>JAPVLO010000896.1:0-378742 GCA_027257055.1 Cephalopachus bancanus | reverse complement strand
ACCTGCAGCATCACAGGTATCTCCACCTGGATATCCCCAAATCTAAGCTATAAAAACAAAACTCTCTCTGAATATCCTCTTATTCTCAGATCAAGTCGATGGGCTTTCCTGGGGTATCTTGCTCGTTTCTGAGTCGGGTCTCACTTTGTCACCCAGGCTGGAGTACAGTGGCATGATCACTATTCAGGGCAGCCTTGAACTACTGGGCTCAGGCAGTCCTTCCATTTCAGCCTACTGAGTAGCTAGAATTATGGGCACATGCCGCACACATGGCTAATTTATTTTTAGTTTTGTAGAGACAGGTTTTCACTATGTTGCTCAGGCTGGCCTCAAATTCCTGGGCTCAAGCAGTCCTCCTGCCTCAGCCTCCCAAAGCCCTGGGATTGCAGGCATGAGTCTCCTGCAGTATTTTGTTCATGTTTCTGCACGTATAGCACTGGTCCCATGGGTTTGTTTGTTTAACTAGCATTTAAACTCCCAGAGAGCTGGACCCTTAACCATCTTCAAATCCCTAGTATCAAGTAGGTACTCATTTAGTTCTTGTTGAACAGATGAACTGGCAAATGTTTAGATGCATTCGGCTGCAAGTAATACAGCATCTAAAGGCCAGAAACGTACATCGTAAAGACATTTAATTATCTTGCAAAACGTGACATCCGGAGATAGGTGGTTCCAGGATTAGTTAAGCAGCTCAGCAAGGTCAGGGTACTGAGCCAGAATCTCTGACATGCTCTTGGTTCAGAATCTCAGGGAATCTTCATGGCTGCAAGGTAGCTGCCACCGCTCCGACATTGTATCCTTTTAATTTTTTCTGAGTCGGAGTCTCACTCTGTTGCCCAGGCTGGAGTGCAGTGGCATGCTCACGGCCACCACAGCCTCAACCTGCTGGGCTCAGGTGATCGTTCCACCTCAGCCTTCCAAGTAGCTGGAATGACAGGCACACGCCACCACACACAGCTAATTTTTTTATTTATTTAGAGACGAGTTCTCACCAAATTGCCCAGGCTGGTCTCGTGGACTCAGGCAATCCTCTCACCTCGGCCTCCCAAAGTGCTGGGATTATAGGGATGAGTCACTGCGCCTGACCAAACATTTTATCTCTATACAATAGTCTTCCAGAGAGAAAACAAGGGTGAGGGGTCTTGGTGGCGGCAAAAAGACTTCCTAGTCACACACATTCCTCTTTCCAGGGAGGCACATTCTTCCAGAACCACCTCTCAGCACTGTTAGCTAGAACTGTGTTATGGATCTCCTTGGATCCACTTCCAGCAAAGGGAACAGCAGTGACCAAGATTGGCTTAGACCATTCTTGAGTCATCGCTGGTGCTGAACACATTGCTGTTGGACAAAAGCAGTGTTCTGAGCCGGGCTCGGTGGCTCAGCCTGTAATCCCGCGCCTTTGGGAGGCTGAGGTGAGTGGATTGCCTGAGCCCGTGGGTTCGAGACCCGCCTGGGCAGCGAGACCTCATCTCTACAATTAATAAAAAAATCAGCCGGGTGTGGTAGCGCAGGCCTGTAGTTCCAGCTACCGGAAGGCTGAGGTGGAAGGATCGCCAGAGCCCAGCAGGTCGAGGCTGCGGTGGCTGGGAGCGGCCACTGCACTCCAGTCTGGGCAACAGAGTGAGACTCCAACTCAAAAAAAAGAAAAGAAAAAAAAAAAAGCAGTGTTCTGCATCACAGCAGAGGGAGCATCTACTGGCTAGGGGATCAGTGACACTTGCCACTGATGTGCTGTCCTGGATCCAAGTTCTTCCAGAATCCACACTGCTGCCTTGGGCACTTCTGAGATACACGTAGCTCTTTGGTGAACCTGTTCCCCTGCAGAGGCGTCCCTAAATGCTCCCTGTCTAGTGACCCATGGCCGAGGCTGATTGTGTGCCCTCCTACAAGGCTGCAAACTGCCTTCTCGCAGGACCACTGCACGTGGGAGCCAAGGTCAAGGGCGGCAAGATGGGGACTGAAAATCCAGTCTCCGCTCAGCTCGCCAAGCCAGGCGCTGTGGCGTGGAGTTGTGTCAACTTGGAGGTAGACGCATCTGGTTCCAGCTCTCGCAAAGGCACCCTGATGGCTGTGCCAGCGTGGTGAGTGTATAACGAGCAGACGTGAGAAACGATATGGGACGGACGGGAGAATAAGGTTCATCTCTCTGCTCCCTCTTTATTATTGGGCGGGACATCTTTAATCATCGTTTATCTGGTCCCCCTGGGGCCAGCCTTTCTCTGTGCACTTGATATCTCCTCCCAGGTTTACCTTCCCCCCAAATCTCAAAGCAGTGACTTTCTTGCTAAAAACCTTCTGGGAACAGCTCATGCCTACAATCTCAGCACTTTGGGAGGCCAGAGTGGGAGGATGGCTTGAGCCCAGGAGTTGGAGACCAGCTTGGGCAACATCAGCGAGACCTTGTCTCCACAAAAAATAAAAAAATTAACTGGGTTTGGTGGTGTGCTTGTGGTCTCAGCTACTCTGGAGGCTGTGGTGAGTGCCTGAGCCCAGGAGGTTGAAGTTGCGGTGAGTTGTGATCATGCCACTGCACTCCAGCCTGGGCAACAGAGAATCCAACTCAAAAAGAAAATTATTCTGTGACTCTCTTACTAGGTATACACTAAACCCCTTCCCTGGCACTGGGAGGCCCTAAAGAACTGAGAACTCGAGACCCACCCAACATTCCCAGCCTCATTTCTCATCCTGAATCTTTCACCTGAGCCAAATGTTTGTTTCTGCCGCTCCCCACCGCACATTCCTTTCTCCTTTCCTGCTGATTCTGGAAGACATGGCTCTGATCCCATCTCCTGCAGTAACATTCCCAGGCTGCTCTCGCCTACTCTCTTATCACCTCTGAATTCCTGCAGTTCAGTGGTTCTCAACTTTGGCTGCACGTTGGGATCACCCAGGGAGGCTTTAGAAAATACCATTGCCTGACCAGGCGCGGTGGCTCACACCTGTCATCCCAGCACTTTGGGAGACTGACATGAGAGGATTGCCTGAGCTCAGGGGTTCGAGACCAGCCTGGGCAACTCGGTGAAACTTCGTCTCTACAATGGAATAAAAAATTAGCCAGGTGTGGTGGCACACGCCTGAGGTTCCAGCTACTTGGAAGGCTGAGGTGGAAGGATCGCCTGAGCTCAGCAAGTCAAGGCTGCGGTGATCATGAGCGTGCCACTGCACTCTAGCCTGGACAACAGAGTGAGATCAGGGAAGGAAGGAAGGAAGAAAGGGAGGGAGGGAGGAAGGAAGGGAAAGGAAAGGAAAGGAAGGAAAAGAAAGTAAAAGAAAAGAAAAGAAAATGCCATTGCCTGAGTCTAGCCACAGACATTCTGACTTCACCGATCTGGGTGTCACGTTGGACCCTGGGATTTTTGTTGTTTTATTTTTTTGAGTTAGGATCTCACTTTGCTGCCCAGATTGGAAGGCAGTGGTACAACCACGGTTCATCACAGCCTTGACCTCCTGGGCTTGGGCAGTTCTCCCACCTCAGCATCCCTAGTGGCTGAGACTACAGGCACATGCCACCACACCTGGCCAAATTTTTTATTTTTTTGTAGAGATGAAGTCTCGCTATGTTGTCCAGCCGATCTTGAACCCTGGGGCCCAAGCAATCCTCCTGCCTCGGCCTCCAAAGTACTGAAGTCACAGGCATGAGCCACTGTGCATGGCCAGAAAGGTTGCCTGAGCCCAGGAGGTCAAGACTGTGATGAGCCAGGGTGTTGCCCTTGTACTTCCGTCTGAGTGACAGAGTGAGACCTCAACTCCAAAAAAAAAAGACCCTGAAGCCAGACCCTTGTATGCAGAAACGTAGCTAATCTTGTAGTCTCTCCTCCCGCTGGTTAATTATAGAAACAATATATGTTCAGTGTAGGCAATGTGAAACACAAAAAAGCCTGTCAGAAATATACATGCACATCCGACCACCCATAGTCTCACCACCCAGAGAGCACCATTGTTACTGGGATTTCTTTCCGTCTTATTTCTATACAAAAATGGTATTATGCAGTGGCCTGATTTTCTTTCTTTTTTTTTTGAGTCAGAATCTCTGTAGCTCAGGCTAGAGTGCAGTGCACACGCTGCTCACGGCCACCGCAGCCTCGACCTGCTGGGCTCAGGTGATCCTTCTGCCTCAGCCTTCTGAGTAGCTGGAACTACAGGCACGCACCACCACGCCCAGTTAATTTTATTTATTTATTTATTGTAGAAGTGAGATCTTGCCAAGTTGCCCAGGCTGGTCTCAAATCCCTGGGCTCCAGCAATCCTCTCACCTCAGCCTCCCAAAGTGCTCGGATTATAGGCGTGAGCCACCACGCCCGGCCACAGTGGTTTCACAGGTTTGTCTCCAGTGTGTAAGCTTTTGACAAGCCATGAAACTGCCCTAAGGACAATTAAACACATGATTTGGTTCACAGCAAACCCTGCCTGCCCAAGTTGTTAGAGACTCCAGATTCCTGCTCACAGATAGGTGTGCAGTGGCGGCTTGGCATGGCTCATGCCTGTAAGTCTAACTTTGGGAGGCTGAGGTAGAGGATCACTTGAACCCCAGGGTTCGAGACCAGCCTGGGCAACATAGCGAGACCTCGTCTCTGTACACAATAAAAGAATTAGCCAAGCGTGTTGATGCATGCCTGTAGTCCCAGCTACTCGAGAGGCTACGGAAGAAGGATCCTTGATCGGTTGAGGCTATTGTGATGCGTCATGACTGTGCCACCATACTCCAGCCTGGGTGACAGACTGAGACCCAGATTCAAAAAAGTATGGAATTGTACCCCACATTTTTTTTTTTTTTTGGGTTGGAGTCTCACTCTGTCGCCCAGACTGTAGTGCAGTGGCTGCTCCCGGCCACCGCAGCCTCGACCTGCTGGGCTCCGGCGATCCTTCCCCCTCAGCCTTCCAAGTAGCTGGAACTACAGGCGCGCGCTACCACACCCGGCTAATTTTTGATTTATTGTAGAGATGAGGTCTCGCCAAGTTGCCCAGGCGGGTCTCAAACCCTCAGGCTCAGGCAACCCACTCACTTCAGCCTCCCAAAGCGCGGGATTACAGGCTGAGCCACCGAGCCTGGTTCCCACATCTTTAAAATAAATTTTTTTTTAAAAGGGAATACAGTGGAGAGGAAAGTAGGAAGATTGCTCTAAGTCTGAAGTTAAATACTCTCTCTTCTACCTCCGGTGAAAGGAAAAATATTTTGGAATTTAGGCAAAACCGTCTTTGTGATTTAGGCCTGGCGAGCAAACCTGACTTCTTTGTTTTAAGTCAAGGGGCTGGTGCTCCACTCCTGGGGTGTTGGTGGGGGTGTCCTGTCACACAGGGGCAGGGGTGGTGCCTTTGTGTGGCTTCCAGTTTCTGCTGGCTCTTGAGGAGCTTGATTTGAGCAAGGGAGGGAAGGCGACTTGAGTTCCTGGGATGAATGGCTAAATGCTGCCGCTGATGAGCGATTTGCATGTAAGAGGCGGCTTGGGAGCTGGGTGAATAGTCCGTGATTGCTGATAAACACCACCTGCCATGCTGGCCACGCGCCGCCTTCCACTTGGGCAGGAGGGGCTCTCCTCCTCTCTCCATTGTGTTGATGCTAATGCTTTGGAGGTGGACAGGGAAACTGGATTTACAGGAGTCTAGCAGGTTCCTCTGGGGAGAAGGAAGAGCTCTTTCCGCTCGTCTACATTTTCTTTCTTTTTTTTCTTTTTGGAGTCGGGGTTTTACCATTGCCCAGGCCGGAGTGCAGTGGCACAATCAATGTCCTGGGTTCAGGCAATCCTTTAGTCTCAGCCTCCCAAGTATCTAGGGCTACAGGTACGTGCCACCACACCTGGCCAAATTTTTATTTTTTTTGTAGAGACAAGCACCCGGTTTCATCTAAAATTTTCTTTTTTTGAGTCGGGGGTCTCACTCTGTTGCCCAGGCTGGAGTGCAGTGGCATGATCATGACGATCGCGGCTCATCACAGCCCGGACCTCCTGGGCTCAGGCAATTCTACCACCTCGGCTTCCCAAGTAGTGGGACTACAGGCATGCACCACCATGCCAGGCTTGCTTATTTGCTTATTGATTGATTGATTGATTTTTTGGTACAGCGAGGTTTTGCTCTGTTGGTCCTGAACTCCTGGGCTCAAGCAATTCTCCCCCACCCCCCCACCTCAGTCTCCCAAAGTGTTGGGATTACAGGCCTGAACCGCCACACCCCGCCTTTGTGTGGTCTGTGGACATTATGGTTATTGGAATGCAGGTTCCATGGCCCATCAGCAGACCCCTGGTAGGCTGGTAATTGCATTTTGAACAAGCTCCCCTAGGTGATCTTATGAACCCCAAGGCAGTGGGTCCCAAACCCAGCTGAGCCCCATAATTACCTGGAGGGTGTAAAAAAAAAAAACTATAGATTGGCCAGGCGCGGTGGCTCTCACTTATAATCCCAGCAGTTGGGAGGTTGAGGTGAGAGGATTACCTGAGCCCACGGGTTCAAGACCCACCTGGGCAACATGGTGAGACCTCTTCTCTACACTAAGTCAAAAAATTAGCCGGGTGTGATAGTGTGTGCCTGTAGTTGCAGCTACTTGGAAGGCTGAGGTGGAAGGATCTCCTGAACCCAGCAGGTCAAGGCTGCAGTGGCCGGAGCATACCACTGCACTCCAGTCTGGGCGACAGAGTGAAACTCCAACTCAAAAAAACAAACAAAACAGATAAACAAAAACTATAGATTGAGGACAACACAGTGGTTCATGCCTGTGATCCCAACACTTTGGGAGGCCCAGGCAGGGGATTGCTTAGGGTTGGGAATTTGAGACCAGCCTGGACACCATAGAGAGACCCTGTCTCTATTAAAAACAGCAACAACACAAACAAATAAATAAACAAAAAACCCTATAGATCTTTAGGCCCCAGTCCCCGGAGTTTCTGATTCCACAGGCTGGAGTCTGTGCATGGGGAGAGGACTCTTCTCACAAGGGATTTTGGGAAGCAGCCAGGTCTTGGAATCACTACCTTAAGGAAATACTCAGACCCTCCCCATTCATTCTACAGGCCCTGGCGCAGAAGACGTAGGGAAGGACCCCTTCTGGGGCTTGTCTTTGTGTTCCTCTTTGGACCCGGACCAACTGCTTAGAGCCAACTGGGCACTAACTACAGAACTCAGAAGTTCTTTGAAACAGTCCTTCATTTGCTCCTGCTTGGGAACTGCATCCCGGAAGCTGGGTGTTCATTAGTGTCATCAGACTGGGCATGTCTGAGCAGAGGGAGGCTACGGGGTGGGTGCAAGGGGCACCTGACTAAGCAGGTCCATAATATTCTTGTTGGATTTTTATTTGTTTGTTTGCTTGCTTTGAGATGGGGTCTTGCTATGTTGCCCAGGCTGGTCTTGAACTCCTGGGTTCAGATGATCCCCCTGCCTCAGCCTCCTGAGCAGGTGGAATTATAGACGCACACCACTGCACCCAGTTCTAAAATTTTTATTCTAAGTTTAGTCAACTCTGTCAACTTGGACAACTTTACCTAACATTGCTAACTTTCAGGGTTTTATTTGTAAAATGAATATAGTAATTCTCATTCTAAATATTGTGCACACTTTTTCTTTTTAGAAAGCAATATTTATAAAGAGGACAGAAAAGCTCCCACAGTGGGAGGGAACCCAAAGGAGTTGCCCTTTTTTTTTTTCTTTTCTTGAGTTGAAATCTCACTCTGTTTTCCAGGCTAGAGGGCAGTGGCACGCTCACGGTCACTACAGCCTGCACCTCCTCGGCTCAGGCAATCCTTCCATTTCAGTCTTCCAAGTAGCTGGAACCACAGGTGTGCACCACCATGCCTGACTGTTTATTTTATTTTATTTTATTTTATTTTGAATTAGAGTCTCACTCTGTCGCCCAGACTGGAGTGCAGTGGCCGCTCCCGGCCACCACAGCCTCGATCTGCTGGGCTCCGGCGATCCTTCTGCCTCAGCCTTCCGAGTAGCCGGAATTACAGGCATGCGCTACCAAGCCCGGCTGATTTTTTGATTTATTGTAGAGATGCGGTCTCGCTGCCCAGGTGGGTCTCGAACCCGCGGGCTCAGGCAATTCACTCACCTCAGCCTCCCAAAGGCATGGGATTACAGACTGAGCCACCGAGCCCGGCTCTGACTGTTTTTTTAATTGTAGAGATGAGGTCTTGCCATGTTACCAAGGTGGGTTTTGAACCCCTGGACTCAGGCAATCTTCTTGCCTCCATCTCCCAAAGTCCTGGGATTACAGGCATGAGCTACCGAGCCCGACTGCACACTTTGTTTTTTATTTTTTTATTTTTATTTTTGAGTTGGAGTCTCACTCTGTTGCCCAGACTGGAGCGCAGTGGCCGCTCCCGGCCACCGCAGCCTCAACCTGCTGGGCTCCGGCGATCCTTCCGCCTCAGACACTTTATTTTTTATTTTTTATTTATTTATTTATTTTTGAGTTGGAGTCTTACTGTTGCCCAGACTGGAGTGCAGTGGCCGCTCCCGGCCACTGCAGCCTTGACCTGCTGGGGCTCCGGCGATCCTTCCGCCTCAGCCTTCCAAGTAGCTGGAACTATAGGCACGCACTACCACGCCCGGCTAATTTTTTGATTTATTGTAGAGATGAGGTCTCACCTGCTCAGACGGGTCTCGAACCCGCAGGCTCAGGCAATCCATTCACTTCAGCTTCCCAAAGGCACTGGATTACAGGCTGAGCCACCCAGCTCAGCCCACACTTTATTAATAGAAGAAAAAACATGGTCAGCACTATGAGAATGCACACAATTGCAGAAATGTAGACTCAAGCCAACTTGAAACACCATTTCACGTATATGGACAGAATTTTTTTTTAATGGGAGCCCTTGATGCAGGTGAAATTGATGCGCTTATACTGTCAGGAAACATTGCAAATGAGTACCCATCTCTTGGAAAGTGATATGGAACTAGTGCCAAGAGCCATAAAGATGCTCACACCCATTGACTCAATAATCCCATTGCTGGGAACTCTCTGAATAATTAAAACAGAAGCAGAACTCTATGCATAAAAATATGTACAGCAGCATCCCTTTCTAACAAAACAAAGCCGGGCTCGGTGGCTCAGCCTGTAATCCCGCACCTTGGGAGGCTGAGGTGAGTGGATTGCCTGAGCCCGTGGGTTTGAGACCCACCTGGGCAACTTGGTGAGACCTCATCTCTGCAATAAATCAAAAAATCAGCCAGGTGTGGTAGCGCGCGCCTGTAATTCCGGCTACTTGGAAGGCTGAGGCGGAAGGATCGCCGGAGCCCAGCAGGCGAGGCTGCGGTGGCCGGGGGCAGCCACTGCACTTCAGTCTGGGCGACCGAGTGAGACTCCAACTCAAAAAAAAAAAAAAAGAATAAATGTCCCCAGGCAGGGTGTGGTGGCTCAGGCCAGTAAACCCAGCACTTGGGAAGGCGGAGGCAAGAGCATTGCTTTAGTCCAGGGGTTCAAGACCAGCTTGGGCAACATGGCAAGACCTAGTCTCCACACACACACACACAAAATTAGCTGGGCATAGTAGCATGTGCCTGTAGTTCCAGCTACTTGGAAGACTGAGGTGGAAGGATGGCTGAGCCCAGCAGGTGGAGGCTGCGGCGGCTGTGAGCGTGCCACTGCACTCCAGCCTGGGCAACAGAGTGAGACTCCAACTCAAAAAAAAAAAAAAGAAGAAGAAGAAGAAGAAGACTAGATGCCCTCTCACTCAGTGCCTAGTGGAGTCCTGGTTAGAGGGGCACCGGGGGAGAACTCTGGTCCTATGAAGCTCTTGGAACAACACATACCCAGAACGTGTGGAGTGGGCATGTGCAGAGTTCTCTGGGCCAACTGCCGTGGGAGGAGGAAAAGAAGACCCATGACTGTTCCCCATCAAGGGTCTCTCAAAACAGAGATGTCAGCACCTTTGGGGTGTCCATCTGTCCTGTTGTTTTCAACTGAGGCTGGTACTCTCCCCCTGGTGGCATTTTGGTTGTCACCGTGATTGGGAGGGTTACGCCCACTGACATTTAGTAAGGAAGGGTGGGATAGTCCAGTTCCACGGTTATCTAGCCCAACTGCCTTTAGTGTCCCTGTTGTGCAACACTGATCTCGTCCATAGTCAGGGTTGCCACGGATGGGTGTGCAGGCTGCCCACTGCACAACTCTTGAGGGTACAATTCATCTGGTGACTGGGTGTGTGAATTCTGAAACTAGGCTGCCTGAGTTCAAATGCCTGCTGGAAGCCCTTGAATTATTGTTTATCTTCTGTGTACCTCAGTTTCCTCATTTGTAGAATGGGAAGAGTGAGGGTAACTACTTCATAATGATAAGGTAAGATCATTATAGGGTTGATTTTAGGATTAAATGAGTTGATACACGTATTGCTTAGAACAGGGCTTGGCACATGGCAAATGTTCGATTCCTGTGGGATAATGAGTATTCTCTGAGTATTCTTCCGCATCTTCTGGACTTGGGCCCGGTTTCCACTCCCTGATCCAGACCACAGATGTCTGGTTTCCTGCTCTCCCTGGGGCTTACCTTCTCTTGGTCCCAGCTGTAAACTTCCTGCAAACTCCCCCTGTTGTTTAAGCTTGCATGGGTTGGTTTTTGTTATCTACAACCAGCCGTCTTTATCACCAAGACAGAGAGAAAAGACTCACCTGCTGGAAACAACAGCAGGTAATACAAAAGGGCTTTCAATTAAGTGCGAGACCGCTTGGCACAGACCTAAATGCCACTGACAATACCTAATCACAAGTGAATGAAATCAAACTCAAGCAAGTTGTTCAGTGAAGGGAATGTTCTGAGAAGCAAGGCCAAGCAATCAGGACCAGTCCAGGCATGCGTCTGGGAAGTGAAGGGAAAGAGATCCTCTCCTCCGAAACCATCCCTCCTAACACCTGAAATACCATCATTGGAGGCCCAGGCCCCCATTTAGCAGGGGGTCCTCTTTGTAAATAGGAGTATCTCTGGGAAGGATAATCCAGAAGCCTGCTCTGCCCTACTGAGAAAGTGTTTTTAGTTAGAGACAGGGTCTCCCTTGGCCTCTCAGGCTGGAGTGCAGTGACATGATCATAGTTCACTGCAACCTTGAAAGCCTGGGCTCAAGCGATCCTCCAGTCTCAGCCTCCTGAGTAGATGGGACTACAGACATGCTCCACCATACCTGGCTGATTTAAAAACTTTTTTTCTGGTAGAAATGGAGTCTGGCTGTGTTACCCAGACTGTTTTCAAATTCCTGGCCTCAAGCGATCCTCCTGCCTCAGCCTCCCAAAGCGCTGGAAGTACAGGTGAGCCACTGCGTCCACTCTGAGATGTGTTTATTTTATTTTATTTTATTTTTTGAGTTGGAGTCTCACTCTGTCACCTAGACTGGAGTGCAGTGGCCGCTCCCGGCCACTGCAGCCTCGACCTGCTGGGCTCTGGCAATCCTTCCGCCTCAGCCTTCCAAGGAGCTGGAACTACAGGCGTGCGCTACCACGCCCGGCTGATTTTTTTATTTATTGTAGAGATGAGGTCTCGCCAAGTTGCCCAGGTGGGTCTCGAGCCCGCAGGCTCAGGCAATCCTCTCACCTCAGCCTCCCAAAGTGCTGGGATTACAGGCTGAGCCACCGAGCCCGGCTTGAGATGTGTTTATTAAGTGACTTCACTTCTCAACCCCAGCTGCAAGCTGGGCAGCGAGAGAAAGCCTTTGGGGAAAGGGAGAGTCCCAGCTCTGCAGAATGGATCCTCCGTTGAGTTCCTCAACCACATGTTTACGGAGGGTGCAGTGGCCCTTAAGAAACTGGAGAGAATGTTCTAATTTGCTTCTGTCCGGCATGGTGAACAGCAGGAATGACTGTAGCTGTTTTTGCCAAGGACCAATCTGACCTGGTTGTTCTGAGGTGAAAGCGACGGGTGGGGGCAGGGCCTGATTTTGGCTCCCAGGAATGGTTGCTCATCAGCCATTTGCTAAACCAGTGCTTCTCAGATTTTGCTGTGTGTTAGAATCATCTGGGAAGCCTTAAAAAAAATCTCAGAACCCAGAATTAACTGGGCATGGTGGCATGTACATATAGTCTGGGAGGTTGAGGAGGAAGGACTGCCTGAGCCCAGGAGGTCAGGGTACGGTGGGTCATGATCCTGCCACTGCCCTCCAGCCTGGGCAACAGAGTGAACCCCACACTCCGAGGGGGGAGAAAAAGAAAAAAAAAATCTCAGACCCCAGGTTGCAACTCACACTAATTAAATAACAATATCAGCCAGGCCCGGTTGCTCAGGCCTATAATCCCAGCACTTTGGGAGGCCAAGGTGAGAGGAATGCCTGAGCCCACTGGTTCGAGACCAGCCCTGGTGACTTGGGGAGACCGCACCTCTACAATAAATCAAAAACTTAGCTGGGCGTGGTGGCACGTGCCTGTAGTTCCAACTACTTGGAAAGCTGAGGCGGAAGGATCGCCGGAGCCCAGGAGGTCGTCGAGGCTGCGGTGGCCGGGAGCAGCCACTGCACTCCAGCCTGGGAGACAGAGTGAGACTCTGACTCAATAAACAAATAAATAAATAAATAAACAAACAAATAAATAAGTAACAATATCGGAGGGAGGGAGCTGTCAGGCAGTAGTTTTTCAAGACCCTCAGGTAGTTCCAATGTGTAGCCAGGTCTGAGAACCACTGTCCAAAGCATTTAGGGTATGAGGTACCTTAAGCCACACATTACAAGTGAGAATTTGGTTCCTGCCTTCTAGACACAGTACTTAATCATTTTATTTTTGAAAAATTACCATGCAGTTACATTTGTTTTTTTCTCTTGGTGTACAGATCTATGAATGCTTTTGTTGAGATATAATTCACATACCATAAAATTTACTCTTTTATTTATTTATTTATTTATTTTGAGGCGAAACCTCACTGCATCACCCAAGCAGGAGTGCAGTGGCACGCTCCCGGCCACTGCTGCCTCCACCTTCTGGGCTCAGGCAATCCTTCTGCCTCAGCTTCCCAAGTAGCCGGAGCTACAGACGTGCACTACCGTGCCCAGCTAAAGTTTTGGATTTATTGTAGAGACGAAGTTTCACCATGTTGCCCAAGCTGGTCTTGAACCCGTGGGCTCAGGTAATCCTCTCGCCTCGGCCTCCCAAAATGCCAGGATTATATGCTTGAGCCACCGTGCAGGCCACACTAAATTATTTTAATCATATTACCCTACAGTGCTATAGAACAATAGAATGTATTCCTCCCTTCCAGCTGCAACTTTGTATCTGTTAATCAACTACTCCCTGCCGCCCCCTTCCTCTTCTCCGTCTCTAATAGCCACAATTCTACTCTCACTGCAGCCTCAACCTCCTGGACTCAGGCAATCCTCCAGACTCAGCTTCCTGAGTAGTAAGGACTATAGGCACACGCACCCATGTCCAGCTACATTAAAATAAATTTTTGTGTGTGTGTGGAGACGACATCTCATTATGTTGCCCAACTGGTCTCCAACTCCTGGGCTCAGGCAATCCTCCTGCCTCAGCCTCCCAGAGTGCTGGTTACAGGTGTGAGCCACCATGCCTGACATTCATCATGGCTTTAATTTGTATTTTCCTAATGATTAATGATGTTGAACATCTTTTCATGTGTTTATTTGCCATCCTTATAGCCTCTCTTTTGCTCCGTTTTTAATCAAGTAGTCAGTTTTTTTATTGTACAGGTAAGTTAATTATATTTTCTGGATAAAAATCCTATGTTGTGCATATTCTTTGTAAATCTTTTATCTCAGTCTGTGTCTTAGACACAATACTTTGTATACATGTGTCTGATGAGAGAAAGAAATGGAGTTAACATTTATTGAGCACCTACTATATGCTAGACACTGGATTGCTGGAGAAATAGGGATAGAAGGTAGAGACCCTGTCCTCGAGAGGGCTTTCCAGGGAGTGGTGGTGGGGATGAGACTTGGACACCACTGTCCACTCCACAGGCAGAAGTGTCTCAGCCACAGTGAAGTAGAGGAAGGAAACGTAGTCAGGCGTGGTGGCTCACATCTGTCACCCCAGCACTTTGGGAGGCAGAGGTGAAAGGACTGCCTGAACCCAAGGGTTCGAGACCAGCCTGGCAACTTGGCGATACCTTGTCTTCACAATAAATCAAAAAATTAGCCAGGAGTGGTGGTGTGCATCTGTGGTTCCAGTTACATGGAAGGCTGAGGTGGAAGGATCACCTGAGCCTGGCAGGTCGAGGCTACGGTGGCCATGAGTGTGCCATTGTACTCCAGCCAGGGCGACAGAGTGAGACTCTGACTCAAAACAAAGAAGAAGAAATGTAGAGCTGAGTGGTTACAAGTAAGGACTTTGGAGTCGATATGTCTGGTTCCAGCTGCAGCACTCGCCCCCGTGTGACCTTGGGCAGGTTACTAAATCTCCTGGTACCTCTGTTTCTTCATCTGCAAAACTGGAGCAGTATCAATGCCTACCGAAGGGTTGGAGGACTGAATGAGATGACACAGTGACAAATGGAAGCTCTCCACCAATGTCAGCAACTGCATTATTCTTTCTTTTCGTAGCAACATTGTACTGTGGCAATCAGGGGCAGATACCTGGAGGAGGTGTCCCTTGAGGTGAGGCTCAAAGACTGGAAAAACTTCCAGAAGTTGAGATAGGGGCATTGAAGAGATGGAAGCTGCTCTCCAGAACCATCTATTTTGCCCCAAATCATAAATTCTGCCCCAAAGAGAAGTGTTCTTTCTTGTTCCATCCCCTCCCCTCTCCACACCATGCCATCTCCTTGAAATATCTCTTTCTTTCCTTTTCCCTCTCTCTCCCTCTCTCTCACCTGCCAGAAGCCTCCCTGGGCCCTTCTGGTGTCCTTGGCCATAGGAGGTGGCTGACCCCTGGGTTATGGCCACCTCGGGCCCTTTGATGGAGACTTTTCACTCCACTCTAAACAGGACCAGGATGCCGTCTAGAGGATTTTCCCCCTGCAGCCTGGTGCTCAGGGAAGGAACTTAGCACTGGGCCGCTTCTAGTACAAATCATCCGTCGTTTGCTGTGCGGACATCAGGCCTGTGTTGCAACAACAGCCCACTCAGGGCAAGCTTGTCCGGTTAATAATTTACTGCAGGGGAAACAGGAGTTAAGTGAGTCAGGAGGCCTATTTTGCATGAACTCTGGGGTACCTCTGACAGCAATTTGTGTGATTTGTCCAGGCCGATGCTAAAGCTGTCTGAAGCCGAATGTCCCTCTTGCCACACCGACCCTGCGGCGGGTCCATTTGATTTATGTTTATTTTATTGCTTGGGTTTCTCCCCTGAGCTCCCCAGAGTGACGGTGAGTGTGGGAAATGGCTCTGTGAGGAATAAGGGTCCCAAGTGTGCTTGTGCCAGGAAAACCACCGGCCACTGGAGAGGTTTCTCAGCTGTGCGGGGCTGGGATGTCTCCCCTCCGAGCACTAACCAGGCTCGGCCCTGCTGAGCTCCCGAGACCAGATGAGAGGCACACGTTCAGGGCGGTGAGGCCTCAGACTTGGGCTTGGATGTCTTGCAGCAACACTGCCCCTCTGTGACTGAAGGGCCACTGTGTGTGTGCAGGGCCAGCTCCAGGGATATGCAGCCTATGCTGCTGAGAAGGGCGCCATGTTTAGAAGGACTCCATGCTTGGTTGAATTCTCTGCTGTTATCATTTTGACCTTCTTTTTTTTTTTGAGTTGAAGTCTCACTCTTGTTGTCCAGTCTGGAGTACAAGTTGCATGCTCATGACCACTGCAGCCTCGGCCTGCTGGGCTTCGGCAATCCTTCCTCCTCAGCCTTCTAAGTAGCTGGAACTAACTACAGATGCACACCACCACGCCCAGCTATGCCTTTCTTAATAATTTATAAACAAGCCAGGCTCGGTGGCTCAGCCTATAATCCCGTGCCTTTGGGAGGCTGAGGTGAGTGGATTGCCTGAGCCCGCGGGTTCGAGACCTGCATGGGCAACGAGACCTCATCTCTACAATAAATCAAAAAATCAGCCGGGCGTGGTAGCGCATGCCTGTAATTCCAGCTACTCAGAAGGCTGAGGCGGAAGAAATCGCCGGATCCCAGCAGGTCGAGGCTGCGGTGGCCGGGAGCAGTCACTGCACTCCAGTCTGGGCGACAGAGTGAGACTCCAACTCAAAAATAAAATAAAATAAAATAAAAAATAATTTATAAACAACTGGGCTTGATGGCTCATGCCTGTAATTCCAGCACTTTGGGAGGCCGAGGTCAGAGGATCGCCTGAGTCCAGGGGTTCAAGATCAGCCTGGGCAACTTGGAGAGACCTCTTCTCTACAATAAATCAAAAATTAACTGAGCATGATGGTGTGCGGCTGTGGTTCCAGCTACTTGGACGGCTGAGGTGGAAGGATTGCCTGAAACCCGTAGGTCAGCGCTGCTGTGGCCTTAAACGTGCCACTGCACTCCAGCCTGGACAACAGAGTGAGATTCCGATTAAAATAAATAAATAAATAAATGAAATTCATAAACAAGGAGTCACATTTTATACTGGCCCCTGGACACTCTGTAATCAGCTCTGAGTGTGTGCCCTGGGCCACGTCCCAGTTCTTTTTTTTAAGTTACAGTCACAGTGTGGCCCAGGCTGGAGTGCAATGACACGATACAGTTCACTGCAGCCTCCAACTCCTAGGCTCAGGACATCCTTCTACCTCAGCCTCCCAAGTAGCTGGGACTACAGGCGCACACCGCCATGCCTTGCTTATTTTCTTATTTTTTGTAGAGACGAGATCTCACTATGTTGCTAAGTTGGTCTTGGCTCAAGCGATCCTCCTGCCTCGACCTCCCAAAGTGCTGGGATAACAGACCTGAGCAACCACGCCCAGCCCACATTCCCAGTTTTTTGTTTGTTTGTTTGTTTTGAGTTGGAGTCTCACTCTGTCACCTAGACTGGAGTGCAGTGGCCGCTCCCGGCCACCGCAGCCTCGACCTGCTGGGCTCCGGCGATCCTTCCGCCTCAGCCTTCCAAGTAGCTGGAACTACAGGCGCGTGCTACCACGCCCGGCTAATTTTGATTTATTGTAGAGATGAGGTCTCGCCAAGTTGCCCAGACAGGTCTCGAACCCGCGGGCTCAGGCAATCCACTCACCTCAGCCTCCCAAGGTGCGGGATTATAGGCTGAGCCACCGAGCCCGGCTACATTCCCAGTTCTTTATGCTGATCTTAGGTGACCCATCAAGTTCATTCTGTCTTTTCTGGGTGTCCCACAGTCTCAAGGAGGTTGTGGCAGCTCTGTCTAAGAGTCCTACAGCCCTACAGCCAAGATATCTTAAAACACACACAGAGCTAAAGAATGTGTCTTCAAATAAGTAATGTACAGGCACATTTCAAAATTCATAATGTCCAGAAGGATGTAGGTTGGTGTTTCCCTATTACCTCTAGTTTTCTTGCTTCCCTTCTGCAGAAGCAAGCCCTGCTACTCATCTCTGGGCACCTTCCAGAGAATCTATGCTTTGATGAAATATACGGCTGGGTGCAGGGATTCATACCTGTAATCTCTGCACTTTGGGAGGCTGAGGTAGGATGATTATTTGAGTCTAGGAGTTTGAGAGTAGCCTGGGCAACATAGTAAGACCCCCATCTCTACAAAAAATAAAAACAAATTAGTTGGGCATGGTTGTACATGCCTGTAGTCCCAGTTACTGGAGAGGCTGAGACCAGAGGATCACTTGAGCCCAGGAGTTCAAGGCTGCAGTAAGCTATAATCACCCCAGTGCACTCAAGCCTGGGTAACAGAGTGAGACCTGGACTCAAATGAAAAATAGCCCAGCCTGTAATCTCAGCACTTTGGGAGGCTGAGGTGAGTGGATTGCCTGAGCCCGCGGGTTTGAGACCCACCTGGGCAAATTGGCGAGACCTCATCTCTACAATAAATCAAAAATTAGCCCGGTGTGGTAGCGCGTGCCTGTAGTTCCAGCTACTTGGAAGGCTGAGGCGGAAGAATCGCTGGAGCCCAGCAGGTCGAGGCTGCGGTGGCCGGGAGCTGCCATTGCACTCCAGTCTGGGTGACAGAGTGAGACTCCAACTCAAAAAAATAAAAAAGAAAAAAATAAAAATAACAATAGGCCAGGCTCGGTGGCTCAGCCTGTACTTCCAGCGCTTTGGGAGGCTGAGGTGAGTGGATTGCCTGAGCCGTGGGTTTGAGACTCACCCGGGCAACTTGGCAAGACCTCGTCTCCACAGTAAATAAAAAATGAGCCAGCGCGGGTTTGAGACCCGCCTGGGCAACTTGGCGAGACCTCATCTCTACAATAAATCAAAAATATGAGCCGGGCGTGGCAGTGCGCGCCTGTAGTTCCAGCTACTTGGAAGGCTGAAGCGGAAGGATTGCCAGAGTTCAGCATGTTGAGGCTGCAGTGGCCGGGAGCAGCCATTGCACTCCAGTCTAGGCGACAGAGTGAGACTCCGACTCAAAAGAAAAAAAAAAAAGCCGGGCTCGGTGGCTCAGCCTGTAATCCCGCGCCTTTGGGAGGCTGAGGTGAGTGGATTGCCTGAGCCCGCGGGTTCGAGACCTGCCTGAGCAGGGAGACCGCATCTCTACAATAAATCAAAAAATCAGCCGGGCGTGGTAGTGCATGCCTGTAATTCCGGCTACTTGGAAGGTTGAGTAGGAAGGATCGCCGGAGCCCAGCAGGTCGAGGCTGCGGTGGCCGGGAGCGGCCACTGCACTCCAGTCTGGGCGACAGAGTGAGACTCCAACTCAAAAAAAAAAAAAAGAGCCGGGCATGGTAGCACATGCCTGGTTACTTGGAAGACTGAGACGGCTTGCTGGAGCCCAGCAGGTCGAGGCTGCGGTGGCCGGGAGCATGCCACTGCGCTTTAGTTTGAATGAGAGTGAGACTCCAACTAAAAAAAAAAAAAAGAAAGAAAAAAGAAATACACACACACACACACACACACCCCTCCATATTTATTGTTCTTGACCAGATGGTGGGATAAGTTGTACACTATTTTGAACCCTCCTCACCTAACTAGGCGTCATGAAAATGATTTCAAATCGTCAGACAGATCCACCTCATTCTCTCTTTGGTAACAATTTCTTATTGTTGGATTTAGCATCATTTCCTTCACAGGTCCCCTACTGATGGACACTTAGGTGATTTCCAAACAGTTTCTTCTATAAACAATGTTCTTAGAATGGAGTTGCTAGATTTAGCAAATTAAAATACAGGCTGCCCAGTTTTGAATTTGAGATTAACTTTTTGGATTTGAAATTTCAATTTTCAATTTGAAATGCAGATAACAAGCTGGGTGTAGTGGCTCATGCCTGTAATCCTAGCACTTTGGGAGGCGGAGGCGAGAGGATTGCCTGGGCCCAGGGGTTTGAGACCAACCTGGGCAACTTGGCAAGACCTCGTCTCTACAGTGAATTAAAAAATTAGCCAGACATGGTGGTAGGCGCCTGTAGTTCTAGCTACTTGGAAGGTTGAGGCGGAAGGATCGCAGGAGCCAAGCAGGTCGAGGCTGCAGCTGCCATAAGTATGCCACTGCACTCCAGACTGGGCAACAGAGTCAGTTAAAAAAAAAAAAAAAAGAACTTGGAAGGCTGAGGCGGAAGGATCGCCAGAGCCCAGCAGGTCAAGGCTGCGGTGGCCGGGAGCGGCCACTGCACTCCAGTCTAGGTGACCGAGTGAGACTCCAACTCAAAAAATGAAGAAAGGAAGGAAGGAAGGAAGGAAGGAAGGAAGGAAGGAAGGAAGGAAGGAAGGAAAGAAAAGAAAAGAAAAGAAAAGAAAGAAATGCAGATAACAATGAACACAGTAGAATTCCCCTACCCGTGGCTTCTCTCCCTGGGATTTCAGCTACTTGTGGTCAACTGTAGTCTGGAAATATTAAGTGGAAAAGAACTTATACATTTTAAATTACAAGTCATTCTTTCTTTCTTTTTTTTTTGACTCCAGCTAAAACAGTAGAAGAGATGATTTATTGTACATTTGTCACACCCAGCCACAACTCAACACAGAACTAGTCCAGAATGTCACAGGTCCATGGCAAAGGACCACCATGGACTGTTTGGGTGTGAACAAGGTGGGTCTCTCAGAGGTGGTATTGGTGATTGCATGGCAATCTAGAGTTCTAGATCCATTGAGAGACCAGTTAGATAGCATGCAGTTCGGCAACTTGCAAAACCAGGGTCCCAAGCCTCTGGCATCCCATGTTTCTGCTCCTGTGGCCTCCAGGGTGCATAGGCTTGTGGTTCACTTAGATCTCTGGCTCATCTTTTTTCTTTTGTGCTTCTGCCTGTGCATTCACTTCTTCTTCCATCTGGATCTTATGACACGGAGGTTTCTACAGGCAAAGAGAAAAAGGATACTGATAGTTTGCTGTGATGATGGTAAGCACAGAGATCAGATGTCAGTGGATTGCGTGGAATCCCTACATTGCATGCCATTCTAAGTAGCATGATGGAATCTTGTGCCAAACCATACTGTCCCACCTGGGACTTGTGTCATTCCTTTGTCCAGGGTATCCATGATGTTTATACCCTCACCTGTTGATCACTGAGAAGCTGGCTGGGTTGTCAGATTGACTGTCATGGTATGGTAGTGCTTGTGTTTAGGTAACCTTTATTTATTTATTTATTTTTGAGTTGAAGTCTCACTCTGTCACCCAGACTGGAATGCAGTGGCATGCTCCCGGCCACCGCAGCCTGGACCTGCTGGACTCCGGCAATCCTTCCTCCTCAGCCTTCCAAGTAGCTGGAACTACAGGCGTGTGCTACCATGCCTGGCTAATTTTTGATTTTATTGTAGAGATGGGTCTAGTCAAGTTGCCCAGGAGGGTCTTGAACCCGCAGGCTCAGGCAATCCACTCACCTCAGCCTCCCAAAGCGCTGGGATTACAGGCTGAGCCACCGAGCCCGGCTAGGTAATCGTGGCTCCAAAATGCAAAAGTAGTGATGCTGGCATATTGTTATAATTGTTCTGTTTTATTATTAGTGATTGTTGTTAATCTCTTACTGTACAATTTATAAATTAAACTCATCATACATATGTGTGTGTATAGGAAAAACCTGGTCTATAACAGGGCTTGCTACTATCTGTGGTTTCAGGCAGACAGTAGGGTCTTAGAATGTATCCCCCCTGAGGATAAGAGAGACGACTGGGCCGGGGGCGGTGGTCAAGCCTGTCATCCCAGCATTTTGGAAGGCCGAGGTGAAGGATTGCCTGAGCCCATGGGTTCAAGAACAGTCTAGGCATCTCGGCAAGACCTCATCTCTACACTAAATCAAAAAAAGTAGCCAGGCATGGTAGCGCATGCCTGTAGTTCCGGTTACTTGGAAGGCTGAGGCACAAGGATCGCTATGCTGGGGTGGCCATGAGCGTGCCACTGGGGTGGGCGTGACAGAGTGAGACTCCAGCTCAAAAAGAAAAAAGAAAACTATAATTTCTTTTTTTTTTTTTTTTTTTTTGAGTTGGAGTCTCACTCTGTCGCCCAGACTGGAGTGCAGTGGCCACTCCCAGCCACCGCAGCCTCGACCTGCTGGGCTCCGGCGATCCTTCCGCCTCAGCCTTCCAAGTAGCCGGAATTACAGGCATGCGCTACCACGCCCGGCTGATTTTTTTTGATTTATTGTAGAGATGAGGTCTCGCTGCCCAGGCGGGTCTCAAACCCGCGGGCTCAGGCAATCCACTCACTTTAGCCTCCCAAAGGCGCGGGATTACAGGCTGAGCCACCGAGCCCGGCTTGTAATTTCTTAATATAAGTGTGTTCCATACTTACGTCTCAAGAGGATGGGACATTTGGGGCATAGTTATACTAAAGAAAATTTTGTTTTTCTGAAATTCAAATTTATTAACTGGGCGTGGTGGCACGTACCTGTAGTCCCAGCTACTTGGAAGTCTGAGGCAGAAGGGTCGCCTGAGCCCAGAAGGTCGAGGCTGCAGTGGCTGTGGTTGTGCCACTGCACTCCAGCCTGGGTGACAGAATGAGATTCTGAATTAAAAAAAAAAAAAATTTGGCCAGGCTAGGTGGCTCACACCTATCATCCCAGCACTCTAGGAGGCAGAGGTGAGAGGATTGCTGAGTCCAGGGGTTTGAGACCAGCCTGGAGAACTTGGCAAGAACACGTCTCTACAATAAATCAAAAAATTAGCCCGGCGTGGTGGCACGTGCCTGTAGTTCTAGCTACTTGGAAGGCTGAGGCGGAAGGGTTGCCTGAGCCCGGCAGTTCGAACGGTGGCCGTGAGTAAGCCACTGCACTCCCGCTTGGGCCACAGAGGGAGACTCCGACTCGGAAAAAAAAATTTAACTGGACATCCTCTACTGAACCTGGCAATCCATCCTAGAACAAAGGCCAGCACACAGTAAGAGCTACTGGATGAATGAGTATGTTCCTTCTCGCATGAAAGCTCCAGGGCAGCTGCTTTGCCATGTTCCCTGCTCCACCCTCGATGCTGAATAAATATTTGTTCCATATGTGGACAAATGCTACAGTGAATGTCTTCACTAATGCTCCGTTGGGATCATGAGAGAATCTGTTTGTAGGATAAATGCATTTGTTGGAAAGTCCGGTAGACTCTGAAAATTGCCCTCTGCTGGCCTCCGGCACTCCCTGGTCAAGTTGTCTAATGTGTTCCTGCTGCTACCTAAAGCCACTTGACCTTTGGGGAACGTCCCCGTCCCGCTGGAGCTGCCCTCAATGGGGGGCAAAGGAGAGCAGCAGCCGCGTGACGCTGACCCCTGACGCCTCCTCCATCCTCCATGTCAGGAAACGAGGGAGTGGGGATGCAAGTGGGGGGAAGCGTCTGGCTCGTCAGGCCCAACTGTCTTGTCCCCAGAGGTGCGGGGCCCAGCCGGCCCTGCCACAGCCTCCTGATGAGTGGCCCGTGCTGGCTGGGCTGTCCCAGGGGTGCTCTCGGGTTCACCATCCACCTGCCTTCAGCCTGCCAATCTGTCACCAGCCCAGGATGATTTAATCATCCGAATGAGGCTGTCACTGAGAGCAGGCCCCACCACCTCCCGTGGGAAAGGCAGTTTCCCTCTTCCCCCAGCCAGCCTGAGTGCCTGGTCTCTGCCAACCACAGCAATCTGGTGGAGAGGTGTGAGGTCACCAAGAGCAGAGGGGCCAGCATGCAGCCTTTTGAACTCAGAATCAGGACACTTAGATCTGAGGGCTCGCTTTACCTAACTTCCTGTGTCAGTTGGTGACCTTAAATTACTTAACCTCCGCCGGGCTCGGGGGCTCAGCCTGCCATCCCGCGCCTTCGGGAGGCCGAGGGGAGTGGACGGCCTGAGCCCGCGGGTTCGAGACCCGCCTGGGCAGCCAGACCTCATCTCTACAGTAAATCAAAAAATCAGCCGGGCGTGGTAGCGCGTGCCTGTAATTCCGGCTACTCGGAAGGCTGAGGCGGAAGGATCGCCCGAGCCCAGCAGGCGAGGCTGCGGTGGCCGGGAGCGGCCGCTGCACTCCAGTCTGGGCGACCGAGTGAGACTCCAACTCAAAAAAAAAAAAAAAAAAAATTATTTAACCTCAGCCAGGCTCGGTGGCTCAGTCTGTAATCCCACGCCTTCGGGAGGCTGAGGTGAGTGGATTGCCTGAGCCCGCGGGTTCGAGACCCGCCTGGGCAGCGAGACCTCATCTCTACAATAAATCAAAAAGTCAGCCGGGCGTGGTAGCGCATGCCTGTGATTCCGGCTACTCGGAAGGCTGAGGCGGAAGGATCGCCGGAGCCCAGCAGGCGAGGCTGCGGTGGCCGGGAGCGGCCGCTGCGCTCCAGTCTGGGCGACAGAGTGAGACTCCAACTCAAAAAAAAAAAATTATTTAACCTCTCTGAGCATTAGTTTTCTCTACAGTAAAACGGAGTTAATAGGCTGGGTGTGGTGGCTCACACCTGTAATCACAGCACTTTGGGAGGCCAAGGTGAGTGAGAACAGCCTAGGCAACTTGGCAAGACCTCATCACTACTCTAAATCAAAACATTAACCATGCATGGTAGGGTGCGCCTGTAGTTCTGGCTACTTGGAAGGCTGAGGTGAAAAGATCACCAGAGCCCAGCAGGTTGATACTGGGATAGCTGTGAGCATGCCACTGTACTCCAGCCTGGGGGACAGAGTGAGACTCCAACTCAAAGAAAAAAAGAATGGAGTTAATAACTCCTATTTCCTCATGGGTTTGTCATGAAATTCAAATCAATAATTTAACGATAGCCAGGCTGGTGGTTCATGCCTGTAATCCCAGTACTTGGGAGGCTGAGATGGGAGGATTGCTTGAGACCAGTAATTTGAGACCAGTCTGGGCAACATAGAGAGACCCCCATCTCTACAAAAAAAAAAAAACAAAGCTGGGCTCGGTGGCTCAGCCTGTAATCCCGCGCCTTTGGGAGGCTGAGGTGGGTGGATTGCCTGAGCCCGCGGGTTCGAGACCCACCTGGGCAGTGAGACCTCATCTCTACAATAAATAAAAAAAAAATCAGCCGGGCGTAGTAGTGCATGCCTGTAATTCCGGCTACTTGGAAGGCTGAGGCGGAAGGATTGCCGGAGCCCAGCAGGCGAGGCTGCGGTGGCCGGAAGCAGCCACTGCACTCCAGTCTGGGCAACCGAGTGAGACTCCAACTCAAAAAAAAAAAAAAAAAAACAGGCACAGTGGTTCACACCTGTAATCTCAGTACTTTGGAGGCTGAGGTGGAAGGATTTCTTGAGGCCAGAATTTTTTTTTTTTAGTTGGAGTCTCACTCTGTCACCCAGGCTAGAGGGTAGTGGCACGCTCACAGTCACCGCAGCCTCGACCTACTGGGCTCAGGTGATCCTTCCATCTCAGCCTTCCAAGCAGCTGAAATTTGAGGCATGCGCCACCACACCTGGATATTTTTTTGAGTTATTGTAGAGATGAGGTCTCGCCAAGTCACTCGGGTTGTTCTCAAATCCCAGGGCTCAGGCAATCCTTTCACCTCAGCCTCCCAAAGTGCTGTCTCAAGCGGAAAAAATGTTAAGGGTAAAAGACAAGATTGGCGCGTTCAGGGTATATGGCTATAGACATTCAGGGTAAAAGTGTGTAAATTATGGTGTATTCTATAATTGTAAAATATTTGGGGGTTGAGTGTGTGGTTTCTGATTGTTGTTGTTGTTATTATTATTCTTTATCAGTGTGGCTTCAGAATGTGTACCCAGGAGGGCTTAGAGGGTCACAACATGGAAGCTGGGGGGAATGAGGCTTGTCTTTTACAGAAGACGGGGATGGGGGAAGATTCCATATCAACCAGCAGTGCTCAGAAAAGTTGGGGACAGGGTTGGCTGCTCACGGGGGCAGGAAAAGCCTCCCGAGCCATCCCTCAGTGACCTCACTGTCTCTTCCCAGAGCTGGGAACCCCATCTCTGCTTCACTGTGCTCCTCAGTTCTCTCTGTAGAAACCTCTCTCAGCTGGGCATGGTGGCTCACGCCTGTCATCCCAGCACTTTGGGAGGTGGAGGTGAGAGAACTGCCTGAGCTCACGGGTTTGGGATCAGCCAGGACAACTTGGCAAGACCTCATCTCTACAATAAATCAAAAAATTAGCTGGGTGTGGGGGCACACACCTGTGGTTCCAGCTCGTTGGAAGGCTGAGGGGGAAGGATCATCTGAGCCCAGAGGGTCGAGCTGCAGTGGCCGTGAGTGTGCCTCTGCCCTCCAGCCTGGGGGACAGACTGAACAAAAAAAAAAATGTCTCCCTCGAAGTCATTCATCGACACAGGCTCCATGGGCTCTGTTAGCCTCTCTAAAATCACCATTCCAAGGAGGCAGTCGTCCAACCCAGTTTAAGGGGGGCTACGCCCAGGATCTCACCACAGTGCCCAAACACTCCCTGGGGGATGGGAGCCCTGACGACTTGAAGAGGCCGATTTCTCAGCGCTTCCCAGAAGTGGCCAGGAAGCAAGGAGCCGCAGAGCCCTGGGGCCAGGGAGGAGGTGCGTTCTGACACCAGGAGTGCGTGCTGGAGTGAATGTCCAGCCCTACCCATTCCTGCCCTGCAGCAGCTCAGGTGGGTGGCTCTGAGCTCTTTTACTCTGCAGTAAATGGAAAGGTGACAAATTACTCTGTGTGTGTGTGAGAGAGAGAGAGAGAGAAAGGCATCAGTGATCAGTGACCTGGCCTAGAGGAGCCTCTTTCCGGAGGGCCAGTGCATTCTGTCATCCTGTGAAATGCCAGCAAGCTACAAATTAAGAATAACTCCCAACATCTCCTTCCAGGGTCAATTACTCTAAAGCATCATGTCACACCTTTGCAGAGAGGCTGCCAGGCCCAGTGGAGATGCCTTTACAGGTTGTTGGGCAACAGTTTCACATTGAAGGAGGGAAATACACAAGACAGGAAATGGGTCTGTCTAGGCTGCTAGGGTGGGAGGAATTCCCTGGTTGGAAACAAACAGACCAGGCTCCTCAAAACCCAGGTTCCTCAAAACCCAGCTTCCTCGAAACCGTTCTGCACCTGGGGGCAGAAATAAATTCAGGGCTCTAATAAAGCGGGAGAGGAGAGGCAACTGGCAGACACATGGGTGCAGGACACATGGGTGCAGGACACATGGGTGCAGGACACATCAAGTATCACCGACAGAGCCTGTGACAGGTGCCTGCACTCCCTCCACAGAGAGCAGTGTACAAGCCTGGGAAGCCTCCAGAGGTTTGGCGAAGGGTGGCCTGGCGGGTGGTGGCACACCACCCCAGTGTTTCCTCCTCTGCACTCTTACTTTCCTGGGAGTTTGGGATTCGAGAGCTGTTGTGTCCCTGAAAGGACATAAGATGGCCGGGCGTGGTAGCTAAGTCTGTAATCCCAGCACTTTGGGAGGCCGAGGTGAGCGGATTGCTTGACCCCGTGGGTTCTGAAAGAAGTTTGGCGCCAGTAATGACTCCACACCTGGCCAGGACCAAGAGATTGATTAAAGCGCCTGTTACAGAGGGGATCTGTAACGGGAAAAAAGGAAAAGAGAGAGAGAAAGAGAGAGGAAGAGAGAGAGAGGAAGTGGGAGAGAGGTGGGGAGAGAGCTGCGGAGAGGGAGGGGGGGAGAGACAGAGAGAGAGAGAGAGAGAGAGAGAGAGAGAGAGAGAGAGACACCGAGAGAGAGAGTTGCGGGGAGAGGGCCCTATTGGACGCATAACAAAGCTGGCTACGGATTGGAGGCTTGCAGGTTTGAAATTCGTGTGTGGGAAGGTTTGAAATTCGCTCGCACGGGGAATTGTGCTCACAGAAGCCGGGACCTAGGGCCTTTGTTGTCTGGTGTGTCGGTGCCATTTTGGGAGCCGCCCCTCTGGTCACTTCCTGCATCCTTCAGGTTCGAGACCCGCCTGGGCAACTTGGCGAGACCTCATCTCTACAATAAATCAAAAATTAGCTGGGCGTAGTAGCGCGCGCCTACAATTCCAGCTACCTGGAAGGCTGAGGTGGAAGGATCGCCGGAGCCCAGCAGGTCAAGGCTGCGGTGACCAGGAGCAGCCACTGCACTCCAGTCTGGGTGACAGAGTGAGACTCCAACTCAAAAAAAACAAAAACAAAAAAACACTGTATAAAAGGGTATAAGGAGAAAATCAGTGGTCTTTCCTTTGGTCTCTCCAGTTTCTTTTGCTTCTTTCCAGACTGATAAATATGTAACAGCATGTTTCCAAGTCTGCTTATATCCATCTGTAATCATCTATTCTTTTTAATTAATTTTTTATTTTAAAGATGTGGGGTACAATTCTGGGTTAGGTCTACAAATGTTCATTATGCAGGCACTCTTGTTGATGAGGTGTGCCCCACCCCATGCAGATTTCCACTATTGCCAATCCCTCTCCCAAACCGCGGCAGTTTCCCACTACTGCCAATTCTTTTCTTAATTATCTGTTCTTTCAAAAAGAAGCAATAAAGGAATCTTATTGTTCATACCACTCTGCCACTTTATGGCTACTGAACAGTCACTGTGTAGCTGTAGCATCATTCATGTAACCATTTCCTATAACAGACATTTGCACTGTTGTAGTGTTCGCTATTTTGTTTATTTTTATTTTTTTTATTTGAAGTCTCACTCTGTTGCCCAGGCTGAAGTGCAGTGGCACACTCACAACCACCGCATTCTGGACCTGCTGAGCTCAGGTGATCCTTCTGCCTCAGCCTCCCAAGTAGCTGGAACTACAGGCATGCACCACCACGCCCAGCTAATTTTTTGATTTATTGTAGAGGTAAGATATCACCAAGTTGCCCAGGCTGGTCTCGAGCCCCTGGGCTCAGGCAATCCTCTCACTTCTACCTTCAGAAGTGGTGGGATTACAGGCGTGAGCCACAGTGCCTGGCCTGTAGTTTTCACTATTACAAGCAAAATGGCAATGAATGTCCTTATCCTCAAGTGTTTATACACACGGTTTTTGATACTTATGTGTACATGTCTGTAGGATCAATTCCTATAACTCAGATTTTAAAATGGAATGGGTATTATCAAATACTGCATGATAAACTTTTTTTTTTAGGTTGAAGTTTCGCTCTGTCGCCCAGGCTGGAGTGCACAATCATGGTTCATTGAAGCCTCCTAGGCTCAGGTGGTCCTCCTGCCTCAGCCTTCTGAGTAGCTGGTACTACAGTCACATGCCACCAAACCTGGATAATTTTTTTTTTTTTTGAGTTGGAGTCTCACTCTGTTGCCCAGACTGGAGTGCAGTGGCCGCTCCCGGCCACCGCAGCCTCGACCTGCTGGGCTCCGGCGATCCTTCCGCCTCAGCCTTCAGAGTAGCCGGAATTACAGGAATTACAGGCGCGTGCTACCACGCCTGGCTAGTTTTTTTGATTTATTGTAGAGATGAGGTCTCGCCTGGGTGGGTCTTGAACCCGCGGGCTCAGGCAGTCCACTCACCTTAGCCTCCCGAAGGCGCGGGATTACAGGCTGAGCCACCGAGCCCGGCTGATAATTTTTTTAGAGATGAGGTCTTGCTATATTTCCCAGGCTGGTCTTAAACTCCTGGGCTCAAGTGGTTCTCCTGCCTTGGCCTCCCAAAGTGCTAGGATTATAGGCGTGAACCACCACGTCCTGTGAGTCACAGGATAAACCTTTCTTTTTTGAGTCAGAGTCTCACTTTGTCACCCAGGCTAGAGTGCAGTGGCATGCTCACAGCCACCACAGCCTTGACCTGCTGGGCTCAGGTGATCCTTCCCCCTCAGCCTTCCAAGTAGTTGGAACCACAGGCATGAGCTACCATGCCTGACTGATTTTTTGATTTATTGTAGAGATGAGGTCTCGCCATGTTGCTCAGGCTGGTCTCGAACCCCTGAGCTCAGGCAATCCTCTCACCTCCGCCTCCCAAAGTGTTGGGATTACAGGCATGAGATACCGTGTCCAGCTGCAGGATAACTTTTAAGGCACCCACTCCTTGGAGAAGCCTGCTCACAGCCTTGTGACTATAAACTGAAGAGATATCCCCACCCAGTAAGTCCATCCAGACCATCCAACTGGTAAGGCACCGCATGGGCCAGGAGACTGCTGAATTTAGAGCTGGAGTGCTCCGAGCACCTCATCATAAATGGTCAAGTTGTCCGGGTGTGGTGGCTCATGCCTATAATCCCAGCACTTTGGGAGGCTGAGGTGACAGGATTGCCTGAGCCCGTGGGTTCAAGATCAGTCTGGGCAACTTGGCGAGACTTCATCTCTACAATAAGTCAAAAAATTAGCTGGGCGTGGTGGGTGAGCACCTGTAGTTGAAGCTACTTGGAAGGCTGAGGAGGAAGGATTGCCTGAGCCCAGCAGGTCAAGGCTGAGGTGGCCATGAGTGTGCCACTGCACTCCAGCCTGGGTGACAAAGTGAGACTCTGACTCAAAAAAAAAAAAAAAAAAAAAAAAAAGGCAAATTGTTCCTCTAAGTTCTTGGTGATTTTGGCAAATATCAACAAATACTCTGGAGATTCCTCACCAGCCTCAGCAACCCAGGTGATTTTCAAGCTAATCTCTTCACTTGAGATTTGAGTGATCAACCGAAGTTTAGCTGTCCTAAGAGGCTCTGCTTGAAAAATCTTTCCAGCATGTTCCCACCAGTCCTGTTCTTGGTGGATGTTTTAAAAATGTCTATTCAATCCATTATTGCATGTAATGTGACTTACCTCCTTTATGGATTATCAACTCTGCAGGCAGCAGTTTGCTTGTTTTTTTTTTGTTTTATAGGCACGGGGTCTTGCTTTGTTGCCCAGGCTGGTCTCAAACTCTCCTGGCTTCAAGTGATCCTCCTGCCTCAGCTTCCCATGGTACTGGGCTTACAGGTGTGAATCACTGTGCCTGCCCTTTTAACGGCTCTTGAATCTACCACATGGGTGCTCCAGTGATTTGCTCAGTTGCTTTCTTTTTTTTTGAGTTGGAGTCTCACTCGGTCGCCCGGACTGGAGTGCAGTGGCCGGTCCCAGGCACCGCAGCCTCGACCCACTGGGCTCCGGCGATCCTTCCGCCTCAGCCTTCCGAGTAGCCGGAATTACAGGCGTGCGCTACCACGCCCGGCTAGTTTTTTTGATTTATTGTAGAGATGAGGTCTTGCCTGGGCGGGTCTCGAACCCGCGGGCTCAGGCAGTCCACTCACCTCAGCCTCCCGAAGGTGCGGATGACAGGCTGAGCCGCCGAGCTCAGCTAGTTGCTGTCTTGAATGACCAGATGACTATAACCACCCTGAGACCTGGGACAAGTTTGTGTCTTCATTTTTCCCAAAGCCAAGGTGGATCCCAGTTAGGTCTTGGCTGACCTGGAGCAGTCTGTCCAAAGGAGCAAATCCTGCCCTATGGAGATTATTCTGTTTATTTCTCTGGGATTTGGTCTGGTTAGAATCTAGCCACGAACTCAGATGGTCCAAGACAGATTCAAGTTAGACATTTGCATGCAGTGGATTCTGCCTGCCCAGGGAACAGAAACATCTGTCGGGTGTCTGGGGAGTCAGTGACAGATGTCTCTGTCAGTGGGTGCAGGACGAGCTTCTGCAACTTCAGTCAGGAGATTCCCCAGGTAACAGCACTGCCTCTGCCCTCCTTTGCAATTTGATCTCATTTCTGCCTGTGATTTCTGAACTGATATTTTTCTGGTGACAAGGGAATAATGCAACGACAGGCTTGAATCTTATCTTCATGCACTCAGCAGGAAAAATCACGTGTCCTGCTGCTGGGACTGCCTGTTAAAAGGAGGGCAGGGCTTTTACCTCTGTGAGTCTTAGGCCATGAAATGCCCCGCTGCCTCCTCAAATTAGCTTCCCGGAGAGCAGCAAAGAGGCTTGGGGCCGTGTGGCAGAGTCATAAATCATTTGCTCGTTCCTGGGGAGATCCTTTTCCTTTTTTTCCTTGAGCATTTCTGTGCTGGAGCCTTAAGTTTCATTTGTTTTTTTGAGTCAAAGTCTCACTCTGTCACCCAGACCGGAGTGCAGTGGCATGATCATGGTTCACCACAGCCTGGAACCCCTGGGCTTAAATGATCCTCCCGCCTCAGCTTCCTGAGTAATTGGAGCTACAGGTATGTGCCACCATGTTCAGCCAATTTTTTTATTTTTATTTTTTGTAAAGTTGAGGTCTTGCTATGTTGTCTAGGCTGGTCTTGAACTCCTGGGCTCAAGCAATCCTCCTGCCTCAGCCTCCCAAAGTGAGGGGATTACAAGCGTGAGCCACTGCACCCAGCTGAGACTTAGGCCTCTGATACAGCTTGCTTGAGAAGCAGGACCTTTCAGTGCTAGAAGATCTAATAGTTTCTAGGGCCAGCGAGCATTTTTTTTTTTTTTGTAGAAGTCTTACTCTGTTGCCCAGGCTGGAGTGCAGTGGTACACTAATGGCCACCGCAGCCTCAACCTGCTGAGTTCAGAAGATTCTTCCACCTCAGCCTTCCAAGTGGCTGGAACCACAGGCATGCACCACCATGCCTGGCTAATTTTTTCATTTATTGCAGAGACAGGGTCTCACCAAGTTGCCCGGGCTGGTCTGGAACCCGTGGGTTCAGGCAATCCTCTCACCTCAGCCTCCCAAAGTGCTGGGATTATAAACCTGAGCCACCGCGCCAGACTTACTAGCAAGCATTTATTTGAAGGGTTTCCTGCAGGACTAACAGGCATGGGAGGTTCAAGTCTCTGAACTTGAAGTACATGTGAAAATGTTCACAGTTTGGGATGTATCTTAGTACAAGTGTAGCCCAGTGAGTAACCCAAACTTAAGTGACTACCCTGCCCCTTAACAGCTGTGTCACACTGGATGAGTCATTTCCTGCATTGAGCCACATGTGTTCATGCACCGAATGGTCACTGAACATCTGTAGCACATGGAGTGAATGAAGGAGTTTTCTGAGCACTTGCTATGCCCCTGGCTCTGTGGTGTCTTTTCACAGTTTTCTTCTTTTTTTTTTTTATTGAGTTGGAGCCTATAATCCCAGCACTTTGGGAGGCTGAGGTGAGAGGATTGCCTGAGCCCACGGGTTTGAAACCAGCCTGGCCAACTTGGCAAGACCTCATCTCTACAATAAATAAAAAAATAAACTGGTGCGCGCCTGTGGTCCCAGCTACTTGGAAGACTGAAACAGGACTGCCTGAGCCCAGCAGGTCAAGCTGTGGTGGCCGTGAGTGTGCCACTGCACTCTAGCCTGGGCAACAGAGTGAGACTCCGACCCAAACACAAAACAAAACAAAAAAAACTGTTTGTCCTCTCCATCCCTCCTGGATTGCCATGAGATTCAAAACAATAAAATGTGAGAAAGTACTTTGGAAGCAGCAAAGCACAGAACATGCAGGGCCCTGCTACCTTTGCCTTAATTCAGATTCCCCATGTCCTCTTTCCCCTCATCCTTCCCTAGTCTGCACTAGTTTGCCTGGGTGTGGGTTTGTGGGACTGTTTCTTCACTGTGCCCCATCCAAGTTCAGGGTAGCAGCATACCTGGGAGTGTAACATGTCCTTCTGAACCCATGCCCCCAAGGGCTTCAAGGGATGCCTGTGTCATCTTGAAATGTACAACACCGGTGGGAATGCTAGCCTCCTGCATGCTAGGAACTTGAGGCTGCCAGCGTGTGAGTCACGTGAAGCTGAAGGGCTGACTAGTGCCTTCGTGCTGTTTGTTCTCATGATGTCAGGGGTAAGATCTGGGTGAGTTCAGCAGGTTGAGGCTGCAGAAGCCGTGAGCATTCCACTGCACTCCAGTCTGGGCAGCAGAGTGAGACTCCAACTCGAAAAAAATAAATGAGAGAGTTTGAGAACAGTCTGGGTAATATAGTGAGACTCTGTCTCTACAAAATAATAATAATAATAATAATAACAGTTAGGTGGGTGTTGTGGTGTGTCCCTGTAGTCCTAGCTACTTAGGCGGCTGAGATGGGAGATCGCTTGAGTCCAGGAGTTTGAGGCTGCAGTGAGCTATGATTGTGTCATGCATTCCAGCTTGGGCAACAGAGAGACCCTATCTCAAAAAAAGAAAATAAATAAATAAGAAAAAACTTTTAAATTCAGAAGTTAGAAAAAAATAATGGCTGGGCTCGGTGGCTCAGCCTGTAATCCCGCACTTTGGGAGGCTGAGGTGAGTGGATAGCCTGAGCCCGCGGGTTCGAGACCTGCTTGGGCAACTTGGCAAGATCTCATCTCTACAATAAATAAAAAAAATCAGCCGGGCATGGTAGCGCGTGCCTATAATTCTGACTACTTGGAAGGCTGAGGTAGAAGGATCGCCGGAGCCCAGCAGGTCGAGGCTGCAGTGGCCGGGAGCGGCCACTGCACTCCAGTCTGGGCGACAGAGTGAGACTCCAACTCAAAAAAAAAAAAAGAAAAGAAAAGAAAAGAAAAAGAAAAAAAAACAATGAGCACACACAAACAAGGTTGGCCCCGAGGATCTCACAGTGACTCTTAATTTGGCCCGAGCAAGCTCAGTTTGAACTATTTGTAGGTATTCTAAACTAAATGCTTTCACAGCCTGCAGGGAGTCGGGCAGGCTACCGCACGTTTGGATAAAGATTCACATCTAGCCCATGAACCTACATAAAATGCTTACATTAACTATCTCGTATGACACAGACACATGGACATAATCGCAGTGTATGGTAAGCCCAGGGCTCAAAATAGCAGAACAGTTACCTAAATTGTAGTTTAGAATTTCTCAAATCGCTACCCTTTCCAAAGAAGCCGGTGTCCCCAATAAACATGGAGGAACGTGCAGTTTCCATCGTAAGGCAGAACATCTGTAACTAGCATGTGACGTCGGGCAAACCCCTTGATCTCTTCAATCTGAGAAACATTTGTGTGCCTACCACGTGGCAAGGCTCTGAGATGGGTTTCTAGGGAATGACCCAGACGTGCCTTTGGGGAGAAGGATGGGGACATTCAGTAGTGGCAAGGAGAGAATCCACAGTGGGACGTACAGGGCATACTCGGGAGCGGGGCTAGCAAGTCTGGTTTGACTGAAGTGTGTGGGGTAGTAGAGAGGGCCGGGCACTAAGCTTGTAGGGAGGCTAGTGACTGGATGCAGGGGTCGTGAGATAGGGAGGTGTCTGTGTCACAGGTTTAGAGCTGGGGGACTTGGAGAATGGGATGTCTTTTAAGCAGCATTAGGGAGGGTAGCAGGGACAGTTCATATGGAAAAACAAATGCTGACTTTGGTGTTTTATTATTTTGCTTTTTTGTTCTGAAATGGGATCGCACTCTGTTGCCCACGCTGGAGCACAGTGTCGTGATGCCAGCTCACTACAGCCTTAGCCTCCTGGGTTCAAGCAATTCTCCCACCCCAGAGTCCCAAGTATAATAGCAGGGACTACAGGTGCGTGCCACCACACCCAGGTGATTTTTAAAATTTTTTTGTGGAGACGAGGTCTCACTCTGTTGCCCAGGCTGGTCTCGAGCTCCTAGACACAGGCAATTCTCCCGCCTCGACTTTCCGAAGTTCTGAGATTACAGGTGTGAGCCACTGTGCCTGGCCAACTTCAGTTTTATTTTATTTATTTATTATTTTTTGAGTAGGAGTCTCCCTCTGTCGCCCAGGCTGGAGTGCAGAGGTACCCTCACAGCCACCGCAGCGTCGACCTGCTGGGCTCAGGCGATCCTTCTGCCTCAGCCTTCCGAGTAGCTGCAACTATAGGCATGCGTCACCACGCCCAGCTAATTTTTTGATTTATTGTAGAGACGAGGTCTCTCCCAAGTTGCCCAGGCTACTCTTGAACCTGTGGGCTCAGGCAGTCCTCTCACCTCGGCCTCCCAAAGTGCTGGGACTGTAGGCATGAGCCATTGCAGCTGGCTTCAATTTTGGATTTAAATATACAAAGTTTAGAATCCCAGTCAAGCTGGGCTTGGTGGCTCAGCCTGTAATCCTGCACCTGTAATCCACGCTGAGGTGAGTTGATTGCCTGAGACCAGGGTTCGAGACCCACTGGGCAACTTGGCTAGCCCTCATCTCTACAATAAATCAAAAAATCAGCCGGGCGTGGTAGCGCATGCCTGTAGTTCCGGCTACTTGGAAGGCTGAGGCAGAAGGATCGCCAGAGCCCAGCAGGTCGAGGCTGCGGTGGCCGGAAGTGGCCACTGCACTCCAGTCTCGCCGACCAAGTGAGACTCCAACTTAAAAAAAAAAAAAAAAAAAAAGAAGTCTAGGGTAACACTGTCTGGAACGCTGTGGTCAAGAAGAACCCAAGTAGAGCCCGTGAGGCATGAGATTGTGAATCTATCCTGGGTGAAGCCAGCATGACCGTGGGACTTCCTTCAACAATACCCAGCAGCGTGGGAGGGGAGAGACAGGGCCATAGGAGCCACTTGGGGCTGGTGAAGCAGGGATGGTGGAACATCAGTGGAGGGAAGCAATGCTTGGCATTTGTGAGCAAATTTCAAAATGGCTGAATGTGAGGCCGAGGTCAGGAGGAAAGATGAGTGAAATAAGATGAGTGAAATTAAAAGAGTGCCGACCAGGCAAGGTGGCTCACACCTGCATTCAGCCTGGGTAACAGAGTGAGACTCCGACTCAGAATAGCAATAATAATAATCATAATAACAAGAGTGCTGATAGGCTGGGTGCTGTGGCTCATGCCTGTAATCCCAACACAGTGGGAGATTGAGGTGGGAGGATCACTTGAGCCCAGGAGTTCAAGACCAGCCTGGACAACATAGTGAGACCCTTACCCCTACAAAAAAATTAAAAATTAGCTGGATGTGGTGGTATGTGCCTATCATCCCAGCTACTTGAGAGGCTGAGGTGGAAGGATCACCAGAGCCCAGGAGGTCAAGGCTGCAATGAGCTGTGATCATGCCACTGCACTCCAGCCTGGACAACAGAGTGAGATCCTGACTCGAGAAAAAAAAAGAGTGTTGATAAATTGGGGAGCAGAGAGTAGATGAAAGACTGAGAGACACCATGAAAACTGAGATTCAATGCAAGAGAAAAAGAAGAAAAAATTGGGTCAGGAAGAATTTTTTTTTTTTTTGAGTTGGAGTTTCACTCTGTCGCCCAGCCTGGAGTGCAGTGGCACACTCCCGGCCACCGCAGCCTCGACCTGCTGGTCTCCGGCGATCCTTCCACCTCAGCCTTCCGAGTAGCTGGAACTACAGGTGCGCGCTACCACGCCCGGCTAGTTTATTTATTTATTTATTGTAGAGATGAGGTCTTGCCAAGTTGCCCGGGTGGCTCTTAAACCCGCAGACACAGGCAATCCTCTCTCCTTGGCCTCCCAAAGTGCTGGGATTACAGGCTTAGCCACCGAGCCCAGCCAGGAAGAATTTCATGGCTTTGGTTTTAGAAGCAGAACCATTTCAAATGACAGAATCTGATGTGTGGGTTTGATTATATTGTCTCTTAAATCTATTCCAGTTCTAAACGGTACGGAAAGTGAGTGAACACTGCCTTTATGTCCAAATTTCCAAATAACTGGCAGTGTGACCTTCACAAACCCTTGTGATGCGTGAAGTCCCATTAGGTCTGAGTCTGTGGGGGACAGATTTGGGGACGACCTTGGGGATTTCTGCAAGTGCTCAACGGTGACGCTGGCCAATCAACAGTGGACCTCTGTACCTCCCAGATGTTTTTATATACGTGCTACTCACAGCAGTATTTCAGAGTGGGCTGCTGGAGTTAGGAGAGATCAGAGTCTTTCTGGGTCACCTAAAAGCGCGCGCGCGCGCGCGCACACACACACACACACACGACTAAGAAGAAAAAAAAACCTTTGCCCCACACATGCCCACACGAACGAGGTTTGTCCTATTTCCCCCTTTCCCTCCCTCAGCCGATATGTCATTTTGAAAGGTGACACAGCCATGTCGTGGAACAAATGACTTTGTTTGAAAGGCTGAACCACAGGTTAGTGTTTGTGGAGCGACACAGATTTGGCTCATGGCTGTGAGGCAGAGGGAACGCTTGTTAGGGACTCGTGATCACGACTGAACCAGGCCAGATGGCTCTTGCTCTCTGCCTCCTCCAAGCAGGAGCTCAGCTTCTAATTGCCCCATATGCTGGTTTTATTTGGCGGCTCAGCTGGGTGGAGTTCACTCTGGGAGGATTTGCATTCATTTATCATGAGCTCACCAGATTGCTAATTTTCACTCTGGAGACATAAATCACCATAATGACTGTAATCCCGAGATGAAGGGGCTGCTGATCCAGCGTAGGGACAGCCATTGCCACTCCAAAACTGTTGGAGGCTCAGGACATGGAGAGTCACCAGGGACAGGTGCATGAGGCTGGCTTTGCCCGTTCTCCTCACCCGGGGGAGAGATGGAGTTCCCAGAGAGCAGCTTCCACCGTGTTAGTGGCCAGAGCCTGTGGCTGAAGACAGACCCTGGGCCCAGGCTCCCTGCTCAGCTGATTACATGGTCAATTTGCAAACAGAATGTCATCAGGGCTTCAGGGCCTCCGCCCTCTTCTGTTACCTTTTCCCATCAACTCGTGTTTCGCATTGGCTTGGTTTTTATTTCTGCATCTCCCCCAAGAAAAGCCTTAAAAGTTGCTGAAGAATGATCTCAAACATAAATCAGCGGCTACACAAATCCCCATTTCATGAAATGGAGGCTAAATATCATTATAGAGAGAAAAAAACCCAATGTCATCTTTCACTTTGTTATCCGTACTTGTCATATTGATTACATTTTTTTTTAAGAAAACCAGGCCGGGCTCGGTGGCTCAGTCTGTAATCCCAGCACTTTGGGAGGCTGAGGTGAGTGGATTGCCTGAGCCTGTGGGTTCGAGATCTGCCTGGGCAACTTGGCTAGACCTCATCTCTACAATAAATAAAAAATTAGCCGGGTGTGGTAGTACGCGCCTGTAGTTTCCAGCTACTTGGAAGGCTGAGGCGGAAGGATTGCTGGAGCCCAGCAGGTCGAGGCTGTGGTGGCAGGGAGTGGCCACTGCACTCCAGTCTAGGTGACAGAGTGAGACTCCAACTCAAAAAAAAAAAAAAAAAAAAAAAGAAAACCAACCTAAACTAAGTCTGAGAAATTTCAACTAGTTCCAGAATCCAGGTCATTTGAAAGGTGAATAATGCATAAATAAACAAGTGAAAATTCCTGACCGTCCCCACAGAAGTCTTTGAGGAGGATGAGATGGAAAATAACATTTTCTTGACAAGTTCACGTCATAAGGGTGTCTGGGTGCCTGACTTTGTGTTGTTTTTGCCTGACATTTTGAGCATCTTAAAGTGCTAGAGAAAGAGAAAAGTTGACTGCAACGAAAAAGAAAAAGCCTGGCTGGGCACTGTGGCTCACACCTGTAATCCCTGCACTTTGGGAGGCTGAGGCGGGAGAACTGCTTGTGCCTAGGAGTTCAAGACCAGCGTAGGCAACAACAACAAAAAAATCAACCAGGTGTGGGGGCACATGCCTGTAGTCCCAGCTACTTGGGTGGATGAGAGGCAGAAGTATCACTTGAGCCCAGGAGGTCAAGGCTGTGGTGAGCCATGATCATGCCACTGCACTCCAGCCTGGGTGACAGAGTGAGACCCAGCCTCCACCCCCGCCCCCCCCAAAAAAGAAGGCCTGCTGAGGAGAAACATTTTTCCCTAATACTATAAAGATTGGCGAATGTAGGGCCCAAGGCATCCGAGAGTGCTGATGGGAGGCTGACAAACTACGAAGACAGGGAATTGGAAGTCAGGGACAGTTTGTGCAAAGCTGAGGCTGCACTTGGGTATTAGAAGATAAGGAAGACAAACAACAGATGGCAAAAGAATCAACTGCCCCTGCCCCTGCCCCCACCTAGCTGCCCTCAGAGGGCAGGGAACAGACCTGCTGTGTTTTTGTCTTCCAATGACTTGCCCCATGTTGAGAGACCCGAGTTTGCTCTGCCAGGAATGCCCTTGGCTGAGTGTGGCATTTAGAGCATTCTGGTTCATCCTCAACATTTTTGACTTTCAGAACCCTCGTGATTCTTTCCAAAGAAGATGTGGTGGCTTACACCTACAATCCCAGCACTTTGGGAGTGCAAGGTGGGAGAACTGCTTGAACCCAAGAGTTTGAGACCAACCTAGGCACCATAGCAAGATCCTGTCTCTACAAAAATCATAAAAATTAGCTAGACACAGCAGCGTACACTTGTAGTCCCAGCTACTTGGGATGCCCAGGCAGGGGGATGGCTTTTGCCCAGGAATTCAAGGCTACAGTGAGCCGTGATCACACCGCTGCTGTCCAGCCTGGGCAACAGAGTGAGACCCTGTCTCTAAAAACAAAAAAGTACATGTTCAATACAAATTTGATAAGTTGATGCAAATTTGAAGAAGACTTTGGGAGAAAAGTCAGAGTGAAAAACGAGTTTCATTTCCTTTGATGAGGACCCTGGTGCAAGGACTCGCTCAGACCATTTTCACAGCATTTTGAGGATGGTTCCTGGGCTCTCTGGTTGGGTTGGGGCCCCAGTGGGATAGTGAAGAAGGGACCGTTCTTTCTGAAGTCTCCCTGCATGAATGACAATAACAGTCAGTACGGTCACATATTAGAAATGCATCACTTGGATTTTGCCTATAAGAGCAGAGATGCCTCTCTGAAGAGCCCAGTTTGACCCCAGCAGGAAAAGCCAGGGCTGTCTTGGTGGCAGAAACACTACTTTGTTTTGGTGACAGGAGCATTGCAGCCAAACATGCTGAGATTATTTCTACCTTTCCCCACCCATTCCAGGTTTGCTAAGAGGCTCTGTACTTAGCGTCTCTGCCTCCCACCTCATCTCAACCCCCAAGTTCTTACCCAAATGCCAGCAGCTGGGAGCAGTCTCTGGGACAGAGCATGAGGGACCCGAGTGACTTAAGAAGCTATACTTGCCATATATCCCTACCTTACGTTCATTGTATTTTATATATCCCTACCTCACGTTCACTATATTTTACGAATTCTTAGTGTTTTAAATCCTACCTCAGACCCTGTAGAATTAGGCACATGTCAGGTGCCGGGCAGTGACTGGTTGTATAGTTATACAATGTTTTAAGCAGTGTTTGTACTTAGAACTTTGTTAAGTTTAATTTTTGTTTGTCCCATAAAATAACCGATTGTTTCTGCAACTGCTGCTAGCAGTGTGTGAATGTTAAGTAATAAGCCCCTCCTTTGCTTAGATAACGGTAGACTGGTGCCCCCCCCCCCGTGGGTTCTGCCTTGTTTCAAACCTCCTGCCTGCTTGCTAAACCTAGCTTATCTGGCATTCCATTCCACCCGTTTGGCAGTTACTTGTCCATCACAAGTAACTAAGCCTGAGCCCGTGCAAATCAAACTCGAATCAACCAATCAAAGTCTTTGTAACTGCGTCATATAGTTTTTATCCAATCCTGTGTTGCACAAGTTTGCAAAGCCACCCCACCCCTTCAGAATTATGTATAAAAGGTGTGTGTTAGCCTGGGTCGGAGCTCTCTCATCCCTGAAGCTGCTGCATCGGCTTCAAATGTGAGCCCAGACTCGAGCCCGAATAAAGACCCTCGTGTGTTTGCATCGGAGCTGGCTCTTTGGTGGTCTCTCGGATTTTGAATTTTGGGTTTAACAAGCAGAAATAAGGCGGAAATCAGGGGTGGTGTTGAACACATCTATCAGTCTAGGAGCAAGCAGAAAAGCAACAACTTTGTTGCTACAAGTTTGGTAACAGAAAGAATCTCGTATCCATCATGGGTGGTGACCAAGTATAAGTTATTTGTGGAGGTGAATTACATATTGGGCTGTGATCAGTGACCAGTAAAGGATCACATGGAGGCTGTCCAAGGGGAGTCATGCAATAATAATGAGCAATTAATTATATCTGATATTATATCAAAATATTCAATCCAACCAGACTGGGCAACATGCTGAGACCCCATCTCTGCAAAAAATTAAAAAATTAACTGGGTATGGTGGGACACACTTGCAGTCCCAGCTGTTAAGGAGGCCGAGGCAGAAGGATGGCCTGAGCCCAGGAAGTCCAGGCTGCGGTGAGCTGTGATCATGCCACTGCACTCCAGCCTGGGCTACAGAGTGAAAAAAAAAAAAGATTCCATCCAAAGGACAGTTTGAACGCAGTTACTTTTGTGTTGTGTTTGGTTTAGTTCCTCTTGTGGGAAGAGAGAGCCAGAGGATTCTGTGTGCATCTGTGCTTGGGCTGTCGTGTCATCTGTAGCTATGTATTTATTTATTTTCCTTTGGCTTCAAAGGAATTCCTTGGTGTTACAGGAAATATGTGTATTGCATAAAAACCGTTGCTTCTGGAAATATGCAGTTGATAGCATATGTAAATAATTTTTTTTTCTTTTTTGAGTTGGAGCCTCACCCTGTCACCCAGACTGGAGTGCGGTGGCCGGGAGCGGCCACCGCAGCCTCGACCTGCCGGGCTCCGGCGATCCTTCTGCCTCAGCCTTCCGAGTAGCCGGAATTACAGGCATGCGCTACCACGCTCCGCTGATTTTTTTTTATTATTATTTACTGTAGAGATGAGGTCTCGCCAAGTTGCCCAGGCGGGTCTCCAAACCGCGGGCTCAGGCAATCCACTCACCTCAGCCTCCCAAAGCGCAGGATCACAGGCTGAGCCACCGAGCCCGGCTAGGGTTTTCCTTTTTCGAGCTGCCCCCGCACCCCCGGCGCCCCTGGTGCAGGCCGCGCGCGCCCTCTGCCGACATAGGGAAGGAGCGCGCCGAGCGTGAACGTTTCCGGGCCCGAGGGCGGGCGAAGATTTCTCCGGCCTACAGAGGACGCCCGTCGGCGCGCAGAGTAGCCTACCCTGGCTGTCCCTTCCGGAAGCACTTCCGGTCTGCTCTCAACGCTCCATCCAGTCTCGGCTCGAGAGGTGCCTAAGGTTTTCCGTCGACCGTAAACGGAAGGGACGTGCGCCGGCCCGGAAGTGAAAGCCGGAACCCGGCCCGAGGGGCCCAGAGCGCCGGCCCGGAGGAAGGAGGCCCGGGAGAGCCGTAGCTATGGCGGTGGCCGTGGCCCCGGCGGGAGCAGGCTTCGGATTCGAGCCGGGGCCCGCGGAAGAACTCGCCAAGCTCGAGTATCTGTCCCTGGTGTCGAAGGTCTGCACAGAGCTGGACAATCACTTGGGGATCAACGACAAGGACCTGGGTGAGCCGGGAGGGGACCGAGAGAAGCGGAAGGCGCGGGAGGTCGATGGGCCGCTGCGTGTCGGTGCGAGTCCGGGTCTCTCGGGCGCAGACACCGGGCCGGGAAGCCCGCGGCGTGGCCCCCGCTCGAGGTCCCCCAGGTCGAGCTGTTCTTAGAAACGAACTGTCCGCGAAGCCCGGGACGGTCCCCTCTGCTGGGCTTAAACATCTTTAACGGCAACAGCAGCTGCTTCCGCAGCGGCGGCGACGACGACGGCGATGATTGACCGTTGTCGGCTCCTTTGTTTACACGCTCGTATTTGATCTTCGCGGGCAGCGTCTGTGGTTTTTAAGTGCTTTCTTGGCGTTTCATGCGGTGCAGTCTTTTTTTTTTTAAGAGTTACAGTCTGTCTGTTGCCCAGGCTGGAGTGCAGTGGCACGATCTCGCCTCACCGCAGCCTCGACCTCCCTAGCTCAGGCAATTCTCCTGCCTTAGCCTCTCTAGTAGCTGGGACTACACCGGCCTGCCACTACGCCTGGCAACTTATTTTATTTTTTGTAGAGACGAGGTCTCGCTATGTTGCCTAGGCTTGTCTTGAACTCCTGAGCTCAAGCAATCCTCCTGCCTCGGCCTCCCAAAGTGTTGGGATTACAGGGTGAGCCACAGTGCCTGGACTGTACTGTCTTTCTCTCTCTCTCTCTCTTTTTTTTTTTGAGTGAGTCCCTCACTGTCGCGCAGACTGGAGCGCAATGGCACACTCAAGGCCACTGCAACCTCGACCTGCTGGGCTCAGGTACTCCTTCTGCCGTAGCCTTCCAAGTGGCTGGAACCACAGATTCCACCACCACATCCGACTGATTTTTTGATTTATTGTAGAGAGAGGTCTCACCGTGTTGTCCAGGCTGGTCTCGAGCCTCTGGACTCAGGCAATTCTCTCGCCTCCACCTCCCAAAGTGCTGGGATAACAGGCGTGAGCCACCATGCCCGGCTTGTTCTGTCTCTTTAGATACCAGGCACTGCTCGTTTTGGAGCAAGCAACATCTAGGGAACCCAAACCGAGGAGCTGGAAAAGGCTTGGACCCTAGAGCAAAGGCTATAGGCAGATGGTGTCTCATGAAAGTAAAAGCAGATGAGTTGAAGGGATGCAGATCGTTTCAGAGGTGAGCAGGAGAGTTACATGTAACTCTTCTGTTTTCTAAATCATTAATTGGAGAGATGGAAGAGGAGGGGTTGGGGAAGTTAGATGTGTGACCCTGGGTAGGGAGCTGAGTTCCTCTGAAACTGTTTTTCTCACCTGTGAAGTGGATGATGGTGTCTTCAGAGGGTTACCAGATAGCACTTAGGACGAAGTCCTGCAACCAGTATATCTTAGCTCACTTTTCTCTTGCCTCCCAATTGAGAGGTGCCTGTCCTGTATAATTTCTCTTCAGCCTTTTCCTCTTGTTTTTTTTTTAGACAGCAGGATTTATTGAGAGGACAGAAAGCTCCCACAGTGGGGACCCGAAGGGGTTACCTCAGTCTCCTCCTGTTTTAGTTGATAATATGGTGGTAATCTTGCCAGTTTTGCCATCTGGGTAATATGTTTACTTCATTTAGCAAATATTGAGCTGGGAGTCTGGGAATACAGCAGAGAAAAGACAGGTTCCTGCTGGTGGGAAGTCTGTATTTCTTTCTGCTTTTGTTTTGATTCCTAATACCTTGGTCTTTTTTAGAGGAAACACAAAGTGTTGGGCACATTATGTACAAAATTAAAATGAGGTGTAAACTCCATATTCTTTTAGTTTATATGCAACTGTAGATCCCAGTTAATTTGCAAAGAAATGACCATTTTTTTCTGTTACATACAGAACTGCAAAACCAATTATATTAAAAATACTAGCATGAACTTATTTTTATTTACTTGAATTGGAGTCTCACTCTGTCTCCCAGACTGGAGTGCAGTGGCATGCAATCTACTGGGCTCAGGTGGTCCTTATGCCTCAGCCTTCCAGGTAGCTAGAACTACAGGCTTGTGACACCACGCCCAGCTAACTTTTTTATTTATTGTGGGAGATGAGGTCTCACCAAGTTGCCCAGGCTGGTCTTGAACCCATGGACTCAGACGATCCTCTCACCTCGGCCTCCCAAAGTGCTGGGATTATAGGCATGAGCCACCAGGTCCTGCCCCAAATGTTTATTTTTATGAAGAAGGTGTCGGGGCCAGGCACGGTGGCTCATGCCTGTAATTCTAGCATGTAGGGAGGCTGATTTGTGGAGAAAAGTTTGGGGTGCAAGCAAGTCTTTCTTTTTTTTTTTTTTTTTTGGAGTTGGAGTCTCACTCTGTCACCCAGACTGGAGTGCAGTGGCTGCTTCCGGCCACCGCAACCTCGACCTGCTGGGCTCCGGCGATCCTTCCGCCTCAGCCTTCCAAGTAGCCGGAATTACAGGCATGCGCTACCACGCCCGGCTGATTTTTTGATTTATTGTAGAGATGAGGTCTCGCTGCCCAGGCGGGTCTCGAACCCATGGGCTCAGGCAATCCACTCACCTCAGCCTCCCAAAGGCGCGGGAAAGTCTTTCATCAACTTGCAGATTGTACCTCCTGGCAACTGCCCAGCCCCCGTGTATAGGTTGGGTCTGTTCTTCCAGAAACTGTGTATGCATGGGCTCATGCTTTTGTACATTGTCACCTTTTGAGTCTAGGTGGCATTGTGCCCAGCTAGTAGTTTTGTGAGAAGAGAGCACGAGCATCTGGGGCAAGTAGATCTTTCTAATTTAAATGTACTCAAGGGCCAGGTTGAGCCATTTGTAATAATATTTTCTTTTCATTTATAAAAATCCATAAGAATATTCAGGAAGCTGCTTAGTCAAAACTTTCTTTCCCCTTAGCAGATGGTGGTCTTTGGTTTTTATAACTGTTGGGTAGCCTAATTAGTTTTGTTTTCAACATAATTGAAACTGATTTCTGCCGGGCTTGGTGGCTCAGCCTGTAATCCCGTGCCTTGGGAGGCTGAGGTGAGTGGATTGCCTGAGCCCGCGGGTTCGAGACCCATCTGGGCAACTTGGTGAGACCTCATCTCTACAATAAATCAAAAAATTAGCTGGGCGTGGTAGTGCGTGCCTGTAGTTCCAGCTACTTGGAAGGCTGAGGCGGAAGCATCACCAGAGCCCAGGAGGTAGAGGCTGTGGTGGCCGGGAACAACTACTGCACTCCAGTCTGGGCGGCAGAGTGAGACTCCAACACACACACAAAAAAAGAAACTGATTTCTTGCTCAAGCCTCCATTCTTGTTTTAATTCCTTTTCTTTTTTGCAGCTGAGTTTGTGATCAGTCTTGCTGAGAAAAATACAACATTTGATACTTTCAAGTCTTCTCTGGTGAAAAATGGTGCAGAATTCACGGTATGTATATCTGCAGGAGACTTTACTTTTTATGTAGTAATATTTTAATGCCACTATTGAATTTTAATTTTGATGAGTTTTTTTTTTTTGTTTTTTGTTTTTTTTTTTGAGTTGGAGTCTCACTTTGCCACCCCAACTGGAGTGCAGTGGCCGCTCCCGGCCACCGCAGCCTCGACCTGCTGGGCTCTGGTGATCCTTCCACCTCAGCCTTCCAAGTAGCTGGAACTACAGGCACGCGCTACCACACCCGGCTCGTTTTGATTTATTGTAGAGATGAGGTCTCGCCAAGTAGCCCAGGCGGTCTCGAACCCGCAGGCTAAGGCAATCCACTCACCTCAGCCTCCCAAAGGTGTGGGATTACAGGCTGAGCCACCGAGCTCGGCTTGATCAGATTTAATATAGGATTTTGATATAGGAAGAAGACAATTTGTACATACTTGCTAAAAAAGCCATTAAGTGTGCAGTGGCATTAAGCAGTGGTAATATGAATGGAATGCCTGTGACACCTTTCTGGGAAAACAGGGCAGGTCTCTCGTCATTAAGTTTGTTTTTTGTTTTGTTTTGTTCTAGTTGAGTCTTAACTGTCGCCCAGGCTGGAGGGCATTGGCACACTCACAGCTACTGCAGCCTCGACCTGCTGGGCTCAGGCAATCCTTCCGCTTCAGCCTTCCAGATAACTGGAACTACAGGCACACACCACCATACCTGGATAATTTTTAGATTTCTTGTAGAGATGAGGTTTTGCCATGTTGCCCAGGCTGGTCTTGAACCCCTGGACTCAGGTAGTCCTCTTGCCTTAGCCTCCCACAGTGCTGGGATTACAGGGTTGAGCCACTGCGTCCTGGCACATTACATTTTTATAGGTGTTTGCATGCTTTTTCTATGAGTCAGGAAGTGGGATACAAGAGTCTAGGATTTAAATTGTGAGAAAGAAAATGGTTGCGGGGAGCTAAATAGATTTTTTTCCCAAAGATAATACCAGCCTTCTCTGAAGTTGCTGTGCTGGGTTCATGCTACAGCAGGTTGGCACTCGATGTTCCACTTATTCCAGTGAGCTAAATTCGGGTGCATAGCCACCCTTCTTGAGAAGACATTCTTTGCCTCTTCCCTTTTCCTTTTTATTTTTTTGAGTTGGAGTCTCACTTTGTCGCCCAGGCTAGAGTGCAATGGCATGCTCATGGCCACTGCAGCCTCTAGTTCTGGGCTCAAGTGATCCTTCAGCCTCAGCCTCCCAAGTAGCTGGAACTATAGGCATGCACCACCATGCCTGGCTAATTTTATTTATTTATTTATTTGTTGTAGAGATGAGGTCTCGCCAAATTGCCCAAGCTGGTCTTGAACCCCTGGGCTCAGGCAATCTTCTCACGTTGGCCTCCCAAAGTGATAGTGTTACAGGCGTGAGCCACAATGTTTAACCCCTCTTCCCTTTTCTTTTTTTTTTTTTTTTTGAGTTGGTGTCTCACTCTGTCACCCAGACTGGAGTGCAGTGGCCGCTCCCAACCACTGCAGCCTTGACCTGCTGGGCTCCGGCGATCCTTCCACCTCAGCCTTCTGAGTAGCCAGAATTACAGGCATGTGCTACCACGCCTGGCTAATTTTTTGATTTATTGTAGAGATGAGGTCTCGCCAAGTTGCCCAGGCAGGTCTCAAACCTGTGGACTCAGGCAATCCACTCACCTCGGCCTCCCAAAGTGTGGGATGACAGCCTGAGCCACCGAGCCCGGATTGGTTTTTTTTTTTGAGTTGGAGTCTCACTCTGTCGTCCAGGCTGGAGGGCAGTGGCACGCTCCCGGCCACCGCAGCCTCAACCTGTTGGGCTCCGGGGATCCTTCCGCCTCAGCCTTCCAAGTAGCTGGAACTACAGGTGCGCGCTACCACACTCAGCTAATTTTTGATTTATTGTAGAGATGAGGTCTCGCCAAGTTGCCCAGGCGGGTCTCAAACCCACGGGCTCAGGCAATCCACTCACCTCAGCCTCCCGAAGGTGGGGATTACAGGCTGAGCCACTGAGCCTGGCTTTTTTTTTTTTTAAAGCAGGATTTATTAAGAGGACAGAAAAGCTCCCACAGTAGGAGGGGACCCGAAGGGGTTGCCCCCCGCTTCCCTTTTCTAAGTGTATTTAATAGTACTGATCCAGGGGCTGACAATTTTTGTTCTGTTTTTCTTTTCAAAGGATTCTCTTATTAGTAACTTGTTGCGTCTCATACAAACCATGAGGCCTCCGGCAAAGCCTTCGACTAGCAAAGGTGAGCAGAGCCTCCATCTGGGCTTCCAGAATGGTTTAGATTGTGTAAATGGTGTTTGTTTTCTTCTCAGTAGTTGCAGAGCAAGTAAATGTCCTAGTGAAAGTTTTCAAATTACTCAAGATGAAATTGAAATTATAAGACATAACCAAATTAATATTGATACGCCCCCCCCCCGCATGTCCAGATAGTTTGTTGAGGGCTTTGTGCTCAATATTTTTAGAAAATTAGAGTACATTTGTAGTAACATGTATGGTTAATAAGAGGGAAAATGCTATATTTTATTTCAGGTTGATACAAACCTAATATTAAAGTTATTTGTTAGCCACTAATACTAAATATATCTTTTTTCAACTTCTTCACGCTGTTTAATGAAACAAGATCCAGTTGTTAAACCTAAAACGGAAAAAGAAAAGCTGAAGGAACTCTTCCCAGTCCTTTGCCAACCAGACAACCCTTCCGTCCGGGTACTGAGATCATTCTGAGAATATCTCCTTTAACTGTGTGTCCTCCCCCCACCCCTTTTCTTTGTCTCATTAGTGATTTTGTTAATTTTCAGTTTGTCTTCATTGTAACTTGTTTTTCAGAACTAGTGTTTGCTCTCTCCCTGAGGGTGTGCTGTGTCTAGAATAGTGTTCAGGGGTTCTGAGAATGCTGTTCAAGGGAAATGAGATGGGGAATTTGGGGAAGTGGTGATTGGGGAGGTGACCGAGATATGGAATAATTGAAGGCTCTGAAACAGATGCCTGATGGATGCAATGAAATGTTTTTCCTCCATTACATGTTAGAAGATTTTGGTTGTTTTTTGTTTTGTTTTGTTTTGTTTTTGAGTTGGAGCCTCACTCTGCTGCCCAGGCTAGAGTGCAGTGGCATGCTCACAACCACCACAGCCTCAGCCTGCTGGACTCAGGCAATCCTTCCACCTCAGCCTTCCAAGTAGCTGGAACTACAAGCCATGGTGTGCCACCATGCCCAGCTAATTTTTTTTTTTTTTTTGAGTTCGTGTCTTACTCTGTCGCCCAGACTGGAGTGCAGTGGCCACTCCCGGCCACCACAGCCTCGACCTGCTGGACTCCGGCGATCCTTCCGCCTCAGCCTTCCGAGTAGCCGGAATTACAGGCATGCGCTACCACACCCGGCTGATGTTTTTATTTATTGTAGAGATGAGGTCTCGCTGCCCAGGCGGGTCTTGAACCCACGGGCTCAGGCAATCCACTCACCTCAGCTTCCCAAAGGCATGGGATTACAGGCTGAGCCACCGAGCCCGGCTTAATTTTTTTAAAATTTTTTGTAGAGATGGCATCTTGCCAAGTTGCCCAGGCTGGTCTTGATCCCCCGGGCTCAGGTAATTCTCTCGCCTCCACCTCCCAAAGTGCTGGGATTATAGGCATGAGCCACTGCACCTGGCAGAAGGTCTTATTTTTAAAGTGTTTTGGTTTTTAAATTTTATCTTAGCAAATATTTGAGTATTTATTGTATGTCAAACACTATTCTGAGTATCTGGGTTACAGTAGTGAATAAAACAGACAAGTGTTTCTGCTTATGGAGCTAATCTCCTAGTGGTGGGTGGGAGCAGGGAGTAAACTTGTCAACAGTCTAGTGGGGAAGAGATAGGCAGAAGACAGACACATTAGCAAGTACAGAGCATGGCAGGTGACGATGAGGGCTGTGGAAAAATTAAAGGGAATGGGGGAAGGGAGGGCAAGGGGTTGCTTTTTAAAAATTTTGACATTTGTTTTCTAGTTCTGATTGTCACTTGCATCCTTTCATGGGAGAGATGATATCTAATCGCCTTCCATAGAATTGTGTTAAGGACAAAGGGGGTTTGCCAAATGTAGTGATGTCTCTCAAGAGCTTTTGCCCATTTCTTCCATATTTGTCTCTAATCATGGTGGAAATACTCTCTCTGCCTCCATTGCATGAGCGATTAGTGCTCTATACATGCAGATTCTCGAGTGGTATTCCCATCTCCTAACTCTGCATGTCTCTGCCCCGGTAGACCATGCTGGACGAGGATGATGTGAAAGTCGCTGTGGATGTCCTGAAGGAACTGGAAGCTTTGATGCCCAGTGCAGCAGGCCAGGAAAAGCAACGAGACACTGAGCACCGGTTTGTCCTTAGGGTCCTGTCCTCTGGACATTTAGCAGAGTAATAGTTGAATTTTGTGAACCAGCCAAGCAAAGTCTTGGGCAAGTTAATGGAATCTGGACTGACTGCAGACCACATTCTTGGGTCTATTTCCGTTGCTCCCTGCTAAGAGTATGCAGCAAATGCTCAAGTTCAGAAGATAAAAGTCAGGGTTAATAAAGACTGAATATGTTTGTGACTTGATTCTTTATTGGCCTACTGGGATATCATAGTTATTGAAACTCCAGGTCATGAAGTGACTCACTGTAAGCCCAGCATTTAGGAAGGCTGAGGTGGAGGATTGCTTGATCCTAGGAATTCGAGACCAGCCCGGGCAGCATAGTAAGACTTTGTCTCTATAAAAAAATCAAAATATTAGCCAGACATGGTGTCATGTGCCTGTAGTCCCAGCTACTCGGGAGGCTGAGGAGGGAGGATTGCTTGAGCCTAGGAATTTGAGGCTGGTGAGCAGTGATTGTGCCATTCCACTCCAGCCTGGGTGACAGAGTGAGACCCCCAACTAAAAAAAAAAAATTTTTTTTTGAGTCGGAGTCTCACTCTGTCACCCAGGCTGGAGGGCAGTGGCATGCAACCCAGCCACCGCAACCTCGACCTGCTGGGCTCTGGGGATCCATTCCCCTCAGCCTTCCAAATAGCCGGAACTACAGGTGCGCGCTACTACACCCGGCTAGTTTTTCTGATTTATTGTAGAGATAAGGTCTTGCCAAGTTGCCTGGGTGGATCTCGAACCTTGTGGACTTAGGCAATCCACTTGCCTTGGCCTCCCAAAGTGCTGGGATTACAGGCTGAGCCACTGAGCCCAGCCTAGAAAAATTTTTTAGGAAAGGAAACTCCAGTTCAGCAGTTAGTGGGCACCTGTTATGTGCATGGCACTGTCCTGGGTCCTGGGTGTTTGGGGATGCAAAGATGGACTTGGGCTGGTTTCTTTTTCAAACAGGTGCTTGTTGATTTTAGGGACAGGACAAAGAAGAAGAAGCGGAGTCGGAGCCGAGAACGAGACCGGGAGCGAGACAGAGAGCGAAATCGAGATCGAGATCACAAGCGGAGACATCGTTCTCGTTCTCGGTCACATTCCAGAACCCAGGAGAGAAGTAAAGGGAAATCTAGATATCGGTCCAGGAGCAGGAGTCAGAGTCCCCCCAAAGACCGGAAGGACCGCGACAAGTATGGGGAGAGGAATCTGGACAGATGGCGGGATAAGCATGTGGACCGTCCTCCCCCTGAAGAGCCTGCCATTGGGGACATTTACAATGGCAAAGTTACCAGCATCATGCAGTTCGGATGCTTTGTGCAGCTGGAAGGATTGAGGTAGTGACTGGTGCTCTTTTTTCACACCAGTGAGGGGCAGAAGGTGATCACTGGAGATGTTCACTGCTGTGGTTAATGACACTAATCAAGTCAGCCACACACAGTTCTTGGAAATTAGCTTCTTGGAAACGTTACAGAGCCATTTATTCCTTCCTCTGCCTCCAGGACATCTGCCCTTTGCTTGTTGAGACAGAAAGAATTTGTCCCTCCCTCTCTGCACGTTGTCTTTTCTTTGGGAGGATGGCGATAATAGCATTTAGTGGTTTGATCACTTTCTTGGTACTTTCCTCTTTAAGACCATTTGCTTTTGTTCAGTTCCAGCTAGGGTAGAAATGGGCTGGGCAAAGGTATTTTTAGACATGTTCCAGATATGTCTGCTTCTCCTGCTTCTCCTTCAGAAAGCGGTGGGAAGGCCTGGTGCACATCTCTGAGCTCCGGCGGGAAGGTCGTGTGGCCAATGTGGCTGACGTGGTAAGCAAAGGCCAGAGGGTGAAGGTCAAAGTGCTGTCCTTCACTGGGACCAAGACCAGCCTGAGCATGAAGGTAGGTGAGATGTCCAGCTTGTCCCCACATCTGATGGCCAGGGGAGCATAAGAAGACAGCAAGTGCACCGGCCCCTTTGTTCTTGTGCCTTAGGATGTGGATCAAGAGACTGGAGAAGATCTAAACCCAAACCGACGACGAAATCTTATTGGGGAGACAAATGAGGAGACCTCCATGCGGAATCCGGACAGACCCACCCACCTCTCCCTTGTCAGTGCCCCTGAAGTAGAGGATGACTCGCTGGAGCGCAAGCGCCTCACCCGCATCTCCGACCCGGAGAAGTGGGAAATCAAACAGGTAGGGGACACCGGCTTTCATGGTCACACTCACCCAGCATGTGGCATGGGGGATGGGGTGCACGCCCTGAGCTCGGTGGCCTGGGATGACTTGTGGTCACTTCCTGCCTGTGTAATCCTTAGCCAGGTTAACGCTGCATCTTTGAGCCTCAGGGCCCTTGTCTGTAAAACAGAGTCTATGTTGCTGATGTGGGGATTGAGTTAATGGAGGTAGAACTCTTAGGTTAGTGCCTGGCATGTGGCCATTGCTGTGTAAGTGTTCATCATCGTTTTTGTCATTCTTTTTTACGTATTTATTTTTTTTGAGTTGGGGGGTCTCACTCCATCACTGCACCTCAGGCGATCCTTCTCCCTCAGCCTTCCAAGTAGCTGGAACTATAGGCATGCGCTACCACACCCAGCTAATTTTTTTTTTTTGAGTTGGAGTCTCACTCTGTCGCTCAGACTGGAGTGCAGTGGCACACTCCCAGTCACTGCAGCCTTGACCTGCTGGGCTCCAGCAATCCTTCCCCTCAGCCTTCCTACAGGTGTGCGCTACTATGCCCGGCTAATTTTTTATTTATTGTGGAGACAAGGTCTCGCCAAGTTGCCCAGGTGGGTTTTAAACCCGCGGGCTCAGGCAATCCCCTCACCTAGGCCTCCCACAGTGTTGGGATTACAGGCTTGAGCCACCGCACCCGACCTTTTGTATCATTCTTCAGTAAACATCAGAACCAATGTGTCAACACCTCATAGTACTAGGGCTACAAAGATGAGCATATCATGGTTCCTATGCTTGAGGAACTTGAAGTCCAGTAGAATAGACAGACCTAAACACTAACTGTGAAGGGTTACTTAATGCAGAAGAAAGGTACCAGAATGCTGTGCAAACAGAAGTGAGCAGGCAGCACTTTGGGGCTCACATCTTCGAGCCCATGCTTTAGCGCTATGTTGCAGAGTCCCCCAGGGTCGGAATGTGTGGCACTTGAGACCCTGATGTCCTGGGTCAGAGGAGGAAAAAACCTGAGTTTCGGCTGGGCGCGGTGGCTCCCTTTGGGAGGCGGAGGCAAGAGGATTGCCTGTCCAGGGGTTCGAGACAAGCCTGGGCCAACTTGGGGAGAACGCGTCTCTGCAATAAGTCAAAAAATTAGCCAGGCATGGTGGTGCATGGCTATAGTTCCAGCTACTTGCAAGGCTGAGGAGGTAGGATCACCTGAGCCCAGCAAGTTGAGGCTGTGGTGGCTGTGAGTTGGCACAGTGCACTCCAACCTGGGCAACAGATTGAGACTCCTACTCAAAAACAAAACAACAAAACAAAACAAAAACCTGGGTTTCCTACATGAAACCTCTGTAATTCAGTTTCCTAAAAAACAAGAGTTGAGATCCTAGCAGGTTACAAATGCTGTCTTCTGTTCTTTGGCTAGATGATTGCTGCCAATGTCCTTTCCAAAGAAGAGTTTCCGGACTTTGATGAAGAGACTGGCATTCTCCCTAAGGTGGATGATGAAGAAGGTAACTGGTCACTTGGGTTGAGCAGGATAACGGATTGAAAGGGTCATTTTCAAGTTGAGCCCTTGGGCTGGGGCTTTGCTTGTCATTTAGCCCGGTGACTGTTAATCATTTGTTCCTTGGGTCTCACCACTCATCTTAAGGGACAAGGGTCTCCATGATGGAAATAAGAAGTTCATTTTTCTGCAAGTATTTAGATAGGTACTTACTGCTTATGATAAGTTTTTAGGATATAAAAGGTTATAATTGTATTTTGGGGAGTTAATTTGATCTCATATTCTCAGTAGTTATTCTGAAAACCCAAAATTCACCTAGAGTACCTCTGAGTTGCCCTGGAAATGAATTTCTTCTCTGCCATTTAATGTTTTTTGTGTTTTTTTAAAATTATGAAACCTTATAATAGAGCCTGTAGTAGTAAGTGAGCACTGGTGTGATCAGCACCCCCTTAGGTAGAATTGCAGCAGTACCTCTGAAGCCTCCACTCACCTTTCTTTAGGAGTAACCACTATCCTAAGTTCTGTGGTAATCATTCCCTTTTCTTTAGAGTTTTATCATCTACGTATCCATCACTAAGCATTTCATTGTTTAGTTAGTCTGTGTTTAACCTTGATTCATTTTGCTCTTTGTTTTTTTACCTATTGACATATTTATCCGTGTTGATATTTATAGTACTCTTTTACTCTTTTCCATTACTGTGGCATGTTTCCATACATAGATTGTTGATAGTTTGTCTGTTTTACTTTTGATGGACATATGGGTTGTTTTTTTTGTTGTTGTTAACCTTTATGAGTAATACTATTGTGAAGCTCCTATATTATCACTTAGTGCATAATCTCCTTTTTTTTCTCAATACATAAATTACTGGGTAGTGGGGAAAAAAAAGTGTGTGTGTTTAAGTTTGCCAGGTAGTTCCACGTTGTTTTCTAAAGTTTCTACTAGTTTACACTTCTCCCTTAAGGGTGAATTTCTATTGCTCTACACCCTTGCCAACATTTTGGTGTTGCTAACTGTCCAACTAATTTTTTGAAAAATTTTGGACCAATGTATTATAGTTAAGAATTATTCTGTAATGAAGTTGAATGGCAAATGCCCTCATACAGTTTAGGATGTCAGAACAGCATTTTTCTACAGGCTTACCATCTTTTGAAAGTAACTGATCAGTTCTTGGGCTGGAGCACACATGTCCTAGAAATGGCTGGGGGTCAGGGGAATAGACACCTGGGTTAGAGTTTTACTTGAATTGCTGGCTTTTTTTTTTTTTTGAGTTGGAGTCTCACTCTGTCGCCCAGGCTGGAGTGCAGTGGCATGTTCACGGCCACCCCAGTGTTGACCTGCTAGGCTCAGGCAATGCTTCCACCTCAGCCTTCCAAGTAGCCGGAACTACGGGCATGTGCTAACACGCCCATCTAATTTTTTGATTTATTGTAGAGATGAGGTCTTGCCAGGTTGCCCTGGCTGGTCTCAAACCCATGGGCTCAGGCTCTCCCCTCACCTCAGCCTCCCAAAGTGCTAGGATTACAGGTTTGAGCCACTGCGTCCGGCTGCCTTAGAAGCTTTTTTTTTTTTTCTTTTTGAGTTGGAGTCTCACTCTGTCACTCAGAATGGAGTGCAGTGGCCGCTCCTGGCCACCGCAGCCTCGACCTGCTGGGCTCCGGCGATCCTTCCGTCTCAGCCTTCCAAGTAGCCAGAACTACAGGCGTGCCCTACCACGCCCGGCTGATTTTTTGATTTATTGTGGAGATGAGGTCTCGCTGCCCAGGCAGGTCTCGAACCCACGGGCTCAGGCAGTCCACTCACCTCAGCCTCCCAAAGGCGCGGGATTACAGGCTGAGCCACCGGGCCCGGCAGAAGCTATTTTTTATTTAAAAAAAAAAAACAACTGCTGGTGACCATGGAAATTGTTTTGGTGAAAACAGGCGGTGGTTCAAGCCTATAATCCCAGCACTTAGGGGGGCCGAGGCAAGAGGATTGCCTGAACCTGTGGTTTCGAGGTCAGCCTGGGCAACATGGTGAGACCTCGTCTCTACTCTAAATCAAAAAACTAACCGTGCATGGTAGTGCATACCTGTAGTTCCGGTTACTTGGAAGGCTGAGGTGGGAGGATCACCTGAGCCCAGCAGGTCAACGCTGGGGTGGCCATGAGTATGCCACTTCACTTCAGCCTAGGTGACGGAGTGAGACTCCAATTCAAAAAAGAAAATGGTTGGTCAGTCGGGCATGGTGGCTCTTGCCTGTCATCCCAGCACTTTGGGAGATGGAGGCGAGAAGATTGCCTGAGCCCAGGACTTCGAGACCAGCCTGGGCAACTTGGTGAGACCTCGTCTCTACACTAAATCAAAAAATTAGCCAGGCGTGGTGGTGTATGCCTATAGTTTTCAGCTACTTGGAAGGCTGAAGCGGCAGGATTGCCTGAGCTTAGCAGGTCGAGGCTGTAGTGGCCATGAGCGTGCCACTTCACTCCAGTCTGGGCGACAGAGTGAGACTCTAACTCAAAAAAAAAGAAAGAAAGAAAATGGCTGGTCATTTCTCTTTTGTTCATGGTTAATTCTTTTTCTGGGGGGATTTAGATGAGGACCTTGAGATTGAACTGGTTGAGGAAGAGCCTCCATTCCTGAGAGGACACACCAAGCAGAGCATGGACATGAGCCCCATTAAAATCGTCAAGGTAAGAACGACTGGGCTTTACCTGCACATGGCAGTGGACTTCCTTTTTTTAAAGTAACAGGAGTCGGGCTCGGTGGCTCAGCCTGTAATCCTGCGCTTTGGGAGACTGAGGTGAGTGAATTGCCTGAGCCCACGGGTTCGAGACCTGCCTGGGCAACTTGGCGAGGCCTCATCTCTACAATAAATCAAAAAATCAGCCGGGTGTGGTAGCACATGCCTGTAATTCCGGCTACCTGGAAGGCTGAGGTGGAAGGATCGCCGGAGCCCAGCAGGTCGAGGCTGCAGTGGCCGGGAGCTGCCACTGCACTCCAGTCTGGGCAACCGAGTGAGACTCCAACTCAAAAAAAAATAAGAAAAATAAAATAAAATAAAGTAACAGGTCAGGTTATTAGATCTACATGAACAGAACTTGGGCCACAGAAAGTAGTAGTAACTATTAGCCATGGTCTGGAATATTTTTGTTTTAAATGAGGATTGGCTTGGCTTTGAGGCTTTTGCCTGTTTAATAATTTTTGTGCTCATTGAGTGTGTTTTGGGAGGAAGCACAGATAGATAGGAGCGTCTGGTCTACCGTCACAGCCTTTGCCCCCAGTTTCCTTAGGACTTGAACTGTTATCTTGCAGCTCAGATGCCATTGGAAGGGTTTACTTGGCCTCTTGGGACTGACCTCCATAGAAAGCGATACACTGGGCCAGGCTCGGTGGCTCAGCCTGTAATCCCAGCACTTCAGGAGGCCAAGGCGAGTGGATTGCCTAAGCCTGTGGGTTTGAGACCAGCCCGGGCAACTTGGTGAGACCTCATCTCTACGATAAGTAAAAAATCAGCCAGGCATGGTAGCTCATTCCTGTAGTTCTGGCCACTTGGAAGGCTGAGTCAAAAGGATCGCTGGAGCCCAGCAGATTGATGCTGGGGTGCCATGAGTGTGCAACAGAGTGAGAATCCAACTCAAAAAAAAAAAAAAGAAATGATACACTGGGTGTTGTGGAGGGCAGAGTTGTGAGGAGAAGCCAAACTAGATAGTAGCAATCACATTTGAGGTATTGAAAAGGGTATCTTAAGGTCTCCCGTCTCTGCTGCCTACATCATGCTTGTAATTCGCCCATGTAATTCTTCTACAGTGCCTCCCCGTGTGATCATCTTATGGCTGTATGACATTGTTAGTGATGTAATTCACAAACTCTTAAGGAGTCATGGTCCATTCTTAGATGGATCTGATTGTTCGTTCTTTTTTGGGTGGAGCTAAAATCTGTCTCCTGAGGTGTCTACGTTGGCCTTCCTTTTAGTTCTTGGGATCATATAGAAAAATTCTTACCCTTTCTTATGTCCTTCATGCATTTAAAGGTAGCACCATTCCTGTTTCTCTTGGGAGCTAAATATCCCAGTTCCATCAATGATTTATTGTTGTCTTTGTTCATTTTATTGGAATATGCTGGTTTATCCATTTCGGTTTTTTTTTTTTTTGAGTTGGAGTCTCACTCTTTTGCCCAGGCTGGAGTACAGTGGCATGCTCATGGCTACCGCAGCCTTGACCTGCTGGGCTCAGGTGATCCTTCTGCCTCAGCCTTCCAAGTAGCTGGAACTACAGGCATGTGCCACCACACCTGGCTAATTTTTGATTTATTGTAGAGATGAGGTCTCACCAAGTTGCTCCCGTGGGCTCAGGCAGTCCTCTCACCTCGGCCTCCCAAAGTGCTGGGATTAGGTGTGAGCCACCTTGCCCGACCTATTTTATCCATTTCTTTCAGGAGGTCTGGAACATTGATAGGAGTTTTAGTCCAAGTGTGGTTGCATAATGCAGATTACGGTGTATCCATCTTACTTCCTTGGTGCTTTTTCCTCTGTTGTTGTAGAACCCAGATGGCTCCCTCTCCCAAGCAGCGATGATGCAGAGCGCCTTGGCCAAAGAAAGGCGGGAGCTCAAGCAGGCCCAGCGGGAAGCTGAGATGGATTCTATTCCCATGGGGCTCAATAAACACTGGGTGGATCCTCTGCCTGATGGTAGGAACCTCAGAGGGGGCTCCTCTTAAAAAAAATCTGAGCCTTCAGATACATGGGGAAGGGGAACTGCTGGTATACTCTGAAAACTTAGCCTTGGTTTTTCACTCAGAGCATGTTTGTTTGTTTAGTTTGTTTTGTTGTTGTTGTTGTTGTTTTGAATTGGAGTCTCACTCTGAGGCCCAGTCTGGAGGACAGTGGCATGCTCATGGCCATCCCAGTGTCAACCTGCTGGGCTCCAGCAGTCCTTCCACCACAGCCTTCCAAGTAGCTGGAACCACAAGCACATGCTACCACACCCAGCTAACTTTTTATTGTAGAGATGAGGTCTCACCAAGTTGCTCAGGCTGGTCTCAAACCTGTGGGCTTAGGCAATCCACTCGCCTTGGCCTCCCAAAGTGCTGGGATTACAGGCTGAGCCACTGTGCCTGAACTGGTTTGTTTTTTTAAAAGGTGAAGTCTTTGTTCCCCAGGCTGGAGTTCAGTGGTATAATCATAGCTCCCTGTAGCCTTGAACTCCTGTGCTCAAGCGACCTTCCCACCTCAGCCTCCCTAGTGATTGGGATTACAGGCAGGAGCCACTGTGCTTAGCTGTTTTGTTTTTTAAACATGTATTTAAAACCAAAAAAAGGTTTCAGTAACCCTGGTCGTATCATTAGACTGGCTGAGTTTTTCTTTTTTTGTTGTTTTATTTCTTTAGAACTGAAGCTTGAGAAAATTTTTCTTCTAAATCACTTAAAAATTTTTATTCTAAAGATAATACAGCTTTGAAACTTTCTTTTTTATGTAATTCTCTGTTCAGTAACTATTAATTAGCCACTGTATGTAGTCATAACAAGTATTTATTAATTTGAATTTGGCAACTGGAGATACAGATGTGAATGAAACTTGTTTGAGGCTTATAGCCTAGTAGGAAGATGGATAGTAACCAAATAATTACCAAATAACTGGTTAATTAAATTGTGATTAGGCCAGGTTCAGTTGCTCAGCCTGTAATCCCAGCACTTTGGGAGACCGAGGCAAGTGGATTGCCCGAGCCCTTGGGTTCGAGACCCACCCGGGCAACTTGGCGAGACCTTGTCTCGTCTCTACAGTAAATAAAAAATTAGCCGAGTGTGGTAGTACATGCCTATAGTTCTGGCTACTTGGAAGGCTGAGGCGGAAGGATCGCTGGAGCCCAGCAGGTCAAGGCTGCAGTGGCTGGGAGCGTGCCACTACCCTCCAGTCTGGGTGATAGTGAGACTCCAACTAAAAAAAAAAATTGTGATCTGGGCAACACCTTCAGGTTTCCTCCCACTATGGGAGCTTTTCTGTTTTCTCAGTAAGTCCTATTTTCACACACACACACACACACACACACACACACACACACACACACACAAATCAAATTGTGATCAGTGCTATATGAAGAGGTACAGGTGATGTAATTGAATGTGGTGGTCACTTTCCTGGGGAAATTGAGACCCAAAGGCTACATGAGACTCAGTATATCAAGAAGGGATGAGAGGGGGTTTGGCGAGTGTGTCCCAGACTGAGGGGTGGGAAAGAGAACCTGAAAGGAGGCCCTTGTGCTGGAGGACAGAGCATGACATGCAGGTAGTGGGGGATGAGGCCGGAGCAGCAAGCCAGGGCTCTGAAGATGACATAAGGGATCCGGGCTCAATTCTAAGTGCACTGGAAAAGGTTCTAGCTTTTCTGGCATGATCAGGGTTGCATTTCCAGAGGGTGATTTGGGGTGCTCTGCAGACCAGTTTGGAGGGGCAAGAGTAGACACGTGAGATGAATTAGCAGGCTTTTATAACAGTTGAGAGGAGAGAGAATGGCTGCTTGAACACAGAGGGAGAAGGGGAACATGCTAGAGGAGTGTGATTTGTTGAATGTGGGGGTAGGGAGCGCCCCAGTGACCCCCAGGCTTCTGGGGCGAGCAAGGGTGAGTGATGGGAAAGCCGGAGAAGTGGGTTTGTGGGGAAAGATTGTGAATTCAGTTCCGCCCTTGGATCTGAGGCGACTGGAGGACATCTCAGGTGAGCTGTCAAGTATGCCATTGAGTCTAAGAGCTCAGAAGAGAGGTCTGGGTAGAGACAGAATTTGGGGAATTGTGTTAGTTTGGGTATCAGTTTGGCTACATGTAGATTAACAGTGGAAGGCTGGAAATATGCATTCATAGTTTATAAAAAGAATCCTCCGTTTTTTCAGAATAAGCTCCATTCCCTCCCCCCCTCTTTTGGCCATGAAAGCCTCCCCATGATCCTCTTTTGGCCTCTGCCAAAGTTCACTTCCTTGGTTAGTAGGCTTATATTTTCATGGCTTCCTTTTGCCACCAAATTTGTAAAATATTTGCATATTCTAGAGAGCCGTGAAAATCCTGCCATTTTTTTGCTCCCACTCAAGCCACAATTCCAGGGTTAACCCTGACAACGTAAGCTAAGTGAAAGAAACCAGATGCAGCAGACCACAGATTGTGTGAGGCATCCAGAACAGGTAAACCCTAGAGATGGAAAGGAGATGAGTAGTTGCTAGGGCAGGAAAAGGAGGAATGGGGAGAGGCTGCTGGTGGGTACAGGACTTCTTTCTGGGATGATGAAAATATTCTAAAATTAGATAGTAGCCTGGGCAACAGAGTGAGACCCCATCTCTACAAAATAAAAAATTGGCCAGACGTGGTGACATGTGCCTGTATTCCCAGCCGTTTGGGAGGCTGAGATGGAGGGATTGCTTGAGTCCAGGAGTTTGAGGCTGCAGTGGGCCATGATTGTGCCACTGCTCTCCAACCTGGATGGCAGAGTGAAACCCCAACCATAGTGGTGATGGTTGCATAACTTTGTGAATATACGGTAAACCACCAAGTTGGACACACTTGAAAAAGATGACATGGTTTGAGAATTACATCTCAATATAGCAGTTACTAAAAAAATAGAATTCAGCTAGGCACAGTGGCTCACGCCTGTAATCCCAGCACTTCAGGAGGCAGAGGTGAGAGGATTGCTTGAGTCCAGGGGTTCAAGACCAGCCTGGGCAACTTGACAGGACCTCGTCTTTACAATAATTGAAAAAATTACCTGAGTGTGGTGGCATGTGCCTGTAGTTCCAGGTACTTGTAAGGCTGAGGTGGAAGTATTTCCTGAGCCCAGCAGGTTGAGGCTGCAGTGGCCATGAGCATGCCACTGCACTCCATCCTGGGCAACAGAGTGAGACTCCAACTCAAAAAAAAAAAAGTAGAATTCTAGGATCTGTCTTCACGTCTGGCAGATAACCTTTTCTCTATTAGGAGACATCCCAGGTGTGTAGCACCACTCATTACTGTCTCTTTCCCTCCGCCTTTTCTGTATTCTTTTCTTCACATTAATTTGTTTCTCTGAGTACCTTTTTTTTGGCGAGCAAAACGAAGAGTTATTAAGGCTAAAACACACACTCAGAGGGGAAGGGAGTGAGTGCTGGCAGTGCCAAGAAGAGAGCTGACCCGAGGAAGGAAGGCACACACTCCAGGGGCAGAGTGCGGTCAGTCTGAGTGAGAACTGCCTGCTTCTCTGAGAACCCTCGGTGAAGGATCAGGCTGAACTGGCGTGTGCAGTGCTCACCTGCCATTTTGGTTTTGGTGCCTCTTGAGTCAGGCTGAGGACACACTAAGTTGCCTGTCTCCCTTTCCAGCGGAAGGCAGGCAGATTGCTGCCAACATGAGGGGCATTGGGATGATGCCCAATGATATCCCCGAATGGAAGAAGCATGCCTTTGGGGGAAACAAAGCCTCTTATGGAAAAAAGACCCAGATGTCAATCATTGAACAGAGGGAGAGCCTGCCCATCTACAAACTGAAGGAGCAGCTGGTCCAGGTGAGAAGCCCTTTTGCAATGTATTGGTGGGGAGGTAGGAATGTTTTCTAAAAGAGGGATGACATTTCAAAATTGAAATTAGTGGGAGAGGTATGTGCCTGTTTCAAGTGGCTCTTCCAAAAGGGATAAGAAAAAAATGGAAAACATTTCCAAGTACTTTTTAAAAAATGTGTGTTAGTCTACATATTTTTTCCCTTGGGTACCCTAGAGCAAGCTCAGGTGGGCAGAATATTGTGTTGCATGGACCGGCAACTCTTGTTAGTAATCTAAGATGGGGATACCTGGCCAGTGAACCCCTGCAGGCAAGAACTTCGTGTCAGGTAGTTATTTCCATCTTCTGTTGTGCTCATTTTAAGACCAACAAACCTTCCTAGAGGTAACCAGGTTTATGAGTTTCCAGTGAATCCTTTCAGCAACATTTTAAGTGTATATAAACAAGTACAAATGTGTCTGCACGCACATATTTTGTATGTGTGCCATGTGTGCTTATCGATGGCATCAGATAATGTACACTGTTCTGCATCTTGGCTTTTCCACTTAATGATATATCTCAGAAATTGTTTCTTTTTTTTTTTTTTTGAGTTGGAGTCTCACTCAGTCACCCAGACTGGAGGGCAGTGGCACGCTCACAGCTACTGCAGCCTCGACTTCCTGGGTTCAGGCAGAGATCTCATCTCTACAATAATCAAAAATTAGTTGGGTATGGTGGCGCATGCCTGTAGTTCCAGCTACTTGGACGGCTGAGGGCAGAAGGATCATCTGAGCCCAACAGGACGAGGCTGCAGTGGCCATGAGTGCGCCACTGCACTCCAGCCTGGGTGACAGAGTGAGACTCCAACTCAAAAAAAAAAAAAATACTGTTGAGTTCTTTAACCATGTGTGTCCTCTTCTTCTTGTTTAGTGTTAAAACATAAGCATTAATTGTTTAATTCTAGGGTAACGTGGCACGTTTTAGTGACCCTGTTTCTCTTCTGTTGCTTTCAGGCTGTCCATGACAATCAGATCCTGATTGTTATTGGAGAGACAGGATCTGGGAAGACTACGCAGATCACACAGTACCTGGCAGAGGCAGGCTACACTTCCAGGGGCAAGATAGGCTGTACCCAGCCCAGAAGGGTGGCAGCCATGTCGGTGGCCAAAAGGGTATCGGAGGAGTTTGGTTGCTGCTTGGGCCAAGAGGTAAGTAGATCATGAGGCTGCTCTGGAGATACTGTAAGAGAAGCATAAAGGTCCGATCTTTGTCTATGCATGAAAATACTGAGCCGGGCTTGGTGGCTTAGCCTGTAATCCCAGCACTTTGGGAGGCTGAGGTGAGTGAATTGCCTGGGCCCACGGATTCGAGACCCGTATGGTCAACTTGGAGAGACCTCATCTCTACAATAAGTCAAAAATTAGCCGGGCGTGGTAGCGCACGCCTGTAGTTCCAGCTACTTGGAAGGCTGAGGTGGAAGGATCGCCGGAGCCCAGCAGGTCGAGGCTGTGGTGACCGGAAGCGGCTATTGCACTCCAGTCGGGGTGACAGAGTGAGACTCCAACTCGAAAAGAAAAGAAAAGAAAATACTGTGGCCTTTTTCAGGTTTCTCCTGATGGAGAGAGGGTTCTCGTCACTGTCAATCTGTTCAGGGTCAAGTCCAAGACATCCCTTACTGTACATCTTGGTCAAATCCTTACCTATGAAGCATATGAGTATCAGTCTGCCTGGGCCAAGATCTGCCTGGTGATTGTGAAAAGGGGGTGTTTGTGTCTTAGGTTTTCTGCTTCTGTCCTGCTCTAGGTGGGCTACACTATCCGGTTTGAGGACTGCACCAGCCCCGAGACAGTCATCAAATACATGACAGATGGGATGCTGCTCCGGGAGTGCCTGATCGACCCTGACCTCACCCAGTATGCCATCATAATGTTGGATGAGGCGCACGAGAGGACCATTCACACCGACGTGCTTTTTGGGTTGTTGAAAAAGGTAACCAGGAGCTCTGTAGTGGCCCTTCTGCCTGTTGGAATCTCAGTTCTGGGAATCAGATTTGAGTACCTGTGCCTTTCAGGTAGTGTTTTCTAGTAAGCTGTACCCCATCTCCCTTTAGACAGTTCAGAAACGGCAGGACATGAAGCTGATTGTCACTTCAGCCACCCTGGATGCAGTGAAGTTTTCTCAGTACTTCTACGAAGCTCCCATTTTCACCATCCCAGGTCGAACATACCCGGTAGAAATACTGTACACAAAGGAACCCGAGACAGATTACCTGGATGCCAGCCTGATCACTGTCATGCAGATCCACTTGACAGAGCCGCCAGGTAAGGGGGAAGAGCAGTTTTTCCCTCCCAGGCCAAGATTCCTAGTATAGGTCTCTTTTTTGCTAATCTGTTGAAAATGCCTCTTAAATTCTTGTTATCTCTATTAACTCAGGCTTGCATATGTGAAATGGTGGTGGTGAAAATATAGATAATGATGTCTAGATAGGATTTAAATGCCCCTGTTTAAGCATGAACAGATGACTACTTTTGTATAATGTTATATAAACAAACTTCTGTTCACTTAGAGATCAGAATATGGATGTGTATTTTCTGTTATTTGAAGTTCTGTTTTGTGTGTGTGTGTGTGTGTGCGTGCTGTCACCCAGGGTGGAGTGCAGTGGCACACTCATGGCCACCACTGCCTCAACCTGATGGGACACACACACACAATTAGAAAGTGTACTAGCACTCTGTTCTCCAAATAGGTGATATCCTGGTCTTCCTGACTGGTCAGGAAGAGATCGATACTGCTTGCGAGATCCTCTATGAAAGAATGAAATCCCTAGGACCTGACGTGCCCGAGTTGATCATCCTCCCAGTGTACTCTGCTCTTCCCAGTGAGATGCAGACCCGAATCTTTGACCCAGCTCCGCCAGGCAGCAGAAAGGTAACACTGGGCAAAAATGAAGCCCCCATGTTCCCTGAAACCATGTGGTACAAGCAGTCTGCCATAGTAAGGATTGCTCAGGGTGGATGCAAGTCATGTGTGTTAGGTTTTAGAGACTGGTCCAGTTTGTTTAGGAATGAGGGTCTAGTATGTGACCTGTATTTGTCTTCCCCCTACTTCATTTGACAGATATGTGATGAGCCTCTACCAGGCTTTGAGCTAGACACCAGGGCTGCAGTATGAGGACAAGTGTGAGGATAGGGCTCTATCCACTGTGGGCATCCACCAACCAGCAGGCCTTCAGTATGAAGTGTGAAAGTGCTCCTGGTGGTTACCCAGAGTGGGAGCCCTGGCCCAACCTTCTCAGAGGAAGTCCTGAACATGAAAGACAGGGCACAGGCATTCCAAGGATGCAGAACCACCTGTGATGTCCTGGAGGCAAGCACTGGGTCCAGTTCAGGAGACGGTGCAGTTTCAGTAGTGAGAGCTGTGTGTGACTGTGTGCAGGAGACTGCAGGATAGAGACAGATGGATTTCTGTTAACAACAGCTTTATTGAAATATAATTTACAAGCCGGGCTCGGTGGCTCAGCCTGTAATCCCGCGCCTTTGGGAGGCTAAGGTGAGTGGATTGCCTGAGCCCGCGGGTTCGAGACCCGCCTGGGCAGCGAGACCTCATCTCTATAAAAAATCAGCCGGGCATGGTAGTGCATGCCTGTAATTCCGGCTACTTGGAAGGCTAGGGGGGAAGGATCGCCAGAGCCCAGCAAGTTGAGGCTGCGATGGCCGGGAGCGGCCACTGCCCTCCAGTCTGGGCGACAGAGTGAGACTCCAACTCGGGAAAAAAAAAAAAAAAAAGAAATATAAATTACATACCACACCATTTACCCTTTTTAAGTGTACAGTTCAATGGCTCTTAATTTACTGTTGTCCCTCAATTTGTGTGGGGATTGGTGCTAGAGCCCACCTCTCTCCCCAGTATCTAAAGATGCTCAAAGTCCTTGATTTGGAACGACATGGTATTTGCATTTGCATGTAATCGGTACACGTGATCCCATATGGTACTATAAGCAAACTCTAGATTACTTACAATACCTGGTACAACAAAAGTATTGCATAAGTAGTTGTTACAGCGTATTTTTCATTTGTATTATTTTTTATTGTTGTATTGTTATTTTTATTTTTTGCAAATACTTTTTATCTGCTATTGGTTGAGTACACAGATACGGAACCAGCAGGTACAGAAGGCTGGCTGTGTTCACAATTGTGCAGCTACCACCACAGTTGATTTTGGAACAGTTTTATCACCCCTAAAAGAAACCCCGTACCCTTTAGCAGTTACCCACCACTAGCCCCCTGTTCAGCCCCTGGAAGCCATTAATCTCTGCTTTACATCTCTGACTTTGCCTATTCTAGACATTTCTTTTTTTTTATTGTAAAGACGAGTTCTTGCCAGGTTGCCCTCGCTGGTCTCGAACCTGCAGGCTCAGGCAGTCCATTCGCTTTGGTCTCCCAAAATACTGGGATTACAGGCTGAGCCACCAAGCCCGGCCTATTCTAGACATTTCATGTAAGTAAGGTCATATCACTTTGTGACTGACTTATCTTGCTTAGCATGTTTTCAGAGTTCATCCACACTGTGTATGTATTGATACTTCATTTTTTTATGCCAAAGACTGTTCTCTTGTGTGGCTGCACCACATTTTGTTCATTCATTCATTCATCAGTTGATAGACATTGGGTTGTTTCCACTTGGGGCTATGGTCAATAAGGCTGCTTTGAACTTTTTCGTACAAGTGTTTGTGTGGACATGTGTTTCATTTCTCTTCGATGTATACTTAGGAGCGGAAGACATGTGGGCTTGAGCAGCGTTAAAGGGTTAAAATGAGCAAGATGTGGTGGCTGCTGAAAAAGCAGATGGGTGAGGGAAAAGTCCGGCTGACTCAAGTTTCTGGTTTGGGCAGCTGGATGGAAGATGGAGCTGAGGGAATCACGGGAGGAGGAGCAGGCTTTGGGGGTAGATGGTGAATTCTTCCCTGCTCTTGTCCTCATAGCTGGACTTTTTTTTTTTTTTTTGAGTAGGAGTCTCATCTGTCACCCAGGCTGGAGCGCAGTGGCATGCTCATGGCCACCGCAGCCTTGATCTGCTGGGTTCAGGCGATCCTTCCGCCTCAGCCTTCCAAGTTGCTGGAACTACAGGCACACACCATCACACCTGGCTAATTTTTTCATTTATTGTAGAGATGAAGTCTCACCAAGTTGCCCAGGCTGGTCTCGAACTCATGGGGTCAGGCACTTCTCTCCCCTTGGCCTCCCAAAGTGCTGGGATTATAGGCATGAGCCACCATGCCTGACCAACTGAACTTCTTTCTAAGCAGGGCTACTGCAGCTCTAGGGGCAGGTAGAAGCCTTTCAGGACCAGTAAGATGCTGGCATGATATACATTGTTTTGGTGCCTCCTAGCAGTGGTTTTTCTAAGCAATTGTGTTTTATTTTTATTTTTTTTTTTTGAGTTGGAGTCTCACTCTGTTGCCCAGACTAGAGTGCAGTGGCCGCTCCCGGCCACCGCAGCCTCGATCTGCTGGGCTCCGGCAATCCTTCCACCTCAGCCTTCCAAGTAGCTGGAATTATAGGTGCGCGCTACCATGCCCGACTAATTTTTTGATTTATTGTAGAGATGATGTCTCAACAAGTTGCCCAGGTGGGTCTCGAACCCGCGGGCTCAGACAATCCACTCACCTCAGCCTCCCAAGGCACGGGATTATAGGCTGAGCCACCGAGCCCGGCTAGCGATTGTGTTTTATTAGCTGAATCTCTGGGTGGAGAACAGTGGCAGTGCCAAGGTGAGACTAATGATCTTCCAGAGCACACAGAATGCTACACACACAAGCCATGAAATTCCTCTGTCACTCATGGTTCATTATGATCAGAAAAAAACAATCTCCCTCTTGCTCCATGTACACATTCCACAGAAACGAATGGCCCATTTTGTAGTCCAGATGTCTCGGTAGGGGAAAGAAAGATCTCATTTTGCACTGGTACATGTGGTGCCAGGAAGTAGCTGCTTTCCCAGGGTGCTAGAAAATTAAAATTGTAGTAATCAACACTGGATCTAAAAAGTGAGCTATGCAGCCATTTTCGCCAAATGAAACTGGCTTTGATTGACCTTAGCTTTGTCCTATTCCACTTCACCTCTCAGGTGCCACCCCCCTCCAGCCTAATCCTTAAGATGGTGGCACCTCCCCTTCCGCCTGTTGTAGGCCGAGCTGGAAGTGTCATTTTCACCATCTAGAGAGGAGATAGCCGCACACTCTTTTGGGAGGATGTCTGGGTTCCGAAGACCCATTTCCTGCCTCAGTTTTAAGAATGGGGTGCTCACTCCAGTTGTGCCCAACTCGCCTACAGGTTGTGATTGCCACCAACATCGCAGAGACATCACTGACTATCGATGGCATCTACTATGTGGTGGACCCTGGGTTCGTAAAGCAGAAGGTGTACAATTCCAAGACGGGGATTGACCAGCTTGTGGTTACGCCTATTTCTCAGGTATGGCAGCTTCTACCAGCAGCTTCTTGGAAATCCTGGGTAGGGCCTTTCTGAAATTGTGTGGTTCTGGAATTGAACTTTAGTGTTTTCAAAGATGAACTTTTTTTTTCTTTGAATTGGAGTCTCTCACTCTGTCACCCAGGCTGGAGTGCAGTGTCACATTCACAGCCACCACATCCTTGACCTGCTGGGCTCAGGTGATACTTCCGCCTCAACCTTCCAAGTAGTTGGAACTACAGGCATGCACCACCGTGCCCGGCTAATTTTTTGATTTATTGTAGAGATGAGATCTCATCAAGTTGTGCCCAGGCTGGTCTTGAGCCCATGGGGTCAGACAATACTCTCACACTCCCGAAGTGCTGGGATTATAGGCGTGAGCTGCTGTGCCTGGCCAAGAACATATTTTCTAAAGTACTATGTTTAGCCACGATATGTGAGATAGTAATACATGAAATGGTTATACATTTCTTTGGTAATTATGGAATAATTTTCTGCCTAAATTATACTGTATTTTATTTTATTTTTACTTTTTGAGTTGAGGTCTCATTCTGTCACCCAGGCTGGAGTGTAGTGGCACAATCATGGCTCACCGCAGCCTCACAATAACTCCTGGGCTCAAGAAGTCCTCTCGCCACAACCTCCAAGTACCCGGAACTACAGGTGCATGTCACTGTGCCTGACTAATTTGTTAATTTTGTGTAGAGACAAGGTTTTGCTATGTTGCCTAAGCTGATCTCGAACTCCTGGGCTTAAGCAATCCTCCTGCCTCCCAGATTGCCAGGATTACAGGCTTGAGCCGATGTGCCTAGCCTACCTGAATTATATTTTAAAATGAGTAACATGATCACCTTTTTGAGGGCAGTTTGTCAACAGTGTGCCCAAAATTTTCAAGTTCATCTCTAATCTAACTGCTCCACTTACAGGAATATATCTGAAAGTTAGAAATGATTGAACACATATGCTAAAGTAATGGAGAAGGATGTTCATTGAATCATTGTTTATATCAGGAAACCTGAAAAAATTCTAAATGCACTCCAGAGGAGAAGGAATGTAATAAAATATGGTATATCCATGCCAGAGAATGTTGGTGACATTAACATGGTAGTGTTTATATCTATATTTAATGACATAAGCATGCAACTGTGGTATTTTATTTGAAAAAAAAGTGAGCCTGCAGACCAGCATGAATGATATAATCCAATTTTTGTTTAAAGATAGGTGGTGTGGGCCGGGCTGAGGTGAGTGGATTACCTGAGCCCGCGGGTTCGAGACCCGCCTGGGCAACTTGGCGAGACCTCATCTCTACAGTAAATCAAAAAAATCAGCCAGGCGTGGTAGCACGTGACTGTAATTCCGGCTACTCAGAAGGCTGAGGCGGAAGGATCGCCGGAGCCCAGCAAGTGAGGCTGCAGTGGCTGGGAGCGGCCACTGCATTCCAGTCTGGGCGACAGAGTGAGACTCCAACTCAAAAAAAAAAAAAAAAATAGGTGGTGTGTGTTTCTGCAGAGTGTGTGTGAGCGAGGTGTGCCCGAGGCTGAGAATCACAGTCTAAGTGTAAGCCAGGGTTATTTCTGGGCTGTGCTGCGGGTGAGGTGCCAGTTTTCCTTTATACTTTCATTTACTGTCTTAATCTCTTATAGCAGTATGTGTTACTTTTGTTTTCTGTAAAAACCATAGGTTCAAGCCGGGCATGGTGGCTCAAAGCCAGGTGCAGTGGCTCAAGCCTATAATCCCAGCACTTTGGGAGGCATGGGCGAGAGGATTGGCTGAGCCCATGGGTTCAAGACCAGCTTGGGAAATTTGGTGAGATCTCGTCTCTACAATAAATCAAAAAATTAGCCTGTCATGGTAGCAATGCCTGTAGTTCCAGGTACTTGGAAGGCTGAGGCGGAAGGATTGCCTGAACCCAGCAGGTCGAGGCCGCAGTGGCTGTGAGCGTGCCACTGCACTCCAGTCCAGCCTGGGCAACAGAGTAAGACTCCAACTCAAAAACAAACAAACAAACAAAAATCCATAGACTGTTTATTTTGAAACTTGAGTCGTAATAGAAGCTAATAGTTGCAGGGTGCTTACCAAGCACCGGGCACTATCCTAGATACTTGACATACATTGACTCAGTACTTTCTCACATTGATCCTGCGTGGTACATACTATTATCCTCATTCCACAGAAGAGGAGCTTGGGGCACAGAAGGGTTCAGTGACTTTCCTGACATCACATAGCTGGTAGAGCCAGGATTTGAACCTGGGCGGTCTAGCTCCAGCTTGTGTGCTCTGCACCACTTCCCAGGTCAGTGTGTGACACGCACAGTGATCAGAAACTTAGTTACACATGCCTGTCCTAATTTGGAGAGAGACATCTGTAGAACGCTATGGAGTTTTGCCATGGTGGGTGCCTGCCGCCTGGATTCCTGTGGTTAGTTGTCCCTTCATGTCCCATCCTTTTGTTTGTCAACAGGACAAACCAAATTGTTTATATCAGGAAACCTGAAAAAATTCTAAATGCACTCCAGAGGAAAAGGAGTTTAATAAAATATGGTATATCCATGCCAGAGAATGTTGGTGACATTAACATGGTAGTGTTTATATCTATATTTAATGACATAAGCATGCAACTGTGGTATTTTATTTGAAAAAAGTGAGCCTGCAAAACAGCATGAATTATATAATCCAATTTTTGTTTAAAAATAGATGGTGTGCGTTTTTGCATAGTGTGTGTGAGCGAGGTGTGCCCAAGACTGAGAGCCACAGTCTAAGTATCTGGAACCACAGGTACATGCCACTATACCCAGCTAATTTTTATTTATTTATTGGAGAGAAACGGTCTTGCCAGGTTGCCCAGGGTAGTCTCGAACCCCTGGGCTCAGGCAGTCCTCTTGCTTCAGCCTCCCAAAGTGCTGGGATTATAGGCGTGAGTCACCATGCCCGATCGCAAACCTGATCTTTGAAATGGCTGCAGAGTCATCGTTGATATGATGAACATAGTTTATTTAGGTCATCTACATTTTGGGTCATGACCGTGGAGATGGTTGTTTTGTCTTCTTTTCCTTTTGCTTTGGTTTGGAGCTGGCATAGTGATTTGTAAATCCTGGTACTGTTTATAACAACAGATGGTTTTGTCAGAAAATGGCCTTCTTCAGATTGCTGTGCACTGTTTCCTAGCAACCTACAGCTGAACTGCATTTTTTTATATTAAAAAAATTAGTGCTCTTTTCCCCATCTCTAGTACAGAAGTCATATTACATTATTTTTGGAAAATAAGAGAAAAAAATTTAAATACCCGTAGTTTTTTTTTTTTTTTTTTTTTGAGCTGGTGTCTCACTCTGTCCTCCAGACTGGAGTGCAGTGGCCGCTCCCAGCCACTGCAGCCTTGACCTGCTGGGCTCCGGCGATCCTTCCGCCTCAGCCTCCCGAGTAGCTGGAATTACAGGCATGCGTTACCATGCCCGGCTGATTTTTTTATTTATTGTAGAGATGAGGTCTTGCCAAGTTGCCCAGGTGGGTCTCGAACCCACGGGGTCAGGCAATCCACTCACCTCAGCCTCCCAAAGCACGGGATTACAGGCTGAGCCACCGAGTCCGGCTACCCATAGTTCTGTTACTGCCACTGTCATCATTATGTTATCTTTCTCTCCAGTCTTTTCTCATCTTTGTGTCTTTCATGGTTGCAATTTTAGTAGTCAAGTAAGAATGCAGTTTTGTGTATTTTTTAAGTATTTAATCTTTTTTTTTTTTGAGCCAGAGTCTCATTCTACCACCCAGGCTGGAGGCAGGAGTGCATGGCACGCTCACAGCCACCACAACCTCGACCCGCTGGGCTCAGGCAGTCCACTCACCTCGGCCTCCCAAAGTGCTGAGATTACAGGCTGAGCCACCAAGCCCGGCCTAATCTTTCTATTATAATAATTCATATATCAATATTTAGTAAAATCTAAAGTTGAATTCACCTGCAGACCTACCAGCAGAGTTAGCCACTGTTACCACTTCAGGGTATTTTTTTTTCGCTAGTCATTTCCTTTTGGTAGTTTACATGTAAAGACTTTTACTTTTTTTTAAATTAGTATTACATCATTTGGTAACTTGCTTTTTTCAAGTAAGGTGAATGAACATTTCCTTCTGTCATTGAACAGCACAAACCCGATTTTTATTTTTATTTATTTTTGAGTCGGATTCTCATTCTGTCGCCCAGGCTGGAGTGCAGTGACATGCTCATGGCACCACAGCCTCAACCTGCTGGGGGCTCAGGTGATCCTTCCACCTCAACCTTCCAAGTATTGGAACTACAGGTACATGCCACTATGTCTGGCTAATTTTTATTTATTTATTGTAGAGACAAGGTCTCGCCAAGTTGCCCAGGCTAGTCTTGAACCCTTGGGCTCAGGTAGTCCTCTTGCTTCCGCCTCCCAAAGTGCTGGGATTACAGGCGTGAGTCACCATGCCCGATCACAAAATGACTTTGCGATCTTTGAAATGACTGCAGAGTCATTGTTGACATGATGAACATAGTTTATTTAGGTCACCTACATTTTGGGTCATGACCGTGGAGATGGTTGTTTTGTCTTCTTATGCTTTCTATTTGATACTGTGCCACACTGTTTGGGGGGTGTTTCTGAGATCTCTGTAACCTTCCCCATCCACCCTGTTGTATTTGCTCCTTGACTGACTCCCCTGAAGTGTTGAGTATGGAGGGAGGTGACAAGAGCATTGGTAGTCTTGGAAATGGTCCTAACAGGAGTGAAATAAACCCCATTTCTGGTTTTGCCAAATGCTAAAGACCCCCTTTTGCAGATTTCCTGGATAACGTGTTAAGTAGCGTTTAACAGGCGCATTCCTTTTCTGTGCTCACTCTCTAGGCTCAGGCAAAGCAGCGAGCTGGCCGAGCAGGGCGAACAGGCCCAGGAAAGTGCTACAGGCTGTACACAGAGCGCGCCTACCGGGACGAGATGCTCACCACCAACGTACCAGAGATCCAGAGAACCAACTTGGCGAGCACGGTGCTGTCGCTCAAGGTAGCCGTCACTGTCTTGTTAGGATACCTTGGCTTAGCAGGCCAGGCCTATGGCCTCAGTAGATGAATCTCAGTTTTATGAACCTTCTTGAATACTTCAGTAACTTCATGGAGCTTGTACTTTTGAGGGAAATGCAAATGGCTGTGATAACAGCCTCTCTTGGCGGGTCTGGGGCTAAGCTGGTGTGTCTGCTGTGAACATACACTTTTTTCTTACTATAATAACCATCAGGATATTTGGTTGTAAAAGGTTCTGGTTAGTTTTGTTGTTGTGTTTTTGAATCGGAGTCTCACACTGTCACCTAGTATAGAGTACGGTGGTACTTCCTCGCAATCACAGTTCACCATAGCCTTGACCTTCTGGGCTCAGGTGATCCTCCTACCTCAGCCTCCTAGGTAGGTGGGACTACAGGCGCAGGCCACCACGCCCAACTAATTAAAAAAATTTTTTTGTAGAGATGAGGTCTCACTATGTTGCCCAGGCTGGTCTCCAACTCATGGGCTCAAGCGGTCAGCTGGGATTACAGGTATGAGCCACCACACTTGGCCTAGGAGCATTTTCTAAAAGAAAATTAGAAAAATATAATCAGTGCCAAACCGGACAAACACACTTAACCTCAGCCACTCTAGTGTTCGTATCCACTTCTGCTCTTTAGAAGGGGTGGAGGCTCCTGTCCAGAAACTTCGCAAGGGAACTGTCAGTGCAGATTTCACACTGGCCCTCTGGGGCTTTGTTTTCCTTGTGAACCACTGCTCTTCCTCTCAGTCCCCCGTGAGGACTTCACTTGCTCTTGGCAAGAGGAGCTGCGTGAGTAATTGCCCAGCTGATGGCATTTCTCCCAACACGGATGCTGCCCTGGAGCCCTGGCACTTTCTGGTGCAGAGTGCTCGGTTGTCATGTATTATTCATTCCCTGTAAGAGGCAAAACAGCGCTCTAGACAGAGCCTGCCCTGGTCTCTGGAGTGCCATCATCTGTGGCTTAGACGTCACTCCGAGCTGTGCAGCCTTGGGCAGGTTGAGCTTCTCTGCCCTCTGCTCTGTGCTCTCGTCTCTAAAAGGAGGCTGCTAACAGTTTCTCTTGCAGAGGAGTGAGAGATGCAGGTAAAGGCACTGGGCCCCATGCTTGCTGATTGCTAACATAACTCCTCATGGTTATTATTCATGCAGTAAGCATTTATTTTGAACACCTGCTGTGTTTATGGTCACGATCACTTTATGAGAAAGAAAGAAAAAGCTTAGGGCCTTCCACATCACCCTTTACATGTGCTTGGGTAGTGCATCATTCAGGCCTTTTATTCATATTTGCTACCAAATGTATTGAGCACCTGCCATGTGCCAGGCTCGGAGGTGGCACTGTGTTGTGGTTTTGTGAACATGGTTCTCACCCCTTGTAGACTCTGAGAGCAGAGGCCGTGTCTTAGTTTTTTTCACGTCCCTCCCACGCAACATGCAACAGGAACAAGGCATCTCACAGATGGATAGTGGGATTGACGTGTGCAAAAGATAGGACAGGCTGGTATAAATCTTTTTAAAAAATTATTATTTCCAGGCTCGATGGCTCAGCCTGTACTCCCAGCACTTTGGGAGGCTGAGGTAAGTGGGTTGTCTGAGCCTGCGGGTTCGAGACCAGTCTGGGCTACTTGGCTTAGCCTGTAATTCCAGCATTTTGGGAGGCCGAGGTGAGTGGATTTTCCAAGCCTGCGGGGTCAAGACTAGCCTGGGCTACTTGGCTCAGCCTGTAATCCCAGCACTTTGGGAGGCCAAGGTGAGTGGATTCTCCGAACCTGCAGGTTTGAGACCAACCTGGACTACTTGGCAAGACCTCATCACTACAATAAATCAAAAATTAGCCAGGCGTGGTAGCGCGTGCCTGTAGTTCCAGCTACTTGGAAGGCTGAGGTGGAAGGATTGCTGGAGCCCAGCAGGTTGACACTGGGGTGGCCGTGAGCATGCCACTGCACTCCAGTCTGGCCAATGGAGTGAGACTCCAACTCAGAAAAAAAATTATTATTGTGGTAAAATCTATATAAAATAACCTTTTTTTTTTTTTGAGTTGGAGTCTCACTCCGTCACCCAGACTGGAGTGCAGTGGCACGCTCCTGGCCACTGCAGCCTCTACCTGCTGGGCTCCGGCAATCCTTCCGCCTCAGCCTTCCAAGTAGCTGGAACTACAGGTGTGCGCTACCACACCTGGCTAATTTTTTTGATTTATTGTAGAGATGAGGTCTCGCCAAGTTTTCTGGGTGGGTCTCCAACCCGTGGACTCAGGCAATCCACTCACCTCAGCCTCCCAAAGCGCTAGGATCACAGGCTGAGCCACTGAGACTGAGCCTGCCCCCCCCTTTTTAAAGAAACAGGTCTCATTCTGTCACCCAGGGGTGAAGTCAATGTGATCATAGCAAACTCTAGTCTTGAACTCCTGGGGTGAAGCAATCCTCCAGCCTCAGCCTCCCGAGTAGCTGACTGTAGTAGTAGACTACAGGCACATACCACTGTGCCTGGCCTATTTTAGCGTTTTTTTGGTTTTGTTTTTTCAGTTGGAGTCTCACTCTCTTGCCCAGGCTGGAGTGCAGTAGCCGCTCCCGGCCACCGCAGCCTCGACCTGCTGGGCTCCGGCAATCTTTCCGCCTCAGCTTTACAAGTAGCCGGAATTACAGGCATGCGCTGCCACGCCCGGCTGGTTTTTTGATTTATTGTAGAGATGAGGTCACTGCCCAGGCGGGTCTTGAACTCACGGGCTCAGGCAATCCACTCATCTCAGCCTCCCAAAGGCGCGGGATTACAGGCTGAGCCACCGAGCCCGGCTGTAGCGTTTTTTAAGTGTACAATTCAGTGGCATTAAATACATTCACAATGTTGTGCAACCACGCCAGTATCCATTTCCCGAGCTTTTCATCATTGTAAGCAGAAACTGTACCCATTAAGCAATGACTCCCTTTCCCCTCACTTGGTAACCACTCTTCTGCTTTTTGTCTCTAAGTACCTCGTGTATATGGGCTCATACAGTGTTTATTCTTTTGTATTGGATTGTTTCACTTAGCATAATGTTTTCAAGGTTTATTCGTGGAGTAGTATATATCAAAATTTCATTCCTTTTTAAGGATGAATAACATTCCGGTGTATATATATAGACCACATTTTGTTTTTCCATTCATCAGTTGATAGACATTGGGGTTGTTTCCATCTTTTAGCTATTGTGAATAATGCTGCTGTGAACAGTAGTCTACAGATATGTCCGAGTCTCTGCTTTGAATTTTTTTGGTGTATGCCTAGAAGTATAATTGCTGGATCATATCTATGTTTCACCTATGAAGGAACCACCAAACTGTTCTCTGCAGGGACTACTCCATCCACATTCCCACCAGCAGTGTATGAGGTTTCCTGGTTCTTCTGTCCAATGCTTATTTTCTGTTTTGTTTTGCTTTAATTATAGCCATCTTAGTGGGTGTGAAGTGTTATCTCATTTTGAAAAGCACATGTTTTCACGTGCTTGTTGCCATTTCATGTGCTTGTTGCCATTTGCCATTTGGAGAAACATCTTTTCAGGTTCTTTGCCCATGTTTTAAGTGGGTCGTTTGTCCTTTTGTTGTTGCTTTGTATGTAAACTTTCCTGAGAAAGACATACTTTCTAATAGTCTGAGTTTTGTTTTGTTTTTTGGAGTAGGAGTCTCCGTTGCCCAGGCTGGTGTGCAGTGGCACACTTATGGCACCGCAGCCTTGACCTGCTGGGCTCAATTTATCCTTCCGCCTCAGCCTTCCAAGTAGCTGGAGCTGCAGGCTGGAACTACAGGTGCATGCCACCATGCCTGGCTAATTTTTTTGATATATTGTAGAGACGAGGTCTCACCAAGTTGCCCAGATTGGTCTCAAACCCCTAGGCTCAGGCAATCCTCTCGCCTCAACCTCCCAAAGTGCTGGGATTACAGGTTTCAGCCACCACACCCGGCCTAATAGTCTTGAGTTTTGTGTGGCCCAGCTCCAAAAGTGCTAAACTTATTGGTAGCTTCTTGATTGCAGTCGAAGAAACAGGAAGACAAGTGACAAATAACTTCCCCAGTGCTGACACTGGCTAGGCTGACCCTTCCTCACATGTTTTCTCCCCTTCTGCTAGGCCATGGGGATCAATGACCTGCTGTCCTTTGACTTCATGGACGCCCCGCCGATGGAGACCTTAATCACGGCCATGGAGCAGCTGTACACCCTGGGGGCCCTGGATGATGAGGGCCTGCTCACTCGCCTGGGCCGCAGGGTAGGGACGGGCTTCACCGCCTGTGTTTTGGGAAAAGCTCCCTGGCCCCCTCTTCTATCTTTCGGTCTGTGCAAATCAAACTAAAGTCCCAGGGAAGCTTTGAGTGTATTACAGATCTTGTTTTTAACCTGCATTTTTCCCACTGTCACTTTAAACTGCTTCCTCTCTGTAGAAAAAGGATTCCATTCAGTTAGTTTTACCTCAGGCTACATCATTGAGTCTAGCCTTGGTTACACATGGTATCTGCAGTTCCCACCTACCCCAACAGTAGTTACATGCTGAGTCCCATATGTTTCACTGGGGTTTCTTTGGGAAAGGAAAAACAGCAGCATTCTTCTCACGGGGCCAGGCATCCCACATCATGAGCTTTAGGGAAGTCTATGCCGCCCCCCCCACTGGTGGTAACTGGCAAGTCCAGATGCAACTTCCACAGGATCAGTTGTAGTTTTTTTTCCTCCCTCTAGATGGCAGAGTTCCCTCTGGAGCCAATGCTTTGCAAAATGCTCATCATGTCTGTGCATCTGGGCTGCAGCGAGGAGATGCTGACCATCGTCTCCATGCTGTCTGTGCAGAACGTCTTCTATAGGCCCAAGGTAGGAGTCCAGACCCACGTTCAGCTGGGAGACCCACATGAGGGTGGGGGGAGAAGTCAGCCTGTGGCCATTCCGATGCTCGGGACGCTGTTGGTGGGGCATTGCCAGGGTCTCTAGAACTTCCCATTGTCTGTGAGTAGCTGCCAAGTAGGAAGTGACCCTCTGTCCCACTGCTTGGCAGGATAAACAAGCCCTCGCGGATCAGAAGAAGGCCAAATTCCACCAGACTGAAGGGGACCACCTCACCCTGCTGGCTGTGTACAATTCCTGGAAGAACAACAAGTTCTCCAATCCGTGGTGCTACGAGAACTTCATCCAGGCCCGTTCCCTGCGCCGGGCCCAGGACATTCGCAAGCAGATGTTGGGCATCATGGACAGGTGAGCTGGCACCAGGCACCTTCCGTGCTTGGCTGGACTCCTTGAGCGTAATGTCTGTTCGTCTTGGGGTGTACCTTTCAGCTATAGGCACCTCTTCTCCTGCTCCTCACGTGACACTCTTCCTCCAGCTTCTCCATCATTTTCATATTCCTTCTCCCTAAACAAGGGTATGGCTGAGCGTGACTTCAGAAAGTTCCTGAGAGGGCCAGGTGTAGTGGCTTACACCTGTATTCCCAGCACTTTGGGAGGCCAAGGCAAGAGGATTGCCTGAGCCTAAGAGTTCAAGACCAGACTTGGCAACTTGGCAATACCTTGTCTCTACAAAAAATTAGCTGCGCATGGTGGTGCGTGCCTGTAGTCCAAGCTATTTGGCAGGCTAAGGACCAATCGCCTGAGCCCAGCAGGTCAAGGCTGGGGTAGCCATGATTGTGCCACTGCACTCTAGCCTGGGCGACAGAGTGAGACTTCTACTCTAAAAAAAGTAATAAAGTTCTTGAGAGGAAGATGATTTATTAGTTGTTGAAAAAAATGCTCATGTTTACAAGTCTGGAACATTATTCATCTGTAATGGGATTCTTCCTGAGTGAAGTAGCTGGCTTTTAGCAGCCCCATCTGCCCACTGCGTGGAGCTGCCTTAGAGCTGGAAGGAAGATCCTGGTACCTGCTCTAGAGACCCCAAGATGAGGGTGTTGGGCACTGCCATCCTGGAAGAAAGAGCCTCTGATGCAGAGGCTCTCTGATGCACATCTCTTCTCCTGTCTTGACAGACACAAGTTGGATGTCGTCTCCTGTGGCAAGTCTACCGTCCGAGTGCAGAAGGCCATATGCAGCGGGTTCTTCCGCAACGCTGCCAAGAAGGACCCGCAGGAGGGATACCGGACCCTGATCGACCAGCAGGTGGTCTACATCCACCCCTCCAGTGCGCTCTTCAACAGGCAGCCGGAGTGGTACGCAGCTGGGCCGGGTTGGGGACTTCTCTGGGGGGAGAGAAGCGGGCACTCGGTGCTGTGTCTCCACCACTCCAGCACGTCCTATTTGCCATCGCCTCCTCTCTGGGCAGCAGAAGCCTGAATTGGACACAATATGTGAAGCCCAGTGAAGAGAAAACAAAATCAGAGCTGAGATCTAGGAGGGATCTTATTTAGTAAAGGGTTAAAAAAGGTTGTTTTTTTGTTTTTTTTTTTTAAAGTAGCACTTTAAAAAAAGGGAACTCTTTTTAATTTCAAACTGATTGGAAACCACCATGTTACCACGGCAAAAGGGCGGGAGATGGAGTGAATTCTTGCCTGCTTAGCCTTCCCCATCCCCTGTGGCAGTGTCTGGAAACAGTCTGAACCACACCATCCTTTTTTTTTTTTTTTTTGAGTCAGGGTCTCATTCTGTTGCCCATGCTGCAGTGGTATGATCATGGTTCACAGCCTCAACCTCCTGGGCTCAGCCTTCCAAGTAGCTGGGACTACAGGCACATGCCACCATGCCCAGCTAATTTTTTTATCTTTTGTAGAGATGAGATCTCACTGCGTTGCCCAGACTGGTCTTGAACTCCTGGGTTCATGCAGTCCTTCTGCCTTGGCCTCCCAAAGTGCTGGGTTTACAGGAGTGAGCCACTGTACCTGGCCTATCCTCCCATTTCATAGGTCAAGAAACTGAGATCTAGAGAAGGTATGTGATTGACTTTATGTCACTTAACAAGTTAGAACCCCAGCCAGGATTAGAACACCTTCTCCTGAGAACTGTTCCTTGGTTAGAGGTGTGCAGGCCCCTCAGTTCTGGGGTGTGCTTGTCATGAGCAGACTGCAGTATCCTGAGGAGTGAGCCAGGAGAGAGCACACTCAACTGAGGCCCGGAGTGCCTGGAGCAGAGCCTGTCTCAGAGGCTTGAGTTCTGTCTCTGTCCCCCGCAGGGTGGTGTACCACGAGCTGGTGCTGACTACAAAGGAGTACATGCGTGAGGTCACCACCATCGACCCCCGGTGGCTCGTGGAGTTTGCCCCAGCCTTCTTCAAGGTCTCCGACCCAACCAAACTCAGCAAGCAGAAGAAGCAGCAGCGTCTCGAACCCCTGTACAACCGCTACGAGGAGCCCAATGCCTGGAGAATATCCCGGGCCTTCCGGCGGCGCTGACATGCAGGCGTGTCCACGTGTCTCTCCACAGCAGACAGTCGCCCTGGGCTTGGCTCACTCTTGTGATGACAGGCTGGTCCTGGGAATGCAGCTGCCCTGTGACTGAACATCCTACCCGGGCCTTTTCTAAACCTGACTCTCATTGCATCCCTGGTGGTAAAGTGAAACCAGTGATATCAGCCTGGCTTTGCTCCCCACCACCCGAGTCTCAGGCCAGTTGCGCCATCCGCAGGAAAGGGGCAGCTTGTGCAGCCCTCGATGGGAAGGGAGAGAGTGGGCACCTGGCACAGGGCCATAGCTAGGGCCCCCACGCCCATTAAGCCCTCTGGAGTAGGGAGCTGATATGCTCATCTAAAGAGGGGTCCCCGCTTCCCACCCCCTCCCCAGCCTGTACTTTGGCTTAGCCTCCTGGAAATATTTATTTTCTTAAGGAAACAAAAATGGTTTTCTGTGACTGTTTCTTTTAGCTGAAAAGTTAAGATACCAGCCTGGGCTGGGGTGAGGGAGCTCTGTGTCTGCTGTGGCTCACAGGATGAGAATCCTGAGTCCCCTGAAGCCAGAGGCCGGAGCCTCTTTGGACTTGGACATGATGCCTGACTCAGACCTCCAGGCTTGTTCTCTAGCATCAGCCAGCCCTGCCTCACAGGGGGTCTCCCTTGATTCTCTATGCCCGTGCCACAAGCGATGCTGTGTGTTGAGCATAGCACCCTTTCCCCTCGCCGCCCCCTCCCACACACAATGTGCAGCATGTCCCGTTTCTTTTTGAAACATGCTGAGGACTGACACGGCGTTGGTTTTGTCTTGTTTGTGTTTTTCCCTGAGGTCCTGGGTGGGCTTTAACAAGAGGATCTTACGGTCAAAGCTTCCCTTCCCCTACTCCGAACAAAATGAACAGAACACCTCAGAGTGGGTTTGTGCTGCCCAGGGTCTGTGCTCGGGGTTTGTTCTTAGTGGTTTTCTCCTGACACTTCCTTGAGGAAGGCCACCTCCTAGTCTCCCAACACCCGGCTCCTGAAAAGGCTCCTTACCTGGAGGATCATCAGGCAGGTCCTCTTGGGCTTGTAGAAAGCTGGTCTGGATTCAGCACTCATAGGAAGCCCCTGGGAGATGGGGCCCGGCCTGTTACGGTGCTGCCTGTCCCCTTCCCGTGTTAGTAAGTTCTGAAATGATGTCAATAGCAGAGCTGCACGCCAGACGTGGAAAGACCTTATGGCATTCCAGGATGAAGGAGTGTGTTGTTGCAGGGCAGCAAGTTCCCCCATCCTTGAAGACACAGTTCAGAAAGACCCCCCAGGGAGAGGCATACAGGCCAGGCAAGCTGCTGGCTGCAGGTTCCACCCCTCTGCTCAGCGGCCGGAGCCTCCGGGTGCTCTGCGTGTGTGCCTTGGGAAGCCCAGGCCAGTGATCGAGGGCAGGCGTAGCTGTGCTCACCTCAAGGGCCTTGTGGGAAGGGCCAGTGCAGAGGCCACAGATGAAACCAGAAGGAAAGTGGGGCTGGGCACCCAGCTCCCCAGTCTGTTTGTGTTTGGGGGGCTCTCCCTCAATCACCCAGGCTGAAGTGTGGTGGCTTCATCCTAGCTCACTGCAGCCTCGGACTCCTGGGCTCCAGTGATCTCCCTGCCTCAGCTTTCCAGTTTGTGCCTCCTCGCAGTTTTAATTTCAGCCTCTTCCTCATTCATAAACTCCAGGGCATGGCGGCCCAGCCCGACCCAGCCAAGTTCAGACACTGATGGTGCTGGCAGCCAGGAGGGAGGTTTAGGTTTTAAGCTGAGGTTGAAAAGGGACGTTCACAGGCCAAGGTTAAGGGGCAGCAGGGTTGGGGTCTTTCTGGCTTTGGTGAGGAAGAAGGAGGACCCCTGCCCCGTGGGTGTTCCTTGACCATCTCTGCCCTGGAACTGGGTTTGCTTCTCTGCTGTGACAGTGTAGCAGGGGCTGAGCTTTTGGCTGTCCCGCAGGAAGGCCGGGTTACAGCAGAGCGGAGCCCGCTGAGGGAGAAGGGTCCTGCCCAGGTTCGGAAGGGGGGCTCACCTGCTGCTCACATGCAGAGGGCCCTTGCTTCTCTTCCTGAGGCCAGGGTCTCCGGAGACTGAGGCGCAGCCCAGGAGAGCACGCAGGTCTCGTGCAGGGACTGAAGCCTTGACCGTTGGCATGCACGGGCCACAGCCCCGCGGGAGCCTTGCTCTGCTCTGCCAGTCCCTGCACGTGCGCTGAGTCTGCTGCGTCCGCAGATGTGGGGACTCCCTGTGAGGACCTGGCTCCCAGGCCGGGTTCACCCCATCCATCTGCAGCCCAACACCGGTCCTGGCGAGCCGGCCTGCAGCCCAGGACGTCTCCCGTGGCTGCTGAGGCCTGCTGGAGCAGCGCCCCGGGGGCGAGGGTCTGGATGGAGCTGGGGGCATGGCTCACCTGGGAGCAGTTCAGAGGGCGGCGGCGGAGGTCTCTGGAGACCTTTCCCGCTGCCACCGCTCTTTGAAACCCCTCCCAAGTGGCAGACTCCGCCCTCAGATCTCCACCTTCGCCCCACCATGACAACCTGGCTGTAATGTGGAATTTTATATATATATATATATTTTTTTTTTTTTAAACTTGTTTTTAGCACCCATTTTGTTTCTTGCTCTAAATCATCTCGTGTTTTCTTTGCAGGTAGGGGTTGTGAGGCCATTTCCTTGAGGGTCATGTGGTCTGGGGTGGTGTTGGGCAGGGGCTGTGGCGACCTGGCTCAGGCATGGACAGAGTTGGTTGGCCTGGGCCCAGAACAGCAGCAGATCTGACAGGAGGCCTGTTCTCACCTGAGCCTGCCTCCCCGAAGCTGCTTCCACAGGGGCTGACTCCAGACCTCCCTCCCACTTCCTCATCCGCTCCCTTCCATCTGCTAGGTTACATTCCATTCCCTCTTTTGGCTTTGTCTTTTCTTTTTTTTGTCTCCCAGGCAGGAGTGCAGTGGCACACTCACAACCACCACAGCCTCAACTACTGGGCTCGGGCTATTCTGCCTCAGCCTTCCAAGTCGCTGGAACCACAGGTGTGGACCACCACACCTGGCTAATTTTTTTATTTATTGTAGAGATGAGATCTTGCCAAGTTGCCCAGGCTGGTCTCGAACCCTTAGACTCAGGCAATCCTCTTACCTCCGTCTCCCAAAGTGCTGGGATTACAGGCGGGAGCCACCACCGCACCTAGCTGGCTTTGCCTTTTCTACCCACCCCCAAAACCGTGGCTCACAACCCTGGTCTCTCCCAAATGCAGACAAGGAGAATCCATGCTGTCTGCATCCGTCAGCCTGTCCCCTTCACTAGCCAGAACGCAGGGCCTGCTCCAGCTCTTCCCGTGCCCTCTCACCTGGGAGTCTTTCTTCTGTGGCCCCCTCTCCAGACAAACACTTGTCCCCAGTCACAAAAACAGCAACCTGGAGCTGAGATGGGAGGGAGGACTCAAAGTTGGGTCCTGCAGGAACCAGAGACCAAATCCCCATTCCAGGTGCTGGGAGGCTGCTGCAGGAACCACGTGGAAGATGGCCAGATGACAAAGTGCCTTCAGCCCAGTGTTTCTGGACCCACCCTCACACAGTGACCCTGGGAGAGGGAGAGCAGGCATCACCAAGCCCATTTTGTAGAGGGAAAAATCAGAGGTGAAGGGCCTCTGTCATCTGTCCCCAAGGCCAGAGCTCTGCTGGCCCCAGGTCCTTTTCCAATGGCAGCAAAGGACACGGGAGAACAGACAGGAGAAGCAGGGGCTTTTATTAAGGTCTGGCAGATGAGGCGGAAGTAGAACCCCAGGCCTGGGCCTAGGGACAGGCAAGGGAAGGGCACAGGCACCCTGGAGCGGAGCCCCTCCCTCCCTGCCTCCACCCAGCACCCCACACCACGATCATTCCTCCTCCCTCCCCCCGCCTCTGGGAACACAGCACCAAGAACTGGCAGGGACCTACTGGGGCCACGGCTTAGGGCAGTGCCGAGTCCAGGGTCCCCCGCAGTGAGAGCTGGGGACCTCTATGACCCCCGCCAGGATGAGGTGGGAAGCTCCTCTGTCCCCAGAACAGAACATCTTGTTCTCAGTGGCCCAGGACAGGGAGTGGCTCGGGCCTCGGCACAGGACCCAGGAGGAGGCACGGCTGACTTCCTCGGGCCCAGGCCGGGCGAGACTCCCAGGAGCTTCCAAGATGCCACCTTTATTTAGACTTGCCATTTCTCCACTCTTCCCAGTGACTCAGAGATGGCCTGGGCGACTGATGGGACCGCGGAGCTCTGCCCAGACACCTGCGGGCTTTAGAGCGAGGGCTTCCCCAACACAAATCACCTCTATGTACATGGGGCAGCGCCCACCGTGCAGGTGGAGCAGGCGCTGGGGGCTAGTAGGAGTAGCCGCCCTTGGGGCCAAAGGGCTGGGCAGAACCAGCAAGCTCCGGGAGGTAGGCGGGGCTCTCGTCCAAGTGGGACAGAGGGACTGTGTCCTCCTCACTGACCGGCCGGTCAAACTCAGCCTTGAGAGCTGGACGCTGATTGTCAGGGAAGGCCAGAGAGAAGAGGGCCTCGGGCTCGCACACGAATTTGTACACGTAGCGCTCCCCGGCCACCTGAGGAGATGGGCTGCTCAGCCTGGAGACCAGACCCCTCTTGGTGGCAAGGTGGGGTTGGGCATTTGCTGGGGGCATTTCTCTCCCCTGTCAGTCCCCTGTCCCCTCTCATCTCGACCTCTCACACTTGCGGTCACTGTGTAGCACTTGTTGGGAGGAGGCCCCTTGGTCTTGGGATTGAGCACAAATTCCTGTCTCCTCTGACTGGCTCCTTTTTTTTTTGAGTTGGAGTCTCACTCTGTCGCCCAGACTGGAGTGCAGTGGCCGCTCCTGGCCACCGCAGCCTCGATCTGCTGGGCTCTGGCAATCCTTCCGCCTCAGCCTTCCAAGCAGCTGGAACTACTGGCGCGCGCTACCACGCCCAGCTAATTTTTGATTTACTGTAGAGATGAGGTCTCGCCAAGTTGCCCAGGCAGGTCTCGAACCCGCGGGCTAAGGCAATCCACTCACCTCAGCCTCCCATTTTTTTTTTTTTTTTTTTTTTTGAGTAGGAGTCTCACTCTGTCGCCCAGGCTGGAGTGCAGCGGCACACTCAGAGCCACCCCAGCACCGGCCTGCTGGGCTCAGGTAATCCTTCTACCTCAGCCTTCCAAGTACCTGGAACTACAGGCATGCACCACCACGCTCAGCTAATTTTTCGATTTTCTGTAGAGTCGAGGCCTCGCCATGTTGCCCAGGCTGGTCTTGAACCCATGGGCTCAGGCCATTCTCTCTCCTGCACCTCCCAAACTGCTGGGATGACAAGCATGAGCCACCGTTCCTGGCCTGACTGGCTCTTCCTCTGCTTCTACAGACTCGCTGACAGTGCTCCTGCCCTCCCCCCATCACCATCCCACAGCCACTGCTCCACCACCCCCACTGCCACCACTGCCCTGGGCCTGGACCCTCGGCCCCACCTTCTGCATGATGCCTTTCTCGTAGTAGTATCGGAGCGAGCGGCTCAGCTTGTCGTAGTTCATGGCCGGCCGGTTCTTCTGGATGCCCCAGAGCCTGGCGACCTGGAAACAAAACAGTTTGGGGTGGAGGTGCTGCCTCAGCAGAGGAAAAAGTGGGAGTCGGGTCTGAAAGAGCACTTGGAATTCTGCATGTTGTGCTAAGCTGGCCTGCAGCTAAGCCCCAGGCTCAGGTGTGGCAAGAGTCCAGGCAAGAACAGTGGGGAGGGTCAAGACACCCCCTCTCCTCTCCAGGCCCTATGGCCATTGGTGGAGGGGAGGACACGGGAGGGGCCCACCTCTTCGGGCTCAATGAGCTTGAACTCCATCCCCCTGCCCGTCCAGGCAATGAAATGGGCATTCGTGGGGTCGTCCAGCAGGGCCACCAGGAACTGCCACAGCTGCAAGGCACCCCGGCGCTGGTAGGGGGGCCCCTCTCGGAACATGCCAACCCCTTCCTGCTTGATGTCTCCTGGGGAACACAGAAACAGAGCATGGGATTTGTGGGCTCCTGACCCCCCGTGCCCCTTTCCCCCTCCCCGGGGTGTCTCCTCAGGCCCCTTCCCACGTGGTCCCCCCTCTCGAGACAGTGACGTGCACCGTGGCTCCTGCAGGGACACAGCACAGCCAGAGCGCGTGGAGCACACCCTGACCGTCCCACGAACAGCCGCTTCTCTGACCTTCAAATTTCTCAGGGACGACGCAGACATCGTCTGGGAAGGGCCGCAGAGGTTTCTCATAGCCATAGCCTTGTGGGGGAAGTTGGGGGACACTCAGGCCTGGAGCTCCCCAATGAGTCCGGAGGGACTCCTGGCCAGGAAGACCCTCCCCCGGGGCGTGGTTCCTTCCCACAACGTGGAGGGCTTGGCAGGGGCAGAAGGGGGATGCCTTACCCATGGCCCCATCCCCTGGAGAGGGCCCGGAGAAGCCCTCCGTGTGGAGGTACACTGAGGCACACCCCGTGACATCTGTGGGGAGGAAAGGGCAACATTACAGGCGGCTGAGGCGGGGCCGGGAACAGGGAGGGGAAAGTCCTGCACAAATCCAAGAGCTTCTTCCTGCCAGCCTGCTTTCCAGTGACCTCCCTTCCTGGGAGCTGCCCACCCAACCCCAGGGGAAGTCCGCCCAGAGGGAGCGCGAGGCTCCAGCCCGAGCTGAGAGCTGGGGCAGAGGGCAGGCCTGGCAGCGACCGGACTGGGCACTGTGTTCACAAGGCCCAGGATTCCAGGGAGCAGCTGCTTCCTGAGCTCAGGGGGAGGAGGGCGTGAGATGAGCCTCCGGGGAGAGTGTTGGGTGTCCTGAGACTCCCTGGAGTGGGCAAGCGTCCGGTCTGCAGGTCAGGTTCCCGGCCCCGTGCGTGTTGAGGGACAGGCAGAAGCATCCGGCGCTCGCCTGCGCGCCATCTGGGGAAGAGGCGGGCTGGGGCCGTGTCTTTCCAGGCCGCTCAGCAGGGCACGTTCCGCTCCACTCCGTAGGGCAGAAACCTCCCCAACCACCTAAAGGCGGCTATGCGAAGCCACGCGGTCAAGTTCCAACCCCGCCCCTCCCATCACTCCCACCTATGAATGAGGCGCCGGCGAAACCCGACACCTCTGGGAGGCGGCAGGAGGGTGGGCGCACTCATGCCTCCATTTTGTGAATGGAATTCCTGACTCCATTCAGGAGGCGGCGGGGGGAGGGGCAGGAATTCAAGGGCAAGTAACACGATCCACTCCTCCGGTGCGCAGCCTTCGAAGGTCGTGGCGAGCGCGCCTCCCTCCTCCTCTCCCTTCTCCCTGCCAAGCCAGGCTCAGCCGGTATCCTGCACTTAAGGACAGAAGCACCCATCCGGTTCCCACCCGCGCAGCCTGGGGTTTGTGGTCCATGCCCTGCCCTGAAAGACTGCGGGCACCAGGAAAAGAAAAATTCTCAAGTTGCAGCCGGCTCTGAGCCCACGCTAATCTGAATTGTGTGTGTGTGGGGATCAGGTCTTATTCTGTCGCCCAGGCTGAAGTGCAGTGGCATAATCACAGCTCGCCGCAGCCTTGACCTCCTGGGGTCTAGCGATCTTTCTGCCTCAGCCTCCTGAGTAGCTGGGGCTACAGGCATGTGCCACCATGCTTGGCTAATTTTTTTATTTTATTTTTTTGTAGAGAAGAGGTCCTGCTATGCTGCTCAGGCTGGTTTCACATTACTTGGGCTCAAGCGATCCTCCTGCCTTGGCCTCCTCGGGTGTTGGGATTACAGAGGTGAGCCACTGCACAGGGCCTGAATTTATTGCTTTTCTTTTTTCGAGTCAGAGTCTCATTCTGCCACCCAGGCTGGAGTGCAGGGGCATGCTCGGCCACTGCAGCCTTGACCTGCTGGGCTCAGCCTTTCAAATAGCTAGAACTACAGGTGCACACCACCACACCCAGCTAATTTTTTTATTTAGTGTAGAGATGAGGGCTCACCAAGTTGCCCAGGGTGGTCTCAAACTCCTGGGCTCAGGCAATCCTCTCACCTTAGCCTTCCAAAGTGCTGGGATTACAGGCTTGAGCCACCACGCCTGGCCTCCAAATTTATTTTTCCATGCAAGTTTACAGATAACTCAGATTTGAAGCTAATAACGTCCCAAGGGCCAGAAGAAAAGAGAAGGCTGTGTTTCCTGGGCCCCTCCTAACTGAGCACAGCCCTCCCTCGGAGCATGGTGCCTTGAACTACAGCTATTCCTGAACACGGCTGAGTGCCTCTCCCTCAGGTCAACTGCCAGGTGGAACTAAAGTTACAGCAGCCCCTGCTTCCGCTTCAGCTCGGGTCTGGCTGCTGGACCACCCATCAACCAGAGGCTCAAACAGGTTGTGGAAACCACATATTAGCGGGAAGGATAAGCCTGGCTAGTTTCAAGTTCACGGTCCTCTTCATTCAAATCCCTTTGTATTTTTTTTTTTTTGAGTTGGAGTCTCACTCTGTCGCCCAGACTGGAGTGCAGTGGCCGCTTCCGGCCACCGCAACCTCGACCTGCTGGGCTCCGGCGATCCTTCCGCCTCAGCCTTCCAAGTAGCCGGAATTACAGGCATGCGCTACCATGCCCGGCTGATTTTTTGATTTATTGTAGAGATGAGGTCTCGCTGCCCAGGCGGGTCTCGAACCTGCGGGCTCAGGCAATCCACTCACCTCAGCCTCCCAAAGGCGCAGGGTTACAGGCTGAGCCACCGAGCCCGGCTCCTTTGTATTTTTAAACTTCTCTAGGGACAGGGACCAGTGGCACATCCTATTCATCCCTGCGCCCTTCAACTCCTCACATTCCTGTTCCTGTCACAGTGGTGTGGTCTTAGCAGGTCATTAAACCCTCAACCGCCTGCTAAATACAAAGCAAGGCCTTATTACCTTTCCTGATAAGTCACAAGCGACCTGAGGGCGGGATCTACGTACATCCCCCAACCTTTGGATAAATTTGCTGATTGAAAAATGACAATTTTTTGAAACTATGAATAAAGGTGAGTGGGTGGGTTGGATGTACGGAACGGCAAACAGATGGACAGGAAGGCAAAAAGCTCTTGGAACCTTGCGTCTGGCCCCGTGCCAGCCCACCTGGCAAGCCCACAGACGTTCCTTCGCGCCCCCCTCCCCGCCCCCAGCCTCTTACCTGAGTCGTAGGCGAAGTCCGTCTGCTCCTGTTTGATTACCACCCCCGCCCCTGGGTACCTGTGCCCACTGACCCCACCCTGGCCCGCCTGCTCGTATAGGGGATCGTGGTATTCCTGCTTGAAGCTCTGCTGGGGGTAGGGCGGGCAGGGCTCAGACAGCTGGTGTTGGTAGGGGGCTGGGAGGGGCTCCCGGCCCCCTCCCTGAGAAGATGTGAAGGAGTGGCAGACGTCCGGGGGCTGCTGGAAGACAGAGCTGGGTGCGGTCGGAGGGGGAGAGAAGAGAGTCCGCAGTGAGCCCCCCAGAGCCTGTCGCTCCCAGGCTGCTCCCAGGCTGCGGGTAGGCTCTGGAGTGTGATGGGGGAAGGGCGCCAGTTTCCCTTCCTCCCTGCCTCCCCCCACCAGGTCTCTATGGAGAACATTGGGGCTTGAGGAAAAACCGGCGCGGCTGGGCCCGTAGGCCCCGTGGGTCTCCCTGTCTCCTTACCTGTGTTCCCCGAGGTACCCGTGGCCAGGGTGGGGCTGGGAGGGGCCGGAGGATCTCAGGAAACTCCGTTGTTCTGCCCGGGAAAAGGGCCGCAGGGGCGACTGTCCGGGGGCGGCGGGGGACTTGATGGCGATTTGTCTGGGGGGGTCATAGGCACTGGAGTTGAGGGGGAGACAGGGGTGAGGAGACAGAGGAGCTGGGAGGCGTCTTTGAGCCCTTCATCCCCAGGGAAGGGAGGGCACGGCAGAGTATGGAAGAAGGCCAGAGGGAACGGCAGGAGCCACAGACTCAGCCTCAAGTGGATTCTCTTTCTCCTTCCATCAAGTCTGAATTCGGACCTAATCTTTTTTTGTTTGTTTGTTTGAGTTGGAGTCTCACTCTTGTTGCCCAGACTGCTGGGCTCCTGCGATTCTTCCGCCTCAGCCTTCCAAGTAGCTGGAACTACAGGCGCGCACTACCACGCCCGGCTAATTTTTTGATTTATTGTAGAGATGAGGTCTCCCCAAGTTGCCTGGGCTGGTCTCGAACCTGCGGGCTCAGGCAATCCACTCCCCTCGGCCTCCCAAAGTGCTAGGATGACAGGCTGAGCCATCGAGCCTGGCCAGGGCCTAATCTTGAGAATGCCTCTCCCCAGCCCAAAGCAACTGGCTTGGGTGAGACAGGGGTCCTTTGAGTGAAAACAGACTGCTGTGGCCTTGACATGCACCCAGAGGCCCTCTGCTCCACTTTGCATCCTGACAGAGGAAAACCAGCTGTTTTGTTCCCTTACAGCAGCCAGGAAGTCCTTTCTGTTGTCTAACTTGCGCCTCGACTGCTGCCGGCCTCCCACCGCCCCACCCCCAGAGCACCTCATCCTCCTGGTGTTCTTGCTCACCCTTCACCAGGGTCAGGCCGGAGCTCACCTGGAATAAAGGCACTGCTCGCCATGGTGGTAGGGCAGTGGCAGCTTTCTGCTGCAAGACAGGGCCGGGTCTGTGCGGGGACTCTGGGGCTCCTTCTTGATCCTGGTAGTGGGGCTGTGGAACGCTACTGAGGGGGCAGAGAAGACCAGAACTTGTCACGGGAGGCAGGCAGGGCTCCCAACAGCTCCTGCCCCTGGGTGCTGGCTGGGTGGCCGCTCGGCCTCCCCTCCCCGCATGTCGGCTTTCCGAGACCCAGAGTCAGACACTCTAAGAACACGTCACGTGACGTCTCGTTCTACACATCCGACCCACGCCCCCAATCAGTCAGAGAAACTTTCTGAAGTTCAACGCTGAACACAACCCCAAGCCCCACGGAACACCTCGGAAGGGTGAGCGCCTCCAACCTTGGGCCTGTGGTTTTCCTGAACGCCTTAGAAAACTCCAAGGAAGGGAAATGGGTGCTTATTTGGGGATATAAAGCATCTTTCTTTTTCTGGTTAAGGTTGGAGATCAGCCTGCTTGAATGTCAGCTGAACCCCGTGAGACACAAGCTCCTCGTTCTCTGGGAAGAACACTGGCCTTTCCTGTGGCCCCTGCTGGGTCCCCAAACTCCAGCCACAGGACTGAGCAGCAGAGGTGGCTCCAAGCCAAGGGTGAGACTCAGTCTTCCCGCAGCCCGGGCAGACGGCCCTGCCTGTAAGCGACTGCTCTGCGCTCTGCCCTTTTGATTCTTCGTGCCCTGTTTCATTTCTTCGGTGAAGACACTTGAGAGCAAAACATCTGACGTTCAAGCAGAGTTTCTCAACAGTGGCACCATTGCATTTGGTCCGGGTAACGTATTTATTTATTTTACTTTTTCAGAGACGGGTCTCACTATGCTGCCCAGGATGGTCTCCAGCTCCTGGCCTCAAGTGATCCTCCTGCCTCGGCCTCCCAATATGCTGGGATTACAGGTGTGAGCCACCGCACTCAGCCTGGGTCAGATGATTTTGTGTCTTGTGGGGGGTTGTCCTGAGCATTGTAGGATGCTTTCAGCAGCATCCTGGCCTCTACCCATCGGCTGCCAGTAGCACCCCACCCTCAGTTCTGACAACCAGAAGTGTCTACAGACATTGCCAAATGTCTCCTGGGGGGCGCGAAATCACCCCTAGTTCCATGAAAGTAACTTAGAACATTAGAACTGGGCCTGGGACCTGATAAACTGGTCCAAGCCTTACATAGAGGGCCAGAGAGACAGTGTCTGCTCTAAGGTCACACAGCTTGACAGGGCAAGCCCCAAATTTGAACCCGTCTTCGTCTCCCAGTCACTGCCCTGGTCTTCGAAGCCAGACCCAAGAATGAGATGTGACCTTCACCTTTCTCTTTCCTGTTTTTGAGCTGGAGTTTCAATCTGTTGCCCAGGCTGGAATCCAGTGGCATGCTCACGGCCACCGCAGCCTCGACCTATTGGGCTTCTGGGATCCTTCTGCTTCAGCCTTCCAAGAAGCTGGGACTACAGGTGTGCACCACCACACCTAATTTTTTGTAGAGCTGAGGTCTCCCTCTGTTGCCTAGGCTGGTCTCAAACTCCTAGGCTCAAGCAATCCTCCCTCCTCCGGCTCCCAAAGTGCCAGGATTACAGGCATGAGCCACCGTGCCCTTTTCTTGAGGAGAGAAAAGCTGATCAGTGATCCTCTGTCCGACATCTCCACCCTTCCCCATGCCCTCTCCCAGGGCTCTACTCACAGTTTTCTGAATGGAAATCAGGAACGAACTGCTCATCACTGTCTGGTACCTGAGCTGCGGAGAGAGGTCAGAGGTGAGTCTGGGATGGGGGCCCAGGCCGGCGGTCCCCCAGGAGGCCCCTTTGCTGCAACCCTGCAGATTGGCACCTGCCCGGAAGGGGACAACAGCCTTCTTTAGACCAAAGGCCGCGCCACCCCAGGTCCCAGGACCCTTCAGCTCTGGCTTCCGCTGACCCAGGAAGGAAGGCCGTGTGTTCCAGAACCCGTCTGGGCAGATTTCAGAGTCTCCTGAGACGCACTGTCTTCATTTCCTCCATTTTTCTAAAGTGTAGACAGCCCCACCCCTCCAAGTTTACACAGAACTCCCAGCAGTCACATCTGGGATGGGCCAGCATTACAAGCAGTGGGAGCCCGTGGATTCAGATTCACCCAAGAGGAGATTCTGGATCTGGGCTGGGCACAGGAATCTGCATTTTAAACAGCCTCCCGGGTGACTTGGGAAGGATGAGTTCTAGAGCCTGGAAAGGAGATGCAGGAAAGAGGGAGGTTCAGGAGAGGTGAGCACAGGGTGATGGTGGTGCACGCCTGTAGTCCCAGTTTCTCAGGAGGCTGAGGTGGGAGGATGGCTTGAGGCCAGGAGTTCGAGACCCGCCTGGGCAACACAGCGAGACCTCATTTGTCTCAAAAAAGAGGACAGTTGGCCGGGCGCAGTGGCTCAGCCTGTCATCCCAGCACTTCGGGAGGCCGAGACAAGAGGATTGCCTGAGTCCAGGGGTTTGAGACCAGGCTGGGCAACTTGGTGAGACCTCGTCTCTACAAAAAAAAATCACAAAAGCTAGCTGGGCATAGTGGCATGCGTCTGTAGGTGCAGCTACTTGGAAGGCTGAAGCAGAAGGATCACCAGAGTCCTGCAGGTCGAGGCTGCGGTGGCCGGGAGCGGCCATTGCACTCCAGCCTGGGCGACAGAGTGAGACTCCAACTTAAAAAAAAAAAGAGGGCAGGGAGACAACAATGGGAGAGGAGGCAGGGGACACTGGCTGGGGACACAGATGCCTCCTCCCTCTCTTTGATGTCCAGTCAAAGGCCTCCCAAGCCTGGAGGTCTGAGGAGCTCACCTGAGTGCCAGGTGCTGGATCCGGGTTTGGGAACAGGCAGGAAAACTAACACAGAACAGCAGCTCACCCATGGTGTCTAACCTGGACTCGGACTTTGATTCTAGTTTTTATCTTGTTATGAGTTGGAGTCCCACTCTGTTGCCCAGGCTGGAGTGCAGTGGCGTACTCACAGCCACCGCAGCCTTGACCTGCTGGGCTGAGGCGAGCCTTCAGACTCAGCCTTCCAAGTAGCTGGAACTACAGGCGATTGCCACCATGCCTGGCTAATATATATATATATTTTTTTGCTTTATCGTAGAGATGAGGTCTTGCCAAGTTGTCCAGGCTGTTCTTCAGGAAATCCTCTCACCTCAGCCTACCAAAGTGCTGAGGATTTCCAGTTTTTATTGTGGCCTCCCAGAAGGAGGCTTCTTAAGCAGGTGTACAGCTGAGTACTCCCTCGATCCCAGAGTCTCTGCCCACTTTGTCCTTCTCTCAACAATGAATAGATCACAGCCCGGAGGGGAAGGGTAGACACCAAGAAGAACTTCCTGATAGTCTGGGAAGAGAGAGGTTCTAAGGTGATGCAATGAAACCTGTTCCTCGGACTGGTGTCTGATTGGACAATGAGGAAACTGATGGATAAAATGCCCGGAGAGTTCAGAATGGTTGGAGAACACCTCCAGACCCCTGTACAAACACACGCCTATCTCTTCCACGTCCCCCAGGCCGAGGCTCCACCATTTATCAGCATGTGGATTTCAGCCGCAGCCACTACCCCCAATGCCCCCGTTTCCCTTCTTCCCTCCCACAGCCATCCCAGTGATCTTTGAAATCGAACGACTTCCCTCTTGTTTAGAGCATGAAATCCAAACTCTCACCCTTGGCCTCCAAGGCCCAAGATGAGGCCTTGCCTGCCTCCCTGACCTGCCTCTCCCAGTCAGCCTCCACTCCAGCCCTCAAACCTGCTGAGCTAATTCTCTTTTCCCCAAATCTTTGCCCCCACCTTTTCCTGGGCATCAAGGACTTAGCTCCCTTAGACATCTCTTCAGAGGCCTCCTCTGCGTCTCCAAACCAAAATGGTCCCTCCTGGTTCTCCACATCTGTTTGTTTTTTTTTTCCCCAGCACACTGTTCCTGCGCTTATTAACTCACGTTCCCGTGTTTCCCGTCCTCTCCTCCACCAGAAAGCCAAGCTCCGTGAGGGTGGGTGCTTTCCCTGTCTTGTTCATCTGATGGGCCAGGGCCTGGCTCTGAGCAGACATAGAAGTATTTTTTTGCTGACCATGTGAATAAACATACGATGACCCCGCATCCTCAGGCTGGTGGGAGCCGGCACGATGGGTCTGGGAGTGTGAACCGAAGCAACCCTGACCAACCTGGTCTTCCCTCACAAGGCGGCCTTCCCCACCCCACACCTGGCAGCGCTGGAGGCAGATCCTTCCCGGGAAAGCGCATTCTTTTTTGAGTCGGATTCTCACTCTGTCACCCAGGCTAGAGTGCAGTGGCACACTCACAGCCACTGCAGCCTCGACCTGCTGGGCTCGGGTGGTCCTTCCGCCTCAGCCTTCCAAGTAGCTGGAACCACAGGCACACACCACCACATCTGGCTAATTTTTTGATTTGTTGTAGAGACGACAAGGCCTCGCCAAGTTGCCCAGGCTGGTCTCGAACCTCTGGACTTAGGCAATTCTCTTGTCCTGGCCTCCCAAAGTGCTGGGATTACAGGCTTGAGTCAGCATGCCGGGTCAGGGAAAGCGTATCTTACAAGGGGTGGTGATAAGTTGCTTGGCAGAAAGATTCTTCACCAATTGGTTTTAGGTTTCAGAGGTGCCAAGTACTTTTTAATTTTTATTTTAGAGACAGAATCTCACTTTGTCACCCCAGAGGGAGTGCAGTGGCACGATCAGAGCTCACTGCAGCCTCGACCTCCTGGGCTCAAGTGATCCTCCTGCCTCAGCCTCGCAAAGTGTTGGGACTACAGCCATGCACCACCACACCCAGGTAATTAAAAATTTTTTGTGTGAGTAGAGACAGGGTCTCACTATGTTGCTTAAGTTAGTCTCAAACTCCTGGCTTCAAGCGATCCTCCTGCCTAGGCCTGCAGTGTGCTGGGATTATGGGTGTGAGGCACCACATCCAGCCCCCCAAGTGCTTTTAAATACAGGTTTATAGAAGGTTGATTTGTTAACAGAAAGATTGGGGAGAGGGAGTTTAAGAATCATGAGTTGGCCAGCACGGTGGCTCAGTCTAATCCCAGCACTTTGGGAGGCCGAGGCAAGAGGATTGCCTGAGCCCATGGGGTCGAGACCCATCCGGGCAACGTGGCGAGACCTCATTTCTACAGTAAATCACAAAAACTAGCCAGGCGTGGTGGCGTGTGTCTGTAGTTCCAGCTACTCGGGAGGCTGAGGCAGAAGGATGGCCGGAGCCCAGCAGGTCGAGGCTGCGGTGGCCGGGAGCGGCCGCTGCACTCCAGCCTGGGCGACGGAGTGAGACTCCGACTCAAAAAAAAAAAAAGGGAATCAGGAGCCAGCAGCAGCTGAAGGAGGACTTCCGACAAGTCAAAACCACACAATTATTGATCAGATAAATCAAGGGGACACAAAATCCCATGATAAAAACACACAGCCGGGCCATATCTTTTCAGGAGCCCAACCTGGTTCAGAAGCAGCCATTCTCCAATGGGTCTGATTCAAGTGTCACCTGGGCGTTATTAAAAACAGATTCCACGCTAGGCACGGTGGCTTGCCCCCGTCATCGCAGCACTTTGGGAGGCTGAGCAAGAGCATTGCCTGAGGCCAGGGGTTCGAGATCAGCCTAGGCAACTTGGTGGGACCTCGTCTCTACAATAAATAAAAAAATTAGCCAGGTGTGGTGGCATGCGCCTGTGATCCCAGCTACTTGGAAGGCTGAGGCGAAAGGATCGCCTGAGCCCAGCAAGTCAAGGCTGTGTTGACCATGAGAGTGCCAGTGAATTCCAGACTGGGTGACACAGTGAGACTACCCCTCAAAAACCAAAACCAAGCCGGGCTCGGTGGCTCAGCCTGTACTCCCGCGCCTTGGGAGACTGAGGTGAGTGGATTGCCTGAGCCCGCGGGTCCGAGACCCGCCTGGGCAACTTGGTGCGACCTCATCTCTACAATAAATCAAAAAAAAAAAAAATTAGCCAGGTGTGGTAGCACGCGCCTGTAGTTTCAGCTACTTGGAAGGCTGAGGCGGAAGGATCACCGGAGCCCAGCAGGTCGAGGCTGCGGTGGCCGGGAGCAGCCACTGCACTCCAGTCTGGGTGACAGAGTGAGACTCCAACTCAAAAAACAACAACAAAAAAAAACCACAAAAAACAGATTCCAGTCGGGAGTGGTGGCTCACACCTGTAATCCAACACTTTGGGAAGCTGAGGTGGGAGGACTGCTTGAGCCCAGGAGTTTGAGACCAGCCTGCTCAACAGAGAGAGATCTCATCTCTACAAAAAATTAAAAAAAAAAAAAAATTAACTGCATGTGGTGGCGTGCGCCTGAAGTCCCAGCTATTCAGGAGGCTGAGGCGGAAGGATCGCTTGAGCCCAGGAAGTTGAGGCTGCAGTAGCCACGATCGTACCACTACACTCCAGCCTGGGCGACAGAGTGAGATCCTGACTAAAAACAAAAGCAAAAAAACAAAACAGATTCCCAGTCCTCTCCTTTGGAATGGAGAGCCCTACTCCATAGTTCCGATGGGGCCCAAGTATCAGCATTTTTTTTTTTTTTGAGTTGGAGTCTCACTCCATCGCCCAGACTGGAGTGCACTGGCACACTCCTGGCCACTGCAGCCTTGACCTGCTGGGTTCTGGCGATCCTTCCGCCTCAGCCTTCCGAGTAGCTGGAACTACAGGCGCACGCTACCACGCCTGGCTAGTTTTTGATTTATCGTAGAGAGGAGGTCTCACCAAGTTGCCCAGGCAGGTCTCGAACCCGCGGGTTCAGGCAATCCTCTTGTCTCGGCCTCCCAAAGTGCTGGGATTACAGGTTGAGCCACCGAGCCTGGCCAGCATTTTTAAAAACGTTTTCATTTTTTAGAGACAGGGTCTCCCTCTGTTTCCTAGGCTAGAGTACTCACTACGGCCTTGACCTCCTGGGCTCAGGCAATTCTCCCCTCAGCCCCCAGAGTGGTTGGGACTATAGGTGTGTGCCACAGCCCCAGCATCTGCATTTTTTTTTTGAGTTGAAGTCTCACTCTGTCACCCAGGCTGGAGGACAGTGGCACGCTCCCGGCCACCGCAGCCTCGACCTGCTGGGCTCAGACAATCCTTCCGCCTCAGCCTTCCAAGTAGCCGGAACTACAGGCACGCACCACCATGCCCAGCTAAGCATCTGCATTTTTAACAGGCTCCCTTGGTGGCCCTTAAAAATAGGCATGTTCGGGGCTGGGCGCAATGGCTCAATGTCTGTAATCTCAGCATTATGGGAGGCGGAGGCGAGAGGACTGCCTGAGCCCAGGGGTTCGAGACCAGGCTGGACAACTTGGCGAGACCTCGTCTCTACAATAAATCAAAAAAATCAGCCAGACATGGTGCCACATGCCACATACTTGGAAAGCTGAGGCAGAAAGACCGCCTGAGCCCAGCGGCTTGAGGCTGCAGTGGCTGTGGGTGTGCCACTGCACTCCAGCCTGGGCAATAGAGTGAGACTTCCACTCAGAAAAATAAAACAAACAGCAGGCTTGCTTGGGAAACCCCGGATAAAGGAAAGGAGGCAAAACCTGCTTAGCTGCCCAGGGGTGCAAATCCAGAGCTCATCCACGCTGTGCCCTCCGGCCCAGTCATGGGTAACACCCCCAGGGTGGCAGGAAGAGGGATGATGGGAGCAGCATCTCCCTCCCTGCTACCTACCCAGGCAGAATGGGTCCCGAGGGCAGGGGTGGTGCAGAACCTGGGGTGGCTAACGCACACGCCCCCCCAGGCCTCATTAACTACCAGTTTCCACTGAGGTAACGGGCTAGGGGCATCTCTTGCTGGCATCACTGGCTGGAGAACAGAGGGCCTCGGTGTCACCTTGCCTCTCCTCCTGCCTGGGGCCTGAAGGCTTGACCCCAAGTCCCAGAGGAGGCCTCCCCCAGGACACCTCCTCCCAGAGTCGGGAGAAATCAGCTCCCTTCGGCACCTCCCCCAAACACCGGTCTTCTCCCCAGGGGCAGGCCAGGGCCCTCCGTCACCAGACTGTCGACAAGACAGAAATAGGAGCCTGAGCCTCGCGTTCCTGGAGAGCAGGGGAATTTTTAATTACCATGTTTGGTCTTGAGCGTATGCCACTCTATTTATTTGTTGACTCGGCTGAGTTTTGGCTGCCAAGTCAGCGTGCCAGGGTCCGTCCCCAGCTTCGTGCTGGCGCTGAGGCGGAGTCTGTCTGCCTGGGGACAAGGCAGAGGGAGTGGGCAAAGTGCCCGGCCGGCACAACACCCAGAGAGAAAGAGAACTTTAAGGACCGTCCCTATTCCTCCGACCAGAGTGTTGGGAAAAGGAGGCGCATGGGGGGCCTCCAAGCTGGCCTCCAGAAGACCTGGGAGGTGCAAACAGAAGCAGCAAAGCCCACCGTGGATCAGCCACCCGCGCCTGCCATGCACGGCCCTTCGCCTTCTCCCCAGGGTCCAATCCTGGGGTGAAGGGGTGAAGGGGTGGAGGCGTCCTCCGGAGCGGCTGCTCCATTGTGTCCCCTACCCCACCCCCACCCTGGAGCCTCTGTACTGGAAGGAACCAGTTCTCTATCTGTGGAGGGGACTTCTGTCCCCGGCAGCCTTCTGGAAGAGGAAGGGACAGGAAGATGGAGGAGGCAGCACCTTCGTTGGGAAGAACCAGGGAGGGAGGAACCTCGTCTCTCCCTAGACAGGCCGAGGACCCCCGTGCATGCGTGGAGTCACACACGCAGGGCCGCACACGCCCCAATTCCTTTTACTTCACTCTTGTGGCAACACGGCGGTCCCGTGTGAAAAGCACCCTCCCTGCACACCCTCTGCACACGGGGTCTCCTTTTGGACCCACGGAGACGATAGGGGAAAGCCAAAAGGCGAAGGACTGGAGCCCTTGGAAGAGGGCTAGGGAGCGGTGGTTTCTGTGGAAAGGGGGGCACAGACCTGTCCCTCTGAGTATCTGATGAAAGCGATGAATCATCCTCTTCCTAGAAAAATCCTACACCTTTGTGTACAGCGCACCCCCAACAATTTCAACCACAGGATCGGAGGGTCCAGGGACCCCGCCACCTATCCACGGGGCTCCGGGGAGTTCACAGACCCCAGCCTCACACAAAAGACAGACACGGCCCAGGGTCAGTGGTCCCTGCTACCAAAGAAATCAGAAAGTCATTGTCCCTGCGAGTTCAAGGCTCCTGACAAGCTCACAAGGGAGCCCTCCACCACGACCAGCGCATCTTTGACCACCGCCAGACCCATCTTGGGCTCAGCCTGCCTGAGCCAGGGTCTCCCGGTAGCAGCCTGGTTCTTTCCCCAAGGCGTCAGCAGATCCCAGGCACCCCAAAATCAGACATACCCTCCTCGCCTCACTTATCCCCCTCTGTCCAGAAAAACCCCAACCCCCCAAATCTGTGAGCCACAGAGCCCCACTCTCACTCACCCCCACTGCCCAGACACATGACACAGAACCCGCAACCACACCAGCGCCTCTCTCCACCTGCCCAGGTCCAACCTGGGCATGGCTGAATGCAGAATCTTCACGGCCCCACCCACGTCACAAAGACCTGCAGCTCCTCTCCAAATTGGGGCTTCGGGAGAAGCCAAGTTGAGGGAGGAGGGAGGGAGGGTGGGCTCTGGCCCCCATTCCTCCCAATGCGTCCCACCACTGGCAGGTTTCCAAAGGAGCTAGTCCCTCCCTGCCACCCCGAAGCTCCCCCCAGGGTTGCCGGGGCCACTGACCTGGTGGGAAGAGGCAGGAGAGGAGGCTGGGGTGGTGCTGGGATGCTGCAGGGGGACAGGGCCCCGGCAGCTGCATCTGTCTCCGCAGAGAGAGAAGGAGCCAGCGGCCTCAGCATCTCCCCCTCAAGCCTGGTCATCCATCGCCAGCTGGGAACCTGAGCTGCTCCCTCAGAAGGTAGGAGAGGGAACCAAGGCGATCCCAGCGCCCCCCCAACCTCCGCCCTGCAATCCCCACCCCCACCTCCCCACCCACTGGATTTAAATGTACAGGGACTCCCAAGGCAGCAGCATGTCACACACGCACACACACACACGCGTGCGCGCACACGCACACACACTCGCTGTCACACTGACACAGACAGACACATGTACCATCTCCAGACCCACAGCTGAAGGGTGGGGCTTCCAAGGTTGAGAGAAGAGAACATCCTCCTACGCCTCCCACCTCAAACCCAGGCACAAACGGACCAGCTGTGGTGAAAATGCCAACTCCTTCTCCTGCCCCTAGCTCTCGGCCCAGCTCGCAGCCCCGGGAGCTGGTCACTGCAGGAACCCTCGGCTGACAGAGGGGGAAAAGAGCCTAGTGAGCCACAGAGAAATCAGGCGCTGCAAAGGAAGTCTTGAGAGACCGTGGAAACCGACACCCCTGCCTCTCCAGCCCGGCTCCAGAATCTTGGGGGGGAGGGGACGGGTGGGCAGCAGGGCAGAGCTCGGCCTGGGAACCGGCGCTGGGCACGCGGGCACACAGGACTCGCAGGGCCGAGGAAGATGCACCCCACACTTCCCCCAAGGGCCCCCAGATCCCTCCAGCATCCACGCAGCCATGCAGCCATCAACTCCACAGCATGGCTCTACGCTAAATAGCCATTCTGCCAACAGATGTATTTTTAGATGGCCACAGTGGGCAAGACAGACCTAGTCTCACTCCAAGGATTTAGTTGGGGGTCTTTCCGTCTACTCCAGGCTTCTCTGGAGGGTTCCAGAGGAGTTGGATCTGAGCTTTGAAAACAAAAAAATTGCCAACGAAAGATACCAGGTTGGAGAAATGGGGCGCTCCCAAGGAGCCAATCTCAAAAAGGGGTTGTTCCTCGAGTTTTTGGCTTCTTGGTTTTCAAGAATGTTAAAATAAAGGGACCCTAAGATGGGGACAGCTAAACCCTCCCTCTCAGAGGCCGCCTGAGCCCCCATTGTGCCTTCCACCGCAGCCCCGCCAGCGACACCCTCAGGCCCCACCAAACACACCAGCAAATCCAACCAGGAGACCCCCCCAGAACACACCTCCCAACCCAGCCCCGGCCGCATCCCAGCCAGCTCGCATCCCAGCCAGCTCGTAGGAAAAGCCCCAGCACACAGGAAGGGGAGAATCTGCCCGGGGGTGGAGGTATTCAGGAGCGAGAGAGGGAGGAACAGTTGCCATTAGAATTACAATCAAGGCTATTTGGGAGGAAGCTCTGAGCCCTCAGTGCCGAAGGACTGCAGAAAAGAATTATTTAAACTTTTGTTGTTCTTTCGGCTTGGACAGTAAATTGCTTGGCGCTGGGGGCTGAAAGGAATGAAACCCAGGGGATAAAAGTCAGTGTTTTGGCCAGTCCTGAGGATCAGTAACAAATTAATCTCCTCTTCATCCACTGGTTCCTCACCCCCCCAACACCCCAACACACACCTTAGTCTGGTGGCTCCTGCAAAACAAACTTTGCAAATGAAAATTTCAGCCAGGAAAACGGGCCCGGGCCAAGTTCCATTCAAATAAGCAAATACCCCACACAATGGTCTGATTCATCCCCAGGCCTAGTTACACAAGCCAAGCTCAGGGCAAAGAAAATAAATATCAATGTAAGTGTCCACGCTGGGCGCTGGGGAGAACTGAGTGGCCAGGGACGCGGGGAGGGGACCTTGGAAGACTCCTTGAGGCGGGGAAGGGGGGAGAGGAAGCGGGAGTCCTCCCCTGCCCCCAGTAACAGAAAAGGCAGCAAAACCACTCACCTTCAGCCAGCCACGTCTCCTGGAAGTGACTTAGATCCTGGAAGAGATCTGGGGAGTGAATAACAGGATCGGAGGTGAGGCGAGGGGAGAGTAAGAGAGGGACCCCTCGCAAGCCTTGGGGACAGCCCCCTTGGGAGTCGGGGCCAAGAGGAGTGACCCCGAGTCCTTTGGAGGGCGAGCCTTTTTTGGGAAACGGGCAGGGCTCCGGGGTCGGCCCTCGGGGTGTGTACGGGGGGGTCCCGGCTGGCGCCTCGGCTCTTTACCTTCGGAGTCGGGGGGCGGCAGGGAGCCCGGGTCCATGAGCTTCCCCTGCGGGACCATCAGCGCTTCGCGCGAGCTCCCATTTCCGGGCGATTTCTGCGAGAACGGGGAGAATGCCCACGGGTCGCCCTGGGGCGCAGAGTCCGGGGGCCGGGGCTGAGGCCCCGGGGTGTCTCCGGGGCGGGGCGGCCGGGCTCCCACCGGGACCGCCGGGCGGGGGCCGGGGAGGGCGGGGCCCGGGCGCGGGGCGGGGGAGGGCGTAGAGGCCGCGCGGCGCTCACGCTGCAGAAGGTGTAGGGCACTTGCTGGTCCAAGTATCCGCCTTTCATCCTCCGCTCCATCCGGCCGCTCCCTCCGGCGGCGCGGCCGGGGCCCCGCGCGGGGGCCGAGACCTGGGGGGGGGCTACGTTCGGCACCGTCCGGGGCAAGCTGCGGTGGGGGCGGGAGGGGCAGTCCCGGGGCTCTGGGTCCGACGGCGAAACTTCTCCGACTGGCGGGGGCGACGGGGCGGTTTCTGGCTGCGGGGCCGTGCGCCACCGCCGTTGCCCTCCCGCCAGAGGCCAAAGGCGGTCCCACCTGCTCCCGGGAGCCGGGTTCGCGGTTTCTGCTTTCTGCAGCCCTGCTCTGCCCGGGCTCGGTTACATAAGACGAGTAAGAGAGGGTGTGTGTGCGTGTGTGTGTGTGCGTGTGCGCGCGCGCGCGCGAGAGCAGCAAAGCGCACGCCGTCGCGCGCCCACAACTCCGCCGCCCCCTCCGGCCCGGAGTCCCGGCACCTCCCACCCTCGCCCTGGAATCTGCGGGGGTGGGCGGGGAGCGAGAGCGTGGCGAGTGTTGCGAGCGAGGCGGGGGACCGTAGACACGCTTCCTCCCTCCCCCGCCCCCGCCGCAGCCTCACCTGAGGCCGGGGCGTCGGCGTTGGAGCCGCGGGGGGCCCCGGGCGCGCCCCAGGGCCGGCACCCAGGGCCGCGGAGCTAGGCTGGAGCGAGGCGGCTCCGGCCCCGGGTCCCCCGCGCACCAGCGTGTTTTTCGGGCGCCGCAGACAGTTGTGAGCCCGGGGGAGCAGCTGATTGGTGCATTTCCTGCGCCTGGCCTTGGCTAGCTCTCCCCCCACCCCGTTCCCTTTGTTTCATTGACTTTTGTGAATGAAACCCCAGGGCCGGGCACGCCCGCCAATCCGGAGACTCGCCCGGCCGAGCCGGGGGGCGGAGTTTCCCAGCTGCGGGGGCCAATCAGAATTCAGGGGCTGGCTCCCGGCTTCATTCACTGCTTGGGCTCCCATTCATAAAAAAATAAACTCCTCGCAGCCGGAATTCATTCATAAAGAACCGAGCGGAAAGGAGGGAAGCTGAGGACCCAGTGGCTGCTGCAGTGGCTTGAGGATCGCCCGGGGTCTGAGGCCCCGCGAGCTCCTTTGGCGGGCGCCGGCACGCGTCTCTGTGCCTCTGCGCGCACGTGGGAGGATGAGCATGCCTGTGTGCGCCCTGGGGGAGGCGAGCAGGCTTGTGTGCCCAGAGGAACCATAATAACTAGCATTTATGAAGCGTTCCGCTCCCACGTGCTCATTTCCTCCCCATAACCCAGCGAAGCGGATCTATTGTTTCCATTTCACAGATATTAAAAATGAAAGCTCGGAGAGGGACGGCAACTCTCCTGAGGTTACCCAGATGGTCAGCGCTGCTGGGGTTTAGAACTGCAAATCCCTCACACTCTCCTGTACAGCCTTTTGAGGCCATGGTTAAATGCATCGAGCTAGGTGAGGCCAGCAGATAGAGTGGGTGCTCCATCAGTGTGAACTGGCACAGAAGCCGGGCATTTCTCAAGGATCTGTGCTCTGCAGAGCTGTTTTGTGACCCACTTTCTATTAATTGCTGCAGAATCCACAGGCCCCAGGATCTCTCTCTTATCCCAGAGTAAATGTGGGGGGAGCAAAAGCCTCAAAGGATCCAGTGATCTGGGGGCAAGAGGGGTTTCAGTTTTGGCCAAGAAACTGGCCCTAGTCTCTGTCACCTCATTGATTCACGACTCCATTCACTAAACATTTATTGTGGCAGACACAGTGCTGGGTGCCAAGCAGACAGCTGTGACCAAGACACATGAGAGCTGTGACCATAAGAGCTGGCCTGCAGTCACCTAGACACACAAGACACCAAACTTCCAAGGCCTTTTTCCTGAGACTGTTCTCCAGGTCTTTAGTGTATGCATTCTTCTGAGGAGAGCCTGATTTTGCTTCCTGCCTGTTTGCAATAAACACAAGAGACCGCTTCAGACGTCAGGCCAGTAGGGGTGGCTTTCCAACTTCATCTGACCGAACACCCCCACTTTACAGATGAGGCCGTGGAGTTTCAGAGAAGGAAGTGACACACACAAGCTCTTTCAGCCTACCTGGTCAGAACTGAGATTAGAAAATGAAACTGCTGGCATTTGCTTAGGGTTCATCCCATGAGGTCAGCTCAGACAAATGAAAGTGAGCTCCCACCTCTCACCCCTGCCCGTGTTCCTTTTTTTTTTTTCTTTTTTTGAGTTGGAGTCTCACTCTGTCACTCAGGCGGGAGTGCAATGGCACACTCACGGCCACTGCAGCCTCAACCTGCTGAACTCAGGCAATCCTTCCACCTCAGCCTTCCAAGTAGTTGGAACTACAGATGCACACCACCACATCTGGCTAGTTTTTGTGAATTATTGTAGAGACGAAGTCTCACCAAGATGCCCAGGCTGGTCTCGAACCCGCAGGCTCAGGTAGTCCTCTCGCCTCGGCCTTCCAAAGTGCTGGGGTTACAGGCTGAGCCACAGAGCCCTACCTAATTTTTTTGATTTATTATAGAGACAAGGCCTCGCCAAGTTGTCTAGGCTGGTGTCAACCCCCTGGATTGAGGCAGACGTCTCGCCTCCACCTCCCAAAGAGCTGGGATTACAGGCATGAGCCACTGCAACTGGTATAGCTATCTTTCATTCTCCTTTATGGTAGAGACTTACCCATGCATGGAGAGCTCTCCAGGGCCTGCAGCAGATCTTGTTGGCTTATGTAATCTTCCTGAGTCTGTTTCATGCTTATGAAGATGTCATGAAAGGCTTGTGCAGTTAATAGGTACAATAAAGACCAAACTAGACCAGGCGCAGTGGCTCACACCTGCCATCCCAGCACTTTGGGAGGCAGAGGCGAGAGGACTACCTGAGCCCACAGGTTTGACACCAACCTGGGCAACATGGCAAGACCTTGTCTCTACAGTAAGTCAAAAAATTAGCTGGGCCTGGTGGTGCATGCCTGTGGTTGCAGCCTCTTGGAAGGCTGAGGCGGAAGGATCGCCTGAACCTAGCAGGTTGAGGCTATGGTGGCCGTGAGTGTGCCACTGCACTCCAGCTTGAGCGACAGAGTGAGACTCCAACTCAAAAAAAAAAAAAAAAGAGCAAACTAATTGAGTGTAGCAAAAATCCTAACCAAGGAAGGAGAGACATGTCTGAGCACATCCCAGCTTTGGGCTGGATGGAACCAGTTTAGAGAAGAGAATGAGTTCTGGCCAAGAGAGGTGGGGAGGAGGACCTAGGATTCTTCCTGCCTGGCAGCTCTGATGTGGTCTTCATGACGATGAGGAAGATTCCCGTGGGTGTTCGAGCAGCACAGGGGCCTCGCCAGGGGCACCCTCCAGTTCTGAGTTCTTGCATTTCTCTGGAGGCCCTAGCTCCCTGACAAGTGCCCCCTCCCATTCCCCGTTCTCCCCAGCCATGGCAGAGGCTGAGGGTCCTTCCTCCCTCAAGCTGAATGAGAGAAGATACCACTGCTGCCCCCAGTGCGGTCACTGCCCCCACTGCGATCATTGTCCTCTGATTCAGCTCCCAGGCTCAGCACACGGACGTCTCCAAGGGGAATGTTCGAGCCTCTTACACCTCTTGGAAGCTGGGGAGAGGAAAGAAACAAGGGCCTGGAGGTTCCTGTTTTTATATTTATTTTTAATATTTAAAAATTCTTATTTATTTTGACATAGCTGCAGGCGAATAAAGGTTCCTGCTGGGAATCATGTCACAACTGCTGACTTTTAGCAACCTGAGCCATGCCCGGCTGTGAGGGTATGACCTGCATTAACCCAGCAGCCTTCACAGTGATCCTGTGAGGTAAGTGCCAAGATTGTCACCCATTTTACAGAGAGAAAACAAAGGCCTCACGAACACACATCTGGCCGGCTGTGATGGCTTACACCTGTAATCCCAGCACTTGGGGAGGCCAAGTCGGGAGGATCGCCCAAGCCCAGGTGTTTGAAACCAGCCTGGGCAACATAGCCAGACCTTGTCTCTACAAAAATCAAAAACAATTAGCCAGTTGTGGTGGCGCGCACCTGTAGTTCCAGCTATTTTGGAGGCTGAGGCAGAAGGATCGCTTGACGCCAGAAGCTCGAGGCTGTGGTGAACTGTGATCATGCCACTGCACTCCAGCCTGGGTGACAGAGTGGCTTCAAATCAAAAATAAATAAACCAAATAAAAATAAAAAACCAAGCACACATCTACCCCAAGGGCCCACACAGCAGACCAAGGACACCGCAATGGAGCACACTGTGAGGGAACACACACCAGAGCCAGAACACACACAAGGACACTTCGGATTCAGGATGCTCACAGTTCCTACCTGGACCCACAACATCCTGGAGGCATACACAGCCTATACTCCCTGACACCCCCAGCACACTTTTGATGGGGGTTGCCCAGGTAAATACTTCCCTCTAGTAGATGAGGGAGTGGACTCTGGCCGGTTCCCAGAGTGTGTGTTATAAAATGTAAATGTGCGGTTTTGATATGCAAATATTCACACAAAGGCAGCCTGTGGTTTGCTCTGGAGGCTGGAAGGTCAGAGGCCCAGGGGTGGGAAGAGGGGAGAAAGCGCCTGAGACACCTGGATCAGACAGCGAGGTGACCCAGGAGCTGGAGCAAAGCAGCCTGTCCCAGCGCAGGCTTCCGAGAACGAGGGGCTGAGGGCTGGACTGGACTACAGGCATGTGCCACCATGCCAGGCTAATTATTATTTTTTAAAATATTTTTTGTAGAGACCAGACTGCTCTTGAACTCCTGGCCTCAGGCAATCCTCCCACCTCCGTCTCCCAAAGTGCTGGGATTCCAGGTGTGAGCCACCGCGCCTGACCTTAGTTCTTTTTTTTTTTTTTTTGAGTTGGAGTCTCACTCCATCGCCCAGGCTAGAGTGCAGTGGCACGCTCCCGGCCACCACAGTCTCAACCTGCTGGGCTCCGGCGATCCTTCCGCCTCAGCCTTCCGAGTAGCTGGAACTACAGGCGCGCGCTACCATGCCTGGCTAACTTTTTGATTTATTGCAGAGATGAGGTCTCGCCAAGTTGCCCGGGCAGGTCTCAAACCCGCGGGCTCAGGCAATCCACTTGCCTCGGCCTCCTAACGCGCTGGGATTACAGGCTGTGCCACCGAGTCCGGCCAACTTTAGTTCTTTGATCCCAGATGTCTTTTGTCGGAAAGGCAGCACTGTTGAAGAACGTGCTTGGGAGAGGGTAAAACAATGGCTTCTCTTGTTCCTTTCCACCTTCCACTTAGCCCTCAGCTCTCCTGAGACCCCACAGCAAAGGGGGCTCCCACTCCAGCCTGCTGGCTGGGAGTATGTTGGGCTAAGGAGGAAGGACACGGGCAAAGTGGATGTCATGCTCAATCCTGGCGGGGGGGGTGCTCTGGTGGAGGAGAGCAATCCAGGAGAAAAGTCCTACAGATGAGGCCTGCCTTTTCCTTGGGTGGTGTAGGGTGGGGTGTCCTCAAGCATCTTGGGAGAAACAGGTGAAGAAATCACCCCAGCCAGCCTCCCGAGGGCTCTCTCCTGCAACCAGAATTGACCCAGCTGAGCCAGGAGCCAGGCGGGAGGTTCTGGTTTCCCATCCCCGGCTGTGTGTGACAGTGTGACATTCCCAGGAGGAGAGGGATCATCAGAGTGATTATGCAGGGCCAAGCCAATCCCTGGGAGGGACCGTTTCGGGATTCTTTCTGGAAGGAGGATTGTCACCTTCTGGGGAGCTGTCGTTGGAACTTTTTAGAAACCCAGTGAAGCACACTTTAATTTTTTTTTTTTGAGCTGGGGGTCTCACTCTGCTGCCCAGAGTAGAGTGCAGTGGCACAATCACAGCCTCAACCTCCTGGGTTCAAGCTGTTTTCCCGCTTCAGCCTCCCGAGTAGCTGGGACCACAGGTGCGCACCACCATACCCAGCTAATTTTTTGACCAGCGCTCAGGCTGGCCTCGAAATCCTGGGCTTGTACCATTCTCTCGTCTTGGCCTCTCGATAAAAAGTGCTGGGATGACAGGCGTGAGCCATTGCGGCTGGCTGCTCTCTGCTTCTAGACCCGGCACCCCAGCTCGAGGGCAGGCCGTTTCTGAAAGCTGCAGGATACTGTTTTTTTTTTTTCTTTCAGATTTCTTCACTTTCTGTGGAAGAGAGACAAATGGACAAAGGTCAGCAGCTTGAAGGATGAGTGTGGAATCAGCGCCAGTTGGGCAGGGTCCAGGAGGTTCCCCTTTTTAATTAAGTGTGGGCTTGAATTATGAGGGGCCCCTGCTCCTGCTGGGTGGGGCTCTGCAGAGGGAAGGCAGTTTCGCTCGTGAAAGATTAAGCTCTGTGTCTTTTACTTAGTCCCTCTGCAGCCTGGGATAGTGTCTATATTTGCTCTTGTCGTGACTAATGGGCAACTGAGCAGATGTCCCAGCTCACAAAGGCAGGGACGGAGTCCGGAGCTGGGGACTGGACTCTTCCTGGAATCCTTTTAGGAGAACGGTTATAGTGGGAGGAGGGATTCCTGGTTGTATTTCTGAGTTGTTTCTTTCCTTCTCCCAGACAGAAACTCTCTTCCGTCTCCCCAGCCCCTGACTACCCTAGTCTCTGGGGCTTTCCAGCAACTCAGGGGACAGCGGCTGGAGGTTTACTTCTCCTGCTGATTCTCATCTACCCCGCTGGCAGCCCCAGCCTAGAAATCGTGTGGCAATTCACAACCTTAGTTGTTCTTTTATGATCTGGGCCCACAGAGCCCAGAACTCGGGAAGTCTTGGTCCACTTGGGTGGGGGTGTCACCTGCCTTCCTCTCACTCTGCGGGGACCACACACCCAACCCGGTGGAGGTGAGGATGGCAGAAAGGAAGGACATTCGGGCACACATGCTGAGAGGGCACAATGCCTAGCCAGATGGGACCAGGCGTTCTGGATTCCAAAATATGGTGTTTACATGGGGTGCTTTATACACGATTGCTTTCCTAAGCTTTTTCAGATATGTTATCTCATGTCATTTTCCCAGTTTTCCTCAAAGTAGGTTTTTTTTTTTTTGAGTTGGAGTCTTACTCTGTCGCCCAGACTGGAGTGCAGTGGCCGCTCCCGGCCACCGCAGCCTCGACCTGCTGGGCTCCGGCGATCCTTCTGCCTCAGCCTTCCAAGTAGCTGGAACTACAGGTGCGCACTACCACGCCTGGCTGATTTTTTGATTTATTGTAGAGATGAGGTCTTGCCAAGTTGCCTGGGCAGGTCTCGAACCCGCCAGCTCAGGTAATCTACTCGGCTCAGGCAATCCACTTTAGCCAGGCTCGGTGGCTCAGCCTGTAATCCCTGGGATTACAGGCTGAGCCACCGAGCCTGGCTAAAGTAGGTATTTTTAGTTCCATTTAATGGTGGAACACTCTGAGGTCCAGAGAGCCATTAGCCTTACATCACCCAGGGGCGGGAGAGGGGACCAAACACCCACCTCCTGTCTCCCAGCCCCTGCGAGCTCCAGGGGCTGCGACTTCTGAGAGGCGAGTGGGCGAGGGCGGGTTCTCACCAGCCAGATCCTGGCGCTCAGACATCCTGACCACACCTGATCCTCCTCTTCCTGACATTCCCTTTTTCTGTTCTTCCCCTGCCCCCCAACAAGTCCCACTTTTCTGTTAAGAAATAACCTGTTAGCCAGGTGTGGTGGCTCACGTCTATAATCCCAGCACTTTAGGAGGCAGAGACGAGAGGATTACCTGAGCCTGGGGGTCCCAGATCAGCCTGGGCAACATGGTGAGATCTCATCTCTACAATAAATAAAAAAATTAGCTGGGTGTGGTGGTGTGCACCTGTAGTTCCAGCCACTTGGAAGGCTGAGGCCAAAGGATTGCCTGAGCCCAGCAGGTAGAGGCTCTGATGGCCATGAGCATGCTATTGCACTCCAGCCTGGGGGACCAAAAAAAAGGCCGGGCTCAGTGACTCAGCCGGTAATCCCAGCACTTTGGGAGGCCGAGGCAAGTGGATTGCTGGAGCCTGAGGGTTCGAGACCAGCCTGGGCAACTTGGCAAGACCTCGTCTCTACAATAAAATAAAATAAAAAATTAGTTGGCATGGTTGCCCATAACTGTAGTTCCAGCTACTTGGAAGGCTGAGGCGGAAGGATCGCTGGAGCCCAGAAGGTCGACCCTGGGGTGACCGTGAGTGTGCCACTGCACTCCAGCCTGGGCGACAGAGTAAGACTCCAACTCAAAAAAAAAAAAGAAAGAAGGAAATACCTGTTGGGGGCTTGTTAATTGGGCATCTTAGGGAGTGATTTGGCATTTTCTTAAATTGTGCACCAGACACGAATGTCTCCCACAAAGGGAAAGCGGGTGGGGGTGGGAGCATTCTGCTCCCTAGAAATTGAGAGTGTAAAGCATATTTAATTAAAATGATAAATCTGATTTTCAGATTTGTTTTTACCACTCCTAAAACTAATCTATTTTATGCACGTTTGCAGAAGTCGCAGCCATCAAATCAGAGAATATGAGAGCCACGAGGCACCTTGGAGATCGGTCTGGGCCAAACCCAGACTGTGGAGACAAAGAAACTGAGTCTCAAACGGGGGACCAGGGATGCAGGAGTGGCTGAGGCAAGACGGCACAGTGGCTTGTTCCCCAATGTGCCACCGTCTCTCCCCTACAAATTTAAGGAGTCACCAGGCTCTGCTCTCTCCTTAAACATGCCCCCCCCATGTAGACTCATGCTGGAAGGGGGCTGGCTTCTGGAGCCCCCCACCCTCCCTTCTGACACTCTTAGTCACTTCCCTCCCTCTGACTTCTCTGACCCCTTGTCTCGTTCCAGGTGGGATCCTCGTTCAACACGATCATTTGACAGGGTCTGGTTCTGTCGCCCAGGGGCCCAGGGTGGAGGGCAGTGGTGCAATCATAGCTCACTGTGTTCTCCAACCCCTGGGCTCAAGCAATCCAGTGCTCCCGCCTCAGTCTCCCAAGTAGCTGGGACTATGGAAACACACCACCACACCTGGCTAATTTTTTATTTTTTATTTTTTGTAGAGACTGGGTCTCTCTATGAGGTTCAAGCTGGTGTTGAATTCCTGGCCTCAAGCAATCCTCCAAGCTTGGCCTCCCAAAGTGCTGGAATTACAGGTGTAAGCCACCGTGCCCGGCTAGCCTAGATTTTAGATTGTACTTGGCTCTCTGTGTTTTTCCTTCTGCCCTTTTACAAAGTAGTAACCAGAGCTTTATTGTTGTTGTTGTTTTTGTCCCAGCTGTGTCTACAGAGTTGAAATAGAAGCGATTGAATTCACATTATGTCATTTTTTACTTAAGACAAGGTTGTATATGTTGTAAAACATTTATTTAGTTCTTTTTTTTTTTTTTTTTTTACTTTTTGAGTTGAAGTCTCACTCTGTTGCCCAGGCAAGAGTGCAGTGGCACATTCACAGCCACTGCAGCCTCGACCTGCTGGGCTCAGGTGTTCCTCCCGCCTCAGCCTTTCAAGTAGCTGGAACCACAGGCACATGCCACCACGCCCAGCGAAGTTTTGGATTTATTGTGGAGTCGAGGTCTCGCCAAGTTGCCCAGGTTGATCTTGAACCCCTTGAATCTTCTCGCCTCCACCTCCAAAAGTGCTGAGGTTACAGGCATGAGCCACCGTGCCCGGCTGTCCTCAACTCTTCTGTGTGACCCTCATCTGCAGCTGACCCCAAGGGGAAGGGTCCGCAGACCTTCCCCAGTCCTCAAGCCCGTGCCTGTCCCTAGTTCGCCAGGTTTCTCCATGTCTCGAGGGTGGTCCCCATCACAGCCGCTGGCATCCCTAACAGCCTAGCATGCCTGGGACACTGGGGCTTTGAGCAGGGCTCTGCAGAGATCATCCTGTCTCTTCTGTGACTCTGGCCGGGACCAGTCCCTCCACCACCCCACAGTGCTTAGAGGCAGTCCAGTCAGCCCAGACACCCACCTCAAGTCCCAGCCTGTCCTTTCCTCAGTCTGTAACCTTGAGCAAGTTACTACCTCTAACCTTAGCTTACTCATCTACAAATTGGGAACAACGGTGATAATTGGACTAAAGGTGTAGGTGGTTTTTATTTATTTATTTATTTTCAAGGAAGACAACTGATTCTTTTTTTTTTTTTTTTTTGAGTGAGCGTCTCACTCTGTTGCCCAGGTTGGAGTGCAGTGGCTCGCTCACAGCCACCGTAGCCTTGACCAGCTGGGTTCAGGCAATCCTTCCGCTTCAGCCTTCCAAGTAACTGGAACTATAGGCGCAGGCTACCACGCCCGACTTATTTTTTGATTTATTATAGAGACGAGGTCTCACCACGTTGTCCAGGCTGGCCTCAAACCTCTGAGCTCAGGCAGTCCTCTCGCCTCAGCCTCCCAAAGTGCTGGGATTACAGGCTCAAGCCACCACGCCCAGCCTACTTAGTTCTTTGAATTGGTAAGACACCCAATTCAAGTCATATGGTGCTCTCCGGTGACTTTTTTTTTTTTTTGAGTGCAATCTTACTCTGTTGTCATGCAGGAATGCAGTGGCACCATCATGGCTCACCGCAGCCTCGACCTCTTGGACTCAGGAATCCTTTTGTCTCAGCTTCCTGAGTAGCTGGGACTACAGGCCAGCACCACCACACCCAGCTAATTTTTTGATTTTTTTGTAGAGACGAGGTCTTGATATGTTGCTCAGGCTGGTCTCGAACTCCTGGGTTCAAGTAATCCTCCTGCCATAGCCTCCCAAAATGCTGGGATTATTGGCATGAGTCACCGTGCCTGGCTTTCCAGTGAAATTTTTATAATGTTTCCCATCTCTGGCCCCTGGCAGCTCATTTTTCCTCCCTGGCAGCAGCCACGATGTTCAGGCATCCTTGCTGGAATAGTTAGTTCATGCATATATGAGCCAATACAGACCTCACACACATTTGTTCCTTCCCCCTTGGTTATACAAATGGCGGTGTGCTGTGAGCACTGCAGCTTTAGCATATCAAGAGCCCAAGAGCTTTCACCCAACAAAGCCTGGCATCACCAGAGAACAGAGAGTCAAAGAAGCGCTTTATGCTGGTGCAATGGCTTGCACCTGTAGTCCCAGCTACCCAGGAGGCTGAGGCAGGAGGATCACTTGAGCCCGGGAGTTGGAGGCTGCGATGAGCCGTGATCAGGCTTGTGAGTAGCCACTGCACTCCAGCCTGGGCAACATATCAAGACCGCATCTCTGCTTTCTTTCTGTGCTGATAGCGCTCTCGAAAACGTTCCTAAACCCGCTGGACTTTATGTCGCAAGTGTGACAAGCACCAACCCCACAAAGCAACATAGTACAAGAAGGGTAAGGATTCTCTATATACCCAGGGAAATCGGTGTGATGACGGGAAGCAAAGTGGCTATGGTGGGCAGACGAAGCCGATTTTCCCGAGAAAGGCTAAAACTACAAAGAAGATAGTGCTGAGGCTTGAGTGCGTTGAGCCCAACTGCAGATCTAAGAGAATGCTGGCTATTAAAGAGATGCAAGGCCGGGCTCGATGGCTCAGCCTGTAATCCCAGCACTTTTTGTCTCAAAAAGTGAGGCTGAAGCGAGTGGATTGCCTGAGCCCACAGGTTCAAGACCAGTCCAGGCAACTTGGCGAGACCTCATCTCTACAATAAATTTTTTAAAAAAGCCGGCTCGGTGGCTCAGCCTGTAATCCCGCGCCTTTGGGAGGCTGAGGTGAGTGGATTGCCTGAGCCTGTGGGTTTGAGACCTGCCTGGGCAACTTGGCGAGACTTCATCTCTACCATAAATCAAAAAATCAGCTGGGCGTAGTAGCGCGTGCCTGTAGTTCCAGCTACTTGGAAGACTGAGGCAGAAGGATCGCCGGAGCCCAGCAGGTCGAGGCTGCGGTGGCCAGGAGCGGCCACTGCACTCCAGTCTGGGCGACAGTGAGACTCCAACTCAAAAAAAAAAAAAAAAATTACCTGGGCATAGTAGCGCGTGCCTGTAGTTCCAGCTACTGAGCCCAGCAGGTCGAAGGTGCGGTGACCGTGAGCGTGCTACTGCGCTCCAGTCTGGGTGACGGAGTGAGACTCCCACTCAAAAAAAAAGAGAGAGAGATGCAAGCGTTTTGAACTGGGAGGAGATAAGAAGAGACAGGGCTAAGTGATCCAGTTCTAATGTCATGTTTTGTTTAGTTATGAAGAGAATAAAATCTTGAGATTATGTTAAAAAAAGACTTCATCTCTCTCTCTCTCTCTCTCTCTCTCTCTCTCTCTATATATATATATATATATATATATATATATAATAAAAAAGTTCGGACGCCATGGCTCAAGCCTATAATCCCAGCACTTAGGGAGGCCGGGCGAGAGGATTGCCTGAGTCTGCGGGTTTGAGATCAGCCTGGGCAACATGGTGAGACCTCGTCTCTACAGTAAATCAAAAAATTAGCCGGATGTGGTGGCCCGCGCCTATAGTTCCAGCTACTTGGAAGACTGAGGCAGTAGGATCGCCTGAGCCCTGCAGGTCAAGGCTGCAGTGACTGTGAACTTGTCACTGCACTCCAGCCTGGGCAACAGAGTGAGGCTCTGATGCAAAAATAAAAATAAAAAAACCATTTATAGCCTGGTTCGGTGGCTCAGCCTGTAATCCCGCACCTTTGGGAGGCTGAGGTGAGTGGATTGCCTGAGCCCGCGGGTTCGAGACCCGCCGGGGCAGGCGAGACCTCATCTCTACAATAAATCAAAAATTAGCCGGGCGTGGTAGTGTGCACCTGTAATTCCGGCTACTCGGAAGGCTGAGGCGGAAGGATCGCCGGAGCCCAGCAGGTCGAGGCTGCGGTGGCCGGGAGCGGCCACTGCGCTCCAGCCTGGGCGACAGAGTGAGACTCCATCTCAAAAAAAAAAAAATTTTTTTTATTCTGGGTCATTGCCTTACTAGACTCTGGTGTAGTCATGTGCTCTTTGAGCTATGGCTGTCGCCATGTTTCCTGGCTTTGGCCCCCTTCCCTACCTTGGGGAGGTGAATCTTCTTCTCTTTCTCTCTAATTTATTTTCTAAATAAATGATATTTTCTAATCTAAAAAATGTTTATTCTGTGGAAACTGGGTGTGGTGACACACACCTGTAGTCCCAGCTGGGCAGCGAGACCTCATCTCTACAGTAAATCAAAAAATCAGCCGGGCGTGGTAGCACATGCCTGTAATTCCGGCTACTTGGAAGGCTGGGCAGAAGGATTGCCGGAGCCCAGCAGGTCGAGGCTGCGGTGGCCGGGAGCGGCCACTGCACTCCAGTCTGGGAGACCGAGTGAGACTGCAACTCAAAAATAAAATAAAATAAGTCGAGGTGTCTCTGCTTTGCTGGAGCTGGCACATCACCTTAGTGTCACTGTTGGGATATGTGGCATGACTTTTGACACAGAACCCAAGTCCAAATCCCAGTTGTGCCTCTGACTGGCTTGTGGCCTGAGGTAGTTTATCTCTCTGAGTCTCAGTTTTCTCGTCTGTACAATGGGGATACCAATAGCCACCTCGCAGGAGTCTGGGCACTAGGGCTCATGTCTAGTAAATGCTGAGTTGATGGGAACCCGTCCCTCTCCAATTTCTCTGTTCCTGCTTGTGGGGCCTCTGGCTGTCCCCCACCCCTTGCACAGCCCCAGTTCACTGCCTCCTCTCGGGAGCCCAGTGTTTGGGATGATATCGGGAGGGACCTCAGGTCTTCTGGGCAGTGCTGGGCCACCTGGGGTTGAGGAGGGGAGGAGTGGGGAGGGCCGGAGCCCCAGCAGGCTGAGAACTCAGTCGGGCCTGACTGCCAGGGCGAAGCGAAAGCAGGCGGGATGGAGGGCTGGGCGGGGGGTGCTGTGTAGGGAGCCTCCTTCAGCCTGTCCGGACTGTACCTGACCCCCAGCTCCTCCTGCATGATGCTGCCTTGGGGCAGCACCAAGAACTGCTTAGCCCTGGTTCTGGGTGTACCCATTTGGAGGCAGTGACCCCCTCAGATGTATTAAGTGGTGGTGGCAGAGCTCATTCGGCTTCTGGGGGGAGGTGGCTTTGAGCTCCCCAGAACCCAGTCTGCGGTGGCTGTTGGGATGTCTACACTTTTTTTTTTTGAGTTGGAGTCTCACTCTGTTGCCCAGACTGGAGTGCAGTGGCCGCTCCCAGCCACCGCAGCCTTGCCTGCTGGGCTCCGGCGATCCTTCCGCCTCAGCCTTCCAAGTAGCTGGAACTACAGGCGTGCGCTACCACGCCCGGCTGATTTTTTGATTTATTGTAGAGATGAGGTCTCGCCAAGTTGCCCAGGCGGGTCTCGAATATGCTTTTTTTAAAAATCAGAATCTTGCTACTTGGAAGGCTGAGGCGGAAGGATCACCGGAGCCCAGCAGGTCGAGGCTGCGGTGGCTGGGAGTGGCCACTGCAGTCCAGTCTGGGTGACAGAGTGAGACTCCGACTCAAAAAAAAAGAAAAAATCAGAATCTTACTCTGTCATCCAGGCTGGAGTGCAACGGCACGCTCACGGCCATTGCAGCCTCAACCTGCTGGACTCAGGTGATCCTTCTACCTCAGCCGTTCAAGTAGCTGGAACCACAGGCATGTGCCACCACGCTTGACTGATTTTTTGATTTATTGAAGAGATGAGGTCTCATCATGTTGCTCAGGCTGGTCTCGAACCCCTGAGCTTAGGTAATCCTCTTGCCTCCACCTCCCAAAGTGCTGGAATTACAGGCGTGAGCCAGCACACTCGGCGAAGGACAAGGGGCTCTCTAGTTAAGAGGCAGGAGGTGGCTGTCCGGGGAGGACTGCATGTGTGCGTGTGTGGTTGCAGGCTGTAGTAGTCACTTCTCATTTCCAGGACATCAGAAGGCTGTGGTAATTCCTCCAGAACAAGGAGTCCCCTCTAAAGGGCTCTGGGGTTGGCAGGACAGGTGGCAGTGTCTTTCTGGGGCCCGAGAGCTAGACAGAAGGAGGGAACGGCCTTACCTATTTGGTCCAACTCCTGTCCAAAATCATCCTTGTCTTCCTCTCCCCTGAGCCCACCTTCCCTTCAGTTTTGGCAGCATTTACCAAAATATGCTGTGTGAGCCGGCCGCGGTGCCTCAAGCCCGTCATCCCAGCACTTTGGGAAGCCGAGGCGAGAGGATTACCTGATTCGAGGGGTTCGAGACCAGCCTGGGCAACTTGGTGAGATCTTGTCTCTACAATAAATCAAAAAATTAGCTGGACATGGTAGTGTGCGCCTATAGTTCTGGCTACTTGGAAGGTTGAGGTGGAAGGATCGCCTGAACCCAGCATGTCGATGCTGGGGTGGTCATAAGCATGCTTCTGCACTCCAGCCGGGGCAATGGAGTGAGACTCCAACTCAAAATATATATACACTATGTGTGAAACGCCTGGCTAGAGGCCCGGAGGCTCAGAAGGGAGTGGGCCCTGCCCCGGGGAGCTTACCCTCGTGATGGCACCAAGGGTGTGTTCAGGTGGCATGTAGCTAAAAGTCCCCAGTGGTTTTATGCAAAGCCAGAGGGCCCCCCTTTGCTGGAGGAAACTGAGGGGTGACAGCCGCAGTCCCGGCACTCCTGTCCCTTTGAGTACATGTCTTTTTTATTTTGTTTTGTTTTGAGCTGAGGCCTCGCTCTGTCACCCAGGTTGGAGTGCAGTGGCACAATCACGGTTCATCACAGCTCCGACCTCCTGAGCTCAAGAGGTCCTTCTGCCTCAGCCTCCCAAGTAGCTGGGGCTACAGGCACATGCCACCAAGCTGGGCTAATTTTTTGTAGAGATGAGATCTTACTATGTTGCCGAGGCTGGTCTCAAATTCCTGGGCTCCAGCGATCCTCCCACCTTGGCCTCCCAAAGTGCTGGGATGATAGGCGTGAGCCACTGCCCCCGGCCATAAGTCCGTGTCTAATGCTGCCTCCTCCATGAAGCCTTTCTGGGTGCCTTTCTTCTCCCAGGGAACCAAGGCTCTCCTTCAACTTTCTCAAGTAAGATGGGAAGAAATTACTTACTCACTGGAAAAGATAAAGTCTCTTCCGTGACGCTGACCTTCCCTGAGCCCTGTTATGGACGAATCCTCTGGGCTTGTCTCAGGCCCCCCTTTGGGGCAGAGTTTCCTGAAGGGTGGGCTGGGTGTCTCACTTCTCAGGCCGGGTCTGAGGTGGCTGCTCTGTGCAGCCCCTGGAGCTGAGTCTATAGCCAGATGGTGGTCCCTGGGCAGATATGGAGAGACTAGAGCCTGGCCAAGTCTGGCCGAGCTGCCTGTTTTCACAAGACCTGTAAGTGCCAAAGCATTTTTTTTCAATGATTGAAAAACAAAATTAAAAGAAAAATAATATATCGTTGCCATGTGAAAGATATGAGAAATTCAAATTGTAGCATCCCTAAGCAGTGTGATGGAGACACAGCTATGCTTGTGTGTCACATTCTGCTGGTTTGCACTGCAATAAGAGAGTTGGGCAATAAGAGTTGGGCAGCTGTGAGAGAGATGGTATGTTCTGAAAAACTTAAAATATTTATCCTCTGGCCCTTAACAGAAAAAGTTCACCAAGCCTTGCTCTAAAGTACGGAGCTAGGCACGGCAGAGCTGGGCACAGTGGCTCACACCTGTAATCCCAGCACTTTGGGAGTCCTAGCACTTTGGGAGGATTGCCTGAGCCTAGGGGCTCGAGACCAACCTGGGCAACTTGGTGAGACCTTGTCTGTACAATAAATTTTTTTAAATTAGCCAGGCGTGGTGGCACATGCCTGTGGTTCCAGCTGCTTGGCAGAAGGATCGCCTGAGCCCAGCAAGTCGAGGCTGCAGTGGCCATGAGCGTGTCACTTCACTCCAGCCTGGGTGACAGAGTGAGATTCCAATTTAAAAAAAAAAACAGCCGGGCTCGGTGGCTCAGCCTGTAATCCCACGCCTTTGGGAGGCTGAGGTGAGTGGATTGCCTGAGGCCGCGGGTTCGAGACCCGCCTGGGCAGCGAGACCTCATCTCTACAATAAATCAAAAAATCAGCCGAGCGTGGTAGCGCGTGCCTGTAATTCCAGCTACTCGGAAGGCTGAGGCGGAAGGATGCCACTGGAGCCCAGCAGGTGGAGGCTGCGGTGGCCGGGAGCGGCCACTGCACTCCAGTCTGGGCGACAGAGGGAGACTCCAACTCAAAAAAACAAACAAACAAAAAACAAAAACAAAACAAGAGTACAGGCAGAGGGCTGAATTGTCAGATGCTAGGAGTCCACACTGAAGGTCAGACAGCCCAGGGGAGGGTGTCTCTGGACGCGTGGGGGTGGTGGGTGGTGGTAGGGTGGGTGGGGGGAAGTAGAGGGAGGCAGCAGCCCAGCAGGAAGAGGAAGGGACTTGCCAAGGCCACTCAGCTGGGGCTTCTCTGTGTTCGGAGACCAAAGCCCTGACCACAGCTATAGAGAAGGTCTGAACTTGGGTGTTTAAAGGGAGAGAGAGCCCCCTCCTCACTGGGAGGATGAGAGAGGACGTCTCAGAGGAGGTGGCATTGGAGTGGTCATTGAGGTGGGTAGGATTCGGGGGTGGGGCTGGGGCAGGGAATGCCAGAACTGAAGGCCGGAGTCTGGGAAGCCCAAGGTTAGACCCGAGGAAGGGGAGACCCCAGTGGTGTGGACGGGAGTTTCGGGAAGCAGGGAGAGAGTCCTTGGAAACCCCTGCAATGCTTACCTTGGAAAGACACTGTGTCTTTGGAATTCAGGCTCTGCGGCCCCAGGCCTGATGTCTTTGTCACTGCCCACAGGGCTAAGAGAGAAATCCCAGGCCGGTACGGGACACGAGACAGGACGGGCTTTGGCCGGTTGGAGGCTCTGGCTGTCTAGCCTTTGCATGTCGTGGCCTCAGACTCATTTCCGAGGGCTCAGGCCCAGGCTGGGTGTCAGGGCTTCCCCCGCAGGGAGCCTGGCTTGGCTCCTCCGTGGCAGTTCCAAGTCCCGACTGAATTTTCCATTGGGCCACCACACCCTTGGCGGAGAGGGAAAGAGGAGGGACTGTCTCCCCTCCGCAAGTATGCAGCTGTAGCGCCTCCTTATCAGGCCCTAGCAAGACTCTCTGCCCCCTTCCGGGATGGAGTGGGGGAAATTTTGCCTTTGGGAACCTGGGTGACCATAGCAGCTGACACCCCAAAATGATGTATCTCAGTCCTCTAACCTGGGTCCCCGCCAGTGACATTAGAGCTTAATAAATATTTGTGAAGGGCCGGGCATGGTGCCTCACGCCTGTAATCCCAGCACCTTTGGGAGGCCAAGGCGGGAGGATCACTTGAGCCCAGGCGTTCAAGACCAGCCTGGGCAACATAACGAGACCTTGTCCCTACAAAAAAATTTAAAAATTAGCCAGACATGATGGCGCAGACCTGTAGTCCCATCGACTCGGGAGGCTGAGGCAGAAGGATATTCTGAGCCCTGGAGATCAAGGCTGTAGTGAACCGTGATTGCACTCCAGCCTGAATGACAGAGTGAGACCCTGACTCAAAAAAAAAAAAAAGTGAACGAAGGAATGAGTGAGTGCCCAGCAAGTGTTTGTCCCGTGGGGAGTAAAACAGGTCTCTGCCTGCCGGCGCTTCCGGTTGGGGGAGTGGCAAGGCACTGTCCTCACAGCAACATTTTTCATAACAAGTTTGAGGAACAAAGGCAACCTGGGAGAGGACCTTGTCGCCAGGAGGCTCGGGGAGGCCCTCCTGGAGGAGGCATTCCTGTTCTAGCCTCTGGAGGCACTGAGTCCCCACTCTGCTGGGCAGTGGCTCGTCCTGCTGCTCTCTGCTGAGCATGGAGACTCCAGGGCCGCGGCCTCCCAAGAGCGTGTGTGTCTCGCTGGCTCTCATGGTCACCTTGGGGTGAGGGGAGGGGCCTTGGTGACTTTGGGTCTTCCCGGCCCCCCTCCGCGAGTCGCAGAGCTTCCTTTCTCAGCGCTGACAGGGCTGGGGATGCACGTTGTGCTGTTGGTCCAAACTCAATTTGAGCAGCTGCATGGGAGGGCGAGACCTGGTGGCCCAAGCCATGCTCCTGGTGCCTCATTCTGTGGCGGGAGGGTGTCTCCCCACGCCCTCCCAGGCACTCAACTCTCTGCAGCCCACTCCTCGTCTCTGGTCCCCTCAGGGTCTCCAAGGCCAGAGACCCCGGGGCATTCCATGCCAACCCTGCCCTGTCCCCACCCCAGGGCAGGCGGCTGTCACAGGGAAGGGAGCCACCAGAAGAGTCTCTGTGCAGCTTTACTCTGGCGCATCTCCTCCAGCCCTCTCTATGATTGTACCACAACCTGGGGGCTCAGAGAGGTGCAGTGACTTGCCCAAGGTTACACAGCAGGAATAGCAGCCTTAAGCTGGTACTTTCGAACGTGTGAACATTTGGAAGACCATGTTTAGGAGGAGCTCGGGTTGTAGCCGGTAGACCACGGGAGTCACCGGGTGGCAGGGGCAGGTTATTAGAACAGTTCTGCCTGGATCAGGCCCTGGGCGGGAAGGAGGAGGGCGCTGCCTTGGAACCCGCGAGAGGAGCTCATCCCTGATCCTGACCTTGAGGCCTGCTTGCCCGTGCTTGCCACATGTGATGGGCTGCCACCATTCAACCCAGATGGACGGTGGAGGCGTTACTGTGTGGCAGGTGAAAATACGGGCTCTGGTGGTTGACTCCTGGGATTTAGATTCTTGCTCTGCCACCAACAAGCTATGGGAACTTGAGCAAGTGAACCATTCTTTGCCTCTGTTTCCTCATCTGTAAAATAGCAGCAATCGTAGTACCTACCTCAGAGAGTTGGATGTAAAGATAAAATGAGATGATCTGGGGGCACAGGCGTTTAACAAGTGTCATTAGATGTCGCCTCCCCTCCCTGTCCCAGGTCCAGTCATTACCTCAGAGCCCCGACTGCCAGGAATGTCCCCTGAGCCTGATCTAAATCCCTCCTGCTGCAGATGGATCCCAGCTTCCCTGACAGCTTTTCCGGAGGGGACGCTCGGGTGTTCGGTGCCCCCCTGCCTCGCCCAGCTTCTCTAATCGCAGCTCTTCCCTTCCCCCTCCCCTGTGATGATCACAAACCCCCTCGAGCTGTGGGCAGGCTTGGCTGGGCCCCATGCCCCTTTGAAGTCCCAAGCCAGGTTCCTAGTCCCACACACTGACTTCTGAGAAAGCTGCTTCCCATCAAATCCCACCGCCAAAAAGACTCTTGTCTTAGGTATTCCTGCCAATGCCGTTTTATAATCTCCGTGCTGGGGAGGGAGGACAGTACAGGCACTTTGTCTGCAGGAAGGAAGCAATTAAATTATTAGCACTTTGAGAAATTAAACGACATAACTTATGGCAGAATAAGTTTAGCAAAAAAAAAAAAAAACCCTTGTAATGTGAGAAAACAATTAAAAAGAATTATGTAAGGTTGGGCTCACTCCTTTATTGCAATAGAGTTAGCAGTTCATTGATTATCACCCTGTTATAATGCAGCAGGATGGCGCGGGCAGCCACAGAGACAGCGACATTCAGGAAGCAAAGCGCTTAGCTGGGTCCTGCAAAAGGACATGGAGGAGCTGGGAGGTCTTCCTGGAAGGGAGTGGGAGAGAGGAGAGGGGTCAGAGGAGGATCACCAGAGAGCTGTTCCTCCCACCTCTGGGCTTTGGAAGAGTCTGTCAATTTCGGAAGTTTGTCAATTGCTGGGATGCCTTCCCTGTGCAGTTCCGATCCTAGGTGGTCTTCATCCAGCAAAGTATTCACACAACTCCTTAAGGGGACGTGGATGAAGATGACTACAGCAGACTCATCGGGGCCCTGGTGTCCCTCGCCAGGAGAGTGGACAGGTCAGATGGGTGCATGTGCCGAGGAGCACCAAGCAGCGGCAAGAAGCGACAGTTTGGATGTACATAGAGCCACATGGGTAGGTCTTAGAAACTTAGTGCATCGCAGCAGCAAAGCCCACAAACCACCACTACCCACAACCACACGGAGAAATCCCCCAGACCAGTCGAGCGAAAGAAGCAAGACACGAGGGAGAACTCACCGTGGGATTCCGCAAGACACGGGAGAGAACCCACTGTGGGATTCCATGCAGATGAAGTTAGAGAACAAAGTCAGCAAATGGGTGGGGACACAGCTGGAATGGTGCTTGTCTCTGGCAGGGGAGGGGGCAGTTTATGAACTGGGAAGGGACCGAGGGAAGCCTTCTAGGGGCTAGGCATGGTCTCCGTGTCCATCTGGGCGGCAGTCACACAGGTGTATACATACACAGGACAGGTAAACATCAAGTTTTATGGTTAAGGTCAGTGCACGCTACACACTACTGGCTGCGTGCTCTTCCGCAACAGGAAAGGAAATACCAAAGGAAGTTGTGGAGGAAAGAAAAAGTAGGAAACACGGAGATAGACCACAGGATACCAAGAATGTAATTAAAACCCACGTGACTATCCGTTCTGAAAGAACTCAGCAAGCAGAAAGATAGATACCATTATGTGGAAATAGCGTATGGGGAGAAAAGGGAACGAATGAGACCAAGAGCAGGGCGCTGCACAGACCTAATATGACAATGGACCATGGACGGGAGTGTGGTTAACTCAGCCCTCTGCTTCCAAAGTAGAAGTTTGTAGAAAATCACTAGTCAATCATATGAGGAGGTCTTTGGGCAGGGTGTGGTGTGTGTGGGAGGGTGTTTGAGCATTTTGGTCTGAAGGGTGAGTGCAGATTCAGTCACTGATGCCCACAAGAAGGGAGGGGAGGCCCTGACCTCACATTTCTGCATAAGCTTTTCTGCAGTCTGCAAAGTGACGCCATGCCCACGGTCTCAGAGAGCCTCACACAGGGCGGGCAGCTCTCCGGAGTGAGTGAACGGGAACAGCCTACCTGTTGCCGCCCCCAGAGCGGTCCCCCTGGCAGTTTACCGAATCTCTGTGCAACTCAGTCACAGATGATAAAAACAGTGGCCAGGTACAGTGGCTCATGCCTATATCCCAGTACTCTGGGAGGCCGAGGTAGGAGGATCGCTTGAGCCCAGGAGTTCAAGACCTGCTTGGGCAACACCACGAGGCCTCGTTTGTACCAAAAATAAAAAACCTAGCTGGGTGTGTTGATGTGTGCCTGTAGTCCCAGCTACTTGGAAGGATTGCCTGAGTCCAGCAGATCAAGGCTACATTGAGCTGTGATTGTGCCACCGCACTCTAGCCCAGGCAGCAGTGCTTGAGGTGAGAGGGAGCATGGTTCAGAGCAGAGGTCAGCCACCTTTTTCTGTAAAGGACCACGCAGTAAATATTTTAGTCTTTGCAGCCATAAGGTCCCTGTCACAGCCACTCCGGAAGCAGCCACGGACATAAATGAACAAGCATGGCTGGATTCCAACAAAACTTATTTATGGGTGCTGCCATTTGAATTTCATATAATTTTCATGTGTCATGAAGTATTATTCTTTTGATTTATTTTTTCAAACCTTAAAAAAAAAGTAAGAAAAGGCCAGGCCTATAATTCCAGCACTTTGGGAGGCTGAGGCAGGAGGACTGCTTGAGGACAGGAGTTCTAGACCAGCCTGGGCAACATAGCGAGACTGGGTCTCTACAAAAAAAAAAAAAAAAAAAAAAAATCCAAAGTTAGCTGGGCTTGGTGGCACATGCCTGTAGTCCTAGCTACTCAGGAAGCTGATGCAGGAGGATTGCTTGAGTCCAGGAGTTGGAGGCCATGGTGAGCTGTGATCACACCACTGCACTCCAGCCTGGGTGACAGAGTGAGATGCTGACTCCAAAAAAAATAAAGAAAGAATGACTCTCAACCTGCAGGTGGTACACAGACAGGAGGGGCTGCAATTGCCGTGCCCTGGACTAGAAGACAAACGTGTTGGAGCTCACAGCAAGTACTCAAGGAGGCCCAGCTATTCTCTCTCTCACTCCTACAGGACAGGTGAGGGGCGAAGTGACTTACCCAGGGCCACCAGGGAGTTAGTGGCAGACCTGAGACTCTGACCTGGAGCTTCCAAGGAGACCGACAATCCACCTTGAACAAATGTCCAAGGAGGGAAGAGTCTGGCTGTACACGCCATCCCCTTTATCAGGGCCCAATCTCGTGGCAGGAAGTCCAGGCGGCTGGTTTCGCCCGACGGACCAGAGAAGCCCTGGCATCCGTGGAGTGAATTGCTACCTTCAAAGCCCTTGTCATCTCCGTCTCTATGCAGAGACAAACGCTCCTGCGTGCTCCCACTTCCTGTCTTCTTTGACCCCACAGCATTCGTGGGATGAAGCTCCTTGATGGGGATGTTGTCACGGGGTACCCAGGTGGACTTCTGGTTCCATTTATATAAAGCTTAAAACCCAGCGATGATAACCTGTGCTGTTAGAAGCCAGGAGAGTGGTTACCCTGGGAAGGAGGCCACCCCTGTTCTGAGGACAAGGGAATGATCTCAGTGAAAAGGCATCGCATCCTCATGGGGCACATTTCTGGGTGGATGTTGTACTTCAAGACAACGGATGTAAAAAATAGCCCCAAAGGCATCTTGGTAAAAACGGTGAACTTCCGGTGCTCACTTTTGGGTTCAGGAACAGGAAGGCAGTGCTGACATCGCCCAAGCCCTCCTGCTGTGCCGGGCAGCAGGGAACACTCCTGACAAGCCTCGCAGGTGGGACGGACGCTTCGCTCACCCAGATGCGCCTTGCACCTTCACATGGAAAGTGGGTTTGTCCTCCTGGAGCACAGAAAACACATGAGTGTGTAGTGTGGGGTGTGTGTGCACGACTGTGATGGTGTGAATGTATGTGTAGGGGGTGTGTGAATGAGTGTTTGTGAGTGGGGAGTGTGTGCGAGTGAACGTGTGAGACGTTTGAGTGTGCACGAGCGGGTGTGTTTGTGAGTGTATGGGTGGTGTGAGCTGTGTGCATGCACAAGTGGTTGTGGCTGTGAGGTGTATGCGGGAGTATGCATGTGTGAGTTGGCATGAGATGAGTATGAGATGTGTGTGTGTGTTCCTGTGCATGGGTGTGATTGTGTGTATGTGTGCGATGTGTGTGTGCCAGTGGGTATGACTGTGTGTGTGTGAATATGTGAGAACCACCTTACAACAAGGCCCAGAAACTTTTGTTCCCTTTGGAGATAAGATCTGGGACTTTTGGGGTGTCGTGGGTACACACGTGGAGCGTGTGTTGCGGTGGAGCTGTGGGACGCACATGACTGGGGTGGGCCTGGCACAAGCCTGGCGGACACTGGCCGCGCTCCTCCGATGAGCGGCCTTGAGTTGTTCGTCAAGCCCATCCCTCGATGGCTGCAGATTTAAACGGAAGAAGCTGGGTTCTGGCTGCCGGCCGAGTCATTTAGCTGAGGCGCATTCGGCTGCACCTCGGGCCCTTTATTTGCTTCTGGAGGGTTTGCTGGAAGAATCTCTGATAGGCGCCAAGCCTCCTGCCTAGGAGAAAGTTATTTAACGTTTTGATCCAGATGCCTTAAGCCCCCTGTTCAGAGGGAGCAAAACACAGATTCTGCGTGACAGGGGTCTCAGATGAGGGTGAGGGAGAAGGAGAAATGAGGGGGACGTCTGGTGGCCTCGGCCCGAGCCGGGGAGAGCTGCCCTCGGAGGGAACCCGCATGGGCGTAGAGCTATGGTGGCTCCAGACAATAAGGGCCTCTCTTAGGGCTGCTCTGTAGACAGAGCGGATTTGAGAAAGAACATTCTCTTCCCCCATGTCCCCCTGCTTGGCCCTCCTGTCCCCTGGACCCCCGGTCCCAGTCCCCAGCAACCGACCCCACCCACAGTGATGGCTGCTGCCCACTCTGCCCCTGCGGGCTCCTCCCCCTCCCCCTTGAACTTGACTCTTCCGTTCCAAGAGCCACCATGCCCCTGCACGCTTCTCCCTCCTGTTCAGAACATCTCTCCTCACTGCTGGCCTCCTCAGTGGACCCTCATTTGTCCTGACGTCCTCAGCCCAGACATCGCGCCCTAGGACATGCTTTCCCCTTGCAAGTACCTGGACGTGGTGCTCGCTACACTGGCCGTCACTCTTCACACACGCATTTGCCTCCCGCATTCAGCCCTGAGTTTCTCCTGGGGAGAGGCTGTCTCATTCCTCTCTGAATCCCCGGGAGCCCGTGCAGCCCTGACCACAGGAGATGCCCGGAGCCTAGAAGCTTGCTGAATGACTGAATGAGCACATGAATGAGCACAGAACGAACAGGAATGGATGCCACAGGCCTCAGACATGCCCCACAGTCCCTCCCCAACCCACGCCCGTGCGCTGAAGTCGTCCCACAAACATCCACTCGTGCAAACGCACACACCCGCCCCAGACTCACAGCGGCCGATCGAATTCTCATGATGGTTTCCACTCGGCTCTCGGAAGGGCGTGGGGTAGCCTCGACTGCCCTTTCAGACAAAGTCTATCTGCGTCTCCAGCATCGCAAGGCCGGGGTGAGAGGTGGCACCGGAGGGGCATTCCACTGTGGGATGTCACTCCGGGGATGCAGGGCTCTGAGCTGGAATGAGCTGCTCAGATTGTGTGAATGCCAAGGGTCTGACTCGGAGCAGAGAAAGACCAAAGGCTGCCTGGACAGATACTGTCTCTCTGTGGTGAGTGTCCCTGCGGGCGGTAGGCTCTTAAGCTTCAGTGGGAACCAGCAGGAGTATCTAGCATGTGGAATAAATGAAAGAGTGAATGAGTGCGTGAATGCTGTTTGACCCTGAGCAGGTCATTTTGCACCCCTGGGAACACAATCACATGCTTCCGCTGCACGTTGGGCATTCCCTCGAGCTCTCAGCAGGGTAGGATGGAGGCTCCAGGCTCAGACAACCCTAGGTTTGGATTTCTGAGTTTGTCACTAGCTGATCAAGAGGCTGAGGGCAGGCTTCGTTGCTTTTTTTCTTTTTTCTTTTTTTTGAGTTGGAGTCTCGCTCTGTCACCCAGACTGGAGTGCAGTGGCACGCTCCGGCCACCGCAGCCTCGACCTGCGGGGCTCCAGCGATCCTTCCACCTCGGCCTTCCGAGTAGCCGGAACCACAGGCATGCTACCACGCCCGGCTCATTTTTGCTTGATTGTAGAGACGAGGTCTCGCCAGGTTGCCCCGGTGGGTCTTGAACCCACGGTCTCAGGCAGTCGACTCGCCTCGGCCTCCCAAAGTGCTGAGATTACAGGCTGAGCCACCAAGTCTGGCCATTGCTTTGTTTCTATCCCTTACCCATGAAGGGGAAGGATACTCATTCTGTCTATCACCCAGGGTTGAGGCAGTGAGATAATACATTCACAAGAGTCTAGCAATGCTTTCTGAGGAAGATGCGATCGGTCGCGGGGTGCTGCGGAGCTGTGGCCCGCCCACCCCTGCCCCTGACTCACTGCTGTTCCGTTGGGCCGTGGAAGGAGTCGGTCCAGAAGCTGTGCTGCAACCGTGGCTTTTTTTTTTCTTTTGAATTGGAGTCTCACTCTGTCCCCAAGGTTGGAGTGCAGTGGCACGGTCATGGCCACCACAGCCTGGACCTGCTGGGCTCCAGTAATCCTTCTGTCTCAGCCTTCCCAGTAGCTGGAACTACAGGCACATGCTACTACGCCCGGCTAGTTTTTGATTTATTGTAGAGACGAGGTCTCGCCAAGTTGCCCATGCTGGTCTCGAGCCTCTGGACTCAGGCAAGCCTCTCGCCTCCACCTCCCAAAGTGCTGGGATTACAAGTGTGAGCCACTGTGCTTGGTCTTTTTTTTTTTTTTGAGTTGGAGTCTCACTCTGTCGCCCAGACTGGAGTGCAGCGGCCGCTCCCGGCCACCGCAGCCTCGGCCTGCTGGACTCCGGTGATCCTTCCGCCTCAGCCCTCCGAGTAGCCGGAATTACAGGCATGCGCTACCACGCCCGGCTGATTTTTTGATTTATTGTAGAGATGAGGTCTCACTGCCCAGGCGGGTCTCGAACCCACGGGTTCAGGCAATCCACTCACCTCAGCCTCCCAAAGGTGTGGGATTGCAGACTGAGCCACCGAGCCCAGCTTGGCCTTTTCTAAAAAATTTACTTATTTTTAAAAATGTCTTAAATTTTTGTAGAGGCGGGGTCTTGCTATGTTGCCCAGGTTGGTCTAGAACTCCTGGCCTCAAGCAATCATCTTACCTTGGCCTCCCAAAGTGCTGTGATTACAGGCGTGAGCCTGCACCAGGCCTGTCTTTTTTTTTTTGCATGCACTTTACCCCACTCCTGCAGAGAGTTGGAGGCAGTGCAAAAGAAGTTCCCATCACTCCAGAGCCCACCGCCTAAGGGCTCCAACTTTGTCCCTCCTTAAGTCAACAGAGAAGGTGGGGGTTGGAGGGACAAAGGCGCCTTTGGCAGGCAGGAGCAAGTCAGCCCAGCTCTGGGCAAGTCACCACCAATAAAACCTAATCAATGCAGCCCCTTTTAAGTTGGTTGGACCAGTGACCCAGAAAATAGCTCCCCTGCAGGAAAGGAAATGATAGTCAATAAACGGAGATGTCAATGGGAAAAATCTATTAAGGAGAGTGAGCTATCAGGAGCCCTCTGGTGTTAGCCGAGACCCTTTGGAACCTAGCCACGGATCCAAGAGCAGCTTTTTAACCCTCTCGAGCCCCGGAGCCGCCTCTGCCCCGACTCAGAGGGCGGCGGAGCCTCCCCATGGCACTGCGCACACGCCACATCGAGCCCTTGTGCGCCCGTCCGGCCAAACCTGCCCGTGCCCGCTGGGAAAGGAGCTGAAGGGCTTTGCAACACCCCCCCACTTCTAGCAGCCGCCCTGTCCCAGGTGCTGGGAGCCAGAGGACCCCGCTTCATCTGTCCTCGGCCTCCTGCCGCCTCCCTGCCAGCTAGCAGGCATCATCCCTCTGGGGTTCGGCAGGAAACGAAAGCGGCCCCAAGAAACCAGTGGAGGCCAAGGGAAAGCGCAGGGCACAGCGGGGTCGGCTTGGCCGGCCCAGCGTCCTGGCTGTCCCAGCCACCTGCTGTCAAGTAGGGTGGGGAGGTGGGGCGCTGTGGTGTGCTGGTGGGTTTCCGGGAAGAGCCTGGGATCTACGGGTGGGGTTGGGGAGGGGCAGCTCTGGGAATGGCGGGTGGCCTGTGCCATGCCCACCATCACACCCGTGGCGGGCTGCACCAACTCTGTGTGAACGTGTATGTGTGTCTGTATGTGTGTGCCCGCGGGTCCGTATCTGTATGTGTGTGTGTCTGTTTTTGTGTGTCTGCGTGTATGTGCCTCTGTGTATGTCTGTGTGCTTCTGTGTGTCTGTGTGTCTGTCTGTGTTGTGTGCCTGTGTGTCTCTGTGTAGGTGCCTGTGTGTGCCTATGTGTCTGTGTGTGTGTCTGTATGTATGTGTCTGTATCTGTGTGTGTCTGTGTATGTGTGTCTGTGTGCCTGTCTGTGCGTCTGTCTGTGTTGTGTCCCTGTGTATCTTTGTGTATGTGCCTGTGTGTCTCTTTGTATGTGTCTGTTGTGCGTGTCTGTGTGCCTGTGTGTGACTGTGTGTCTGTCTGTGTTGTGTGCCTGTGTGTGTCTGTGTATGTGTGTGTGTGTCTGTGTGTGTCTCTGTGTGTGTGCCTGTGTGCGTGCCCGTGTGTCTATGCATCTGTCTGTGTTGTGCGCCTGTGTGTGTCTGTGTGTGCGTGTGTCTGTGTGTGTCTATGCATCTGTGTGTTTCTGTGTGTGTGCCTGTGTGTGTCTGTGCATCTGTCTGTGTTGTGTGCCTGTGTGTGTCTCTGTGTGTGTGCCTGTGTGTGCCTGTGCATCTGTCTGTGTTGTGTGCCTGTGTGTGTCTGTGTGTGCATGTGTCTCTGTGTGTGTGGCTGTATGTGTCTGTGCATCTGTCTGTGTGTGTCTGTGTGTGTCTCTGTGTGTGTGCCTGTGTGTGTGCATCTGTCTGTGTGTGTCTGTGTGTGCGTGTGTCTGTGTGTGTCTATGCATCTGTCTGTGTGTTTCTGTGTGTGTGCCTGTGTGTGTCTGTGCATGTGCGTGTCTGTGTGTGCGTGTGTCTGTGTGTGTCTGTGCATCTGTCTGTGTGTGTCTGTGTGTGCCTCTGTGTGTGTGCCTGTGTGTGCCTGTGCATCTGTCTGTGCTGTGTGCCTGTGTGTGTCTGCATGTGTGTGTGTGTCTGTGTGTGCCTGTGCATCTGTCTGTGTGTTTCTCTGTGTGTGCCTGTGCATCTGTCTGTGCTGTGTGCCTGTGTGTGTCTGCATGTGTGTGTGTGTATGCCGTGGCTGAGCACATCTCACGGAGCCCAGGTTGCACACGTTACCACAGTGTGCTTCACAGTGACAGCGTCTTACGTAATGGACATTTGGCCATGCCGGTGCAGCGTGAATACATGTGAAAGTTCAGGGTGAGTTTCCAAGAGGGCGCCTTTATAAGAACTGGGGTGAACTTGGCAGGGACCGGCTGGGGCAGAGGGTTGCAGAGAGCGAGACATGGCTGTGCCCTTCCTGCTCTGGTCAGAACCTCTTGCTGGTTAACTCTTTCCTGTGACCACATGTACCCTTTAATGTTATTATTATTACTATTGTTTTGGTTTTTTTGTTTGTTTTGAGTTGGAGTCTCACTCTGTCGCCCAGACTGGAGTGCAGCGGCCGCTCCCGGCCACCGCAGCCTCAACCCGCTGGGCTCCGGCGGTCCTTCCGCCTCAGCCTTTCGAGTAGCCGGAACTACAGGCGCGCGCTACCACACCCGGCTGATTTTTTGATTTATTGTAGAGATGAGGTCTTGTTGCCCAGGCGGGTCTCGAACCCGCGGGCTCAGGCCATCCACTCACCTCAGCCTCCCAAGGCGTGGGATGACAGGCTGAGCCACCGAGCCCGGCTTTGTTTTGTTTTTGAGACAGGGTCTCGCTGTGTCGCCTGCGCTGGAGTACGGTGGCATGATCATGGCTCATTACAACCTCCAGCTCCTGGTCTCAGGTATCCTCCTGCTTCAGCCTCCCGAGTAGCTGGGACTATAGCGCCCCCCCCCAGCTAATTTTTTGTGTTTGTTTTTTTGTAGAGGCGAGGTCTCATTGCATTGCCAAGGCTGGTCTTGAACTCCTGGGCTCAAGCAGTCCCTCTGCCTCGGCCTCCCGAGTAGCGGGGACTATAGGTAGGAGTCGCCGGGCCTGGCTAATTTTTAATGTTTCTGGTAATGGACAAGGTCTTGGCGCATTGCCTGGGGTAGTCGTGAACTTCCAGGCCCAAGCAATTCTCCCACCTGGGTCTCTCAAAGTGCTGGGATTCCAGGCATGAGCCACCACACCTGGGCCCTGCCGCCAGCGGGAACTCTGGGAAACACAGTTGCCTTTCGGATAAGACTGTGTCTCTGAGCTGGGTGTGGTGGCTCATGCCTGGAATCCCAGCACATTGGGAGGTGGAGACAAGAGGATTGCCTGAGCCCACGGTTTGAGACCCGCCTGGGCAACTTGGCGAGACCTCATCTCTACAGTAAATCAAAAAACTAGCCGGGCGTGATAGCGTGCACCTGTAGTTCCGGCTACTGGGAAGGCTGAGGCGGAAGGATCGCCGGAGCCCAGCAGGTTGAGGCTGCGGTGGCCGGGAGCGTGCCACTGCACTCCAGTCTGGGTGACGGAGTGAGACTCCAACTCAAAAAAGAAAAAAAAAAAAAAAAGCTGTGCATGGTGGTGCATGCCTGTAGTTCCAGCTACTTGGGAGGTTGATGTGGAAGGATTCCATGAGCCCAGCAGGTTGAGGCTGCAGTGGCCGTGAGCATGCCACTGCACTCCAGCCTGGGCCACAGAGGGAGACTCTGACTCAAAAAAAAAAAAAAAAAGATGTGTCTCCATTGAAGAATGGCGGTAGGGTGGGCAGGGTGCATGGACCTAGGCAGGTTTTGACCAAGGGTGCCGAATCCAGAGGCCTCAACGAGGAGTTATGTGTTGCTGCCACAAGGTGGCAGTGTTGGCAAACACACTGCATTTCCGTGCTTAGAGACCTGGGCCGCAAGAATTTTACCCCTGGTTTAAATCACTTAGTCCTGTGATTCTGCACCTCAGGAAATGGAGGCCCAGAGAGGGGAAGAACTTTGCCCAAGGTGGCAGAGCGAGTTGGTGGTGGAGCTGTGCCCAGGATCCGGGACTCCTGATGGTTCATTCAGGCAACACATGCTTGGACCCTTGTCTTTCTTAAGGCATCCTTCAAGGGGGATTGCGTGTGTGTGTGTGTGGGGGGGGGAAATCTGTTTCTGGAGGAGCCAATGGGACCCAAAAAAGTTTCCATGAGACAGACTGTGGGATCCCAGAGTCCCCAAGACCTTGGCTACATGTCCATACCTCCCTTGGGCTTATTTGAATCCTAGTGACAGAGGCAGTGAGAAACCACGACCCTCCCTCCTCAGCAAGAGTCTGGTATTTCCTTAAGTCCAGGGTGAAGGGGTGGGCCAGCCTGGTTGAGCCCTGTCCAGCTGTATTTTTATTTTTATCTTGTTGATTGATTGTAGTGATGAGGTCTCGCCAACTGGCCCAGGCTGGTTTCGAACCCCTGGGCTCTTGCTTCCACCTCCCAAAGTGCTGGGATGACAGGTGTGAGTGACTGCGCCTGGCTTACTTGTTCTTTTTTATTTTTTGCGTGGGGGTCTCATTCTGCTGCCCAGGCTGGAGTGCAGTGACACAATCCCGGCTCGCTGCAGCCACAACCTCCTGAGCTCAGGCGATTCTTTGGCTTCCGCCTCCCAAGTAGCTGGGACTACAGGCATGCGTCACCATATCCTGCTAGTTTTCAACGTTTTTTGTAGAGCTGAGGTCTCGCTATGTTGCCCAGGCTGGTCTCGAACTCCTGGGCGTGAGCGATCCTCTCTTCTTGGCCTCCCAGAGTGCTGGGTTGACAGGCGTGAGCCTCTACACCCGGCCTGTCCAGCCATATTCGTGACGGAGGTGCAGCCCAGGGTTTGGCTTCTGTTACGTGTTAGGAACCAGGTGAGGGCTGATGCCGCATCCTCGCTGAAAGATCGGGAGATAATCACACCCAACTCCCCGCCGAGGATGCCCAGGCTCAGAGGGGTGAGGTAACTCACCCAGGGTCACCCGGGAGTTCCTGCCTCTTTGGGAGCAGGCCGACGGGGTGAACGAGGACAGAGCCAGCCCACCTTGCGATCTGTGTCCTCAGACCGGCTTCTTTGTCCCGCCACAAAGTTTCCGGTGCACAGAACTCCCTTGCCTAAGCTCCTCCCCTCCTCCGGGCCCCCTCCCAGGCGGCTTCCCACGAGCTCTTTCCAGAGCAGCCACTTGCTGAATGGGTTGCTGGTGCAAATGTGGTTTTCAAATTTGGGAAATCTCCATTAAGCCCTTTTATTTAAGGAGGATGTCATTATCACACCTCCCTGAGGACTATTACGGTTCCATCAGGCGAGGCCGCAGACTTCCTAGGTACTGTCTGGGGTCTGATTCCTGGGCTGGAAAATGCAAGACAGGAAGACAAGGGGGGCGGGGGCGAGAAGATGGCGCGTGGGGGGTGGGGAAGAAGGGAGTGACGGAGACCTGGAAGGAGTGAGGGAGGGAGGGAGCGGCAGAGGGCGCCTGGCTGGTCTGGGCGGCTTGAGGCTGAACTGGACGCCGGGGCGGCAGAGCGTTCTGCCTTCCAGAACAGACAGGGCCGGGGGGGAGTCCTTCGTGCCCCAGCGGACAGCCCGCCCCGAGGCCTCCAGGCTCAGATTCGGGAGGGGGTGTGTGGGGGCTGTGAGAGAGGAGGAGGACGCCCAGGGAGGCGGTCTGGAACCTGGGTCTGGGCTCAGGGCGTGGCCTTCCTGACCTGGGCTCAGTCAGGGCCTTTCTGACCACGCCCACGAACAAGGTGCGTTCCGGAAAGGCAGACCTTCTCTCTGCCCTCTCTCCTCTCCGTTCCCGGGCGCTAGCACCGGGCCTGGCACGCAGTAGGTGTTTGCCAAGTGTGTGTGGAGTGACTAATAAACAGGGAATGGGGCGCAGTTCCACCACTTCCCCATCATCTCCCGTGCCGTGTTCGGAGCGAAGTCTGCTGGTTTGGATGGATTTTCTCTCCGTTCTTAGCAAAGGCTGGGGACTCCTGATGCCTTCGGATCATCCTCTGGGCTACACGAACACACGCACTGCTGGGCAGAGCTTAGCGGGGGTCAGGGACCCCACGGCAAGCAGCTGACACTGGCATGACCAGATGAGAATGGAAAAAGCTCTATCTCTCCTGGGACCTTCCCAAGCCGGGGTCACCGCCGCGCACAGCCTGCTAGAAGTGCCTTCACCTCCGGGCAGGAAGGCCGCTGCTCTGTGACAAACATCCTGGCTGGAAAGCCCCCTAACCCCGACAGAGCTCCTTCTGGCCATCCTGTCCTCTTCAGACCCTCCCGGGCTCCTGGGCCTGAGGCCGTGCCTCCCCTCCCCCCTAGGAGTCCCCATGAGAACCAGCCCGGTGCGCCCAGGGCGTCCCCTGCCTCAGAGCCCCAGTGCCGAGTGATTAATGAGGCGGGACCCAGCCTTTCTTCCCCAGCTGTGTCAACACGACCCTCCCTCCATGGCTGGCCCTGAGTGGCGGTGGGATGGAGAAGCACCCCCCCCTGCCTCCCCCCAGGCAACGCCTCCTCCAGGTCCATTTCCCCCTTCCCTGGGCTCCCTGGGCCTCCCACTGGGCCTCGGAGTCTGATGGTGATAGTGATGGTGGTGATTTTATGAGGAGGCCTCCAGCACTTGACATTTGCTGAGAGTGTGACCCTCCTTTTTCAAGCTCCTCCTTCCAGCTGCCAGAGCCAGAGGACTGGCGTGGCCACCTCTGGGTCACAGAGGGCCACTGGCTATAGTCGCCGGTGTTGATGCCACCTCCTCTGTGAAGCCTTCTCTGATCACCATGCGCAGACTTTATGCAAACCCCCCTCTCCAGTCCTCGCCTGGTATTGTCACCTGCGAGGGAGACTGTCCCTCTCACTCCTTCTTTAAGGCAGGAGATTCTTTCTCTGGATCTCATGAGTCTCTGGATCTCAGTCCTCTTCCCCACTCCGCCATCCTCACCGCAGCCTAGATAGTGCTGGGCGCATACTTCGATAAATGCAGAAGGGGCAGATGACCGACAGATCTGGAATGATCTGGAATTCCAGGACTTAGGTCTGTGCGGGTGGTGACCCTGCAGACTGATTGCTGCGGGCTTGAGCTGACTCAGACCAGCCCCAGACCGCACACCCCACCAGGGCTCAGCTCCTCTCAGTGGGGTCCGAAGGGTGCGCCCCAGGAGCCTTGTGCCGCTGGGCCGTGGATGGGGCGCCGGCAGGCCTGAAGCAGACACACGCTTTTTTTTTCTTTTTAAACAAACCTTTAATTTTGGAATAATATTCGAATGACAGAAAAGTTGCCCCGATAGCAGAGTTCCCACATACCCTTCCGCCCAGCTTCCCCTCAAGGTAACGTGTTACATAACCATGGAACTTTTGTGAAACTGAGACTCTGACATTGGCCTGTTCCTAGTCATTAAGCTCCGCCTTGATTTGGGCTCTGCCAGTGTTTCCATTAATATCTCTTTTCTATTCCAGGATCTAATCCCGGACACTGCATTGCCTTTAGCCCGCAAGCTGTGGAAGATGGTGTTTTATTTAAAATTCATGCCAGTGTTGCTTTCTTCTTTCCAGCCTATCCAAGCTGATTTTATGTAGGAATAAAGGTTCTCGCTGCCAACCATCTTGGCAAGATACTGCCACCACATTTTATTTCTGTAGTTTCTTGGGTTCTCTTGCGTACTTGACATATGTCCTGTCCTTTGAAAGGACAGTCATCGATCTGTATTCACGACATTAAAATCTCTGGCTGCAGGTCTGCTCTGAGCAGAAAGCCAGGTCACTGAGCCTGTGTGAGACTAGGACAGCAGAGGGGTGGTGCGAGAGAATGTAAGTCTGGCGTGATCTGGGGGGAGGAGCTTCTCCGGGGGAAGCCTGGGGTCCCCTGTGAGGCAGAGACACGTGTCCAAGCTGCAAGGGGGTGATGTTCGCTGGTGTGCATGTTTGTCTTTCCTCGTAGGTCTGTTTGAAGCATCACAGCGGCTCCTGTCGTGGCCAGCATTTCTGATCACCTGGGATCATCAGAGTTAAATTTTCAATTTTCAATTAAAATGTCACCGGATGCTCTGTTAATAACAGGCGAACATTCCAGCTCGCCACGAGGAAGACAGGATCTTCCTGTGGAGCCAAATCTTCGGGGCCAGGGAGAGAAGGAAGTGGGAATGGGTCAGCTGAGGTCCTGCTCCTTGGCCTCCTCCCCAGACCGGCACCCCTGGTGGCCTGCAGGTCCCTGAGCAATGTCCAATGAGGTCATCTTCTGCCCTCGCGGGTGTCTGACTCTTCTTGCCAGAGGTGGGCAGGCTGGTGGGAGGATGTGGGAGGGAGGTAGCTACTGGGAATTTGGGTTTGAAATTCTTCCTTTTTTTTTTCTTTATTTTGAGTTGGAGTTTTACTCTGTCATCCAGGCTGGAGTGCAGTGGCACACTCACTGGGGCCACCACAGCCTTGACCTGCTGGGCTCCAGCGATCCTTCCACCTCAGCCTTCCAAGTAGCTGGAACTACCAGGTGCGTGCCACCACACCGGGCTAATTTTTTGACTTATTGCAGAGATGAGGTCTCGCCGTGTTGCCCAGGCTGGTCTCGAACCCGTGGGCTCAGACAATCCTCTGGCCTCTGCCTCCCAAAGTGCTGGGATTACAGGCGTAAGTCACCGTGCCCAGTTTTGTTTTTTTTTTTTAAATTGGAGTCTCACTCTTTCACCTAGGCTGGAGTGCAGTGGCGTGCTCACAGCCACCGCAGCCTCTACCTGCTAGGCTCAGGAGAGGCTTCTGCCTCGGCCTTCCAAGTAGCTAGAGCTACAGGTACAGGCCACCATACCCAGCTAATTTTTTGATTTATTGTAGAGATGAGGCCTCACCAAGTTGCTCGGGCTGGTTTTGAACCCATGGGCTCAGGCAGTCCTCTCACCTCAGCCTCCCAAAGTGCTGAGACTATAGACATCAGCCACAGCATCCACTTTTTTTTTTTTTTGAAAGAAACAGGTCTCACTTTGTCACCCAGGCTGGAGCACAGTGATGCAATCATAGCTCACTGCAGCCTCAAACTTCTGGACTCAAGCAATCCACCCATCTTAGCCTCCTAGGAGGACCACCACGGCCAGTTAATTTTTATTTTTTTGTAGAGATGCGCCTCTTGGTGTGTTGCTCAGACTGGTCTCAAACTCCCGGCATCAAACAATTCCTCCTACCTCCGCCTCTCAAAGTGCTGGGATTGCAGGTGGAAGCCACCATGCCAGACCTTCCTTCTAATTTTGGCAAGACAGCCAGTGATATCTGGGAGAGTCCTCCGCAGGCTGCCTGTTTCGTGGAGGCGGGAGGGGAGGGTGGAGGGGCTGAAGAAGAAGTCAGTGTGGCCTCTCCACCCTGCTGGGGATAGGACACCCTGCTGAGTGGACCTGAGCCTGGAAGTCCAGGACACACCCTCAGGTGCCCTCCCCGGCCTTGTCGGAGGAGGAGGCCTGCCAAAGCCAGCACACAGCGGGAGAGCACTGGGCACACCCTGCTGAGCCGTCCTGAGAGGGGGCAGGTCCTCTCCTCTCTGGTGGAGAGAGCAGGACGTGCTCAGTCAGAGCAAGGGCTGTCCCCTCAGAATTCTCTGCCACAAATTCTCTTCCTGGTCTCGCTGTGGTAATCTCAAAGGTCCGCAGAAGGTGGCTGCTGCCTTAGGGACCCTCGAATGGTGGCTTCAAGCGGCCCCATTTCCCATTCCCATTTGTTCCCTCGGTCCAGACCATGTCCTCAGCCAGTCGATTTAGAATGGGACTGGGGCGGTGGCTCGGGCCTGTAATCCCAGCACTTTGGGGGGCCATGGCGGGAGGATCACTTGACCCAGGAGTTCGAGACCAGCCTGGGCAATATAGTGAGACCTCGACCCTACAGAGAAATTACAAAAAAAAAAAGAATTAGTTGCGTGTGGCAGTGTGGGCAGAAGGGTCACCTGAGCCCAGGAGGTTGAGCCAGCAGCGAGCCATGACGGGGCCAGTGTACTCCAGTCTGGGCGACAGAGTGAGACCCTGATAAGAAAAAAAGGAAGGAGAGAAAGCAAGTAGGGCTATGGCGCTAGGTGCGCCTCGGGGTGTCTGCCTGCCTGTTCCATCCTGCGTCGGAAGTGCCAGGCTGAACCTCCGTGGTGTCCCGAGTCCCCGAGTCCCCACTCTCTGACCCTGGTGTTTGGAGCAGGGTGGGTCCTTGCCCTGCGGACAGCCAACGGCAGCCTGGCTCGTGATCCCAAGCGCTTCCTGAGCCGGGAGCTGGGTCACTCAGGCCCCTGTCTTGGACCTCAACCGGGATGCAAGCTGGCCCAGGGAAGCAAGCCGGCCCTGGCAGCGGCCGAGACCATGGCTGAGGGGGATTCTGAGAGGTTGAAGCCGAAAAGTAAGCGCCTCCTGCAAGTCAGGGGGACAAGGGAGATGGGAACGAGCGGAGGAAGCAGGCTGTCAGAGAGAACAAGGGACAGATGCTCAGAGAGAAGCAGTGGTGCGGGTCGGGCCGCATGCCCCCCTCTCAGCAGCTCGCAGCCCCATCCGGTCCAGAACACTGACTTCAACATTCCTGCCACACACACCCCTTTCCCTGAGGTGACTGTCTCACCACCCCGGTTTCTGGCAGATAAACGGGCCTGACCAGAAGGTCTGCCTTGGCCACTCCCCGGAGTCCAGCCCCACCCCATCATCCTCAAGGAGGTGAAGATGTTTTCCAGAACGGTGAGCGTGTTTCCAACCATGGTTTGCGCTGTGCTTCTGTAGGGCGGGTGGGGTGTGGGTGTGTGTGTGTGTGTGTGTGTGTGTGTGTGTGTGTGTGTGTGTGTGAGAGAGAGAGAGAGAGAAATGGGTTTTGGGGGAACCTACACATCTGGGAAGTGAGTGCGAGTCTGCAGCCACTCTGTGGGCGGGGCCTGGTGCGCCCCAGCAGCCCCAGGGGGATCGGCAACTCCCCACGGTGGCCCCTGGGCCCTGAGACCTCCCCAGTCTCTCTCGCTTTGTGGCGTCAACTCCCTTGCTGGCGACCCCTGGACTTGGCCGATCCCACGCCGGAACTTCCTGATGGCGCCATCTACCCCCACCGCCTCCTCTTCCTCCCTCCCGTGGATTCCTCCGCCCACTTCCCGCCATTCCGTGGACACGGATGTGACCGTCTAAGGTTTCACAGAGGGGTAGTGGGCCAGAGTAAAGCAGCTCTTTCTAAAGTTGGCGATGGCCAAGTTGACTCTGAACGATGGCGGGCTCTGTCTCCGCGCGCCGCCGCCGCCGCCTTCCTTCCGTCCACTCTCCCGGCCTCCCGGGCGTCACGCTGGCCTGCGGCTCCTCCTCCTGGGTCGCCCCGCCTCTTCCATCATCCCTGCCGGCTTCTCACCTTCAGCTCTCTTCTTGCTCTAAGCTCTGCCCCTGGGTGGGCTCCTCTGGGCGCGAGTGTCCTCTGCGCAGACGGCAGTATCTCCAAGCCTCAGCTTTTCCCTGAGTCTTGAGCCTGAGTCACAGCTCATCTGGTCTTGTTGCTTTTCTCTTGGCAGAGACAGGGTCTCGCTGTGCTGCCCAGGCCACAGCGACGTGGTGCGATTGTAGCTCACCACAGCCTCTAAGTCCTGTGTTCAAGAGATCCTCCCGCTTCAGCCTCCCAAGTAGCTGGGATATAGACACACACCCCCACGCCCGTCTAATTTTTTTTCCTTTTTGATACTTTTTGTAGAGACAGAGTCTCGCTAGGTTGCCCAGACTGGTCTCGAACTCCTGGGCTCAAGAGATCCTCCCACCTCAGCCTCCAAAGTGCTGGGATGACAAGCTTGAGCCACCATGCCTGGCCTCATCTGGTCATGTTATCTGAGCGCACCCTGTGCTCCCCAAGTGCTCCTCCGCCCATCCCTCCCTGTGCTAGTGGTTACCAGTGAGCACAACTACCCAAAGTGGATGCTGGAAGTCACCTAGACCCCTCCTTCCCTCACCCTCCCTGTACGCTTTGCCCCTAGCTGTGCAGCCTCTTACCAGAAACTTCTTTCACTCTATCCCTGCACTCCACCCCCCCCCCACCGTCTAGGTCTGCCCCGCCTCATTTCTTCCTGGATTACTGCGAAATTTCCCAACTAAATTTTCTGCCTCCAGGCGCCTCTAGCTCCAATCCCTCCTCTCCACAGCTGCCAGCGTTCTCTTACTAAAAACAGACCGAAACATGCCGTTTTCTGCCTCGAAGCTTGCAGAGCCTCTCCACTGCCGAGAGAATAAAAGCCCAATGTTTTTCGATCAGCATTCAAGGACTTTCAGTCCATGCTGAGTCCATCTCCCAACCAACACTCCATCACCTACTTTCCCGCACACTTTGCTCAGCCTCCTAGTCTCTCTGATCACACCACCATCTTTCCCATACGTGGGTCCTTGTCTGAAAAGGGCTAGGCCATCCCTCTGGAATAACCCTACAAGCACAGAGTTCAAGGCTCTACTCTACAAAATCTCCCCCCACCAGCAGCTGGATCCTCACTTACCTTTGTCCATAAAGAGCACACAGCACTCTGAATAGCTGTCATTTTTCTAGGTCTGTCTCGCTCCACCAGTTGGTACATGTCTTGAGGTCCGGGATCATGTTGGAATCAACCAATGCCTGGCAGTGTCTGGCATATTTAGGTAGTCAGTGGGCGCCTGTTACGATTATTATTATTATTATTATTTGAGTTGGAGTCTCACTCTGTCGCCCAGACTGGAGTGCAGTGGCCGCTCCCGGCCACCGCAGCCTCGACCTGCTGGGCTCCGGCGATCCTTCCGCCTCAGCCTTCCAAGTAGCTGGAACTACAGGCGCGCGCTACCACGCCCAGCTAATTTTTTGATTTATTGTGGAGATGAGGTCTCGCCACGTTGCCCGGGCGGGTCTCAAACCAGCAGGCTCAGGCCATCCACTCACCTCGGCCTCCCGAAGCGCGGGATTGCAGGCTGAGCCACCGAGCCCAGCCGATTATTATTATTTTGAATTGGTGTCTCGCTCTGTTGCCCAGGTTGGAGTACAGTGGCATGATCACGGCTCACTGCAGCTTCAACCACCTGGGTTCACGTGATTCTCCCACCTCAGCCTCTCTAGAAGCTGGGACTATAGGTGGGCGCCGCCACATCTGACTGATTTTTTTATTTTTATTTTTTTGAGTTGGAGTCTCACTCTGTTGCCCAGACTGGAGGGCAATGGCGCTCTCCCAGCCACAGCAGCCTCGACCTGCTGGGCTCAGGCAGTCTTTTCACCTCAACCTTCCAAGTAGCTGGAACTACAGACATGTGCCGCTGCGCCTGGCTAATTTTTTGATTTGTTGTAGAGACGAGGGCTCGCCAAGTTGCCCAGGCTGGTCTTGAACCCATGGGCTCAGGCAATCCTCTCACCTCGGCCACCCAAAGTGTTGGGATTATCGGTGTGAGCCACCGTGTCTGCCAATTTTTTTTTTTTTTTTTTTTGTAGAGACAAAGTCTTCCTGTATTGCCCAGGCTGGTCTTGAACCCCTGGGCTCAAGCCATCCTCCTGCCTCAACCCCCCAAAGTGCTGGGGTTGCAGGTGTGAGTCACCGTGCCTGGCCAATGGGTGTCTATTATTGAAGGAATAAATGAAGAAAGAGCTGAATGAATGATTTTGGTCGCTGGGCCTCATTCTTTCTCCTCTGAGAGTATAAGCTACAGTGGTGGGGGCGGGCTGGGAACACACTTCTCACATCCTGTGAATCAGGGTTTCCCCAGGACAGTGCCCAGCACATGGTGTGTCCTGGGTGCTGTGTGAGGGGTGTGGAAAAGGTCCTGGGTTGGGGTCGACTTGGATTTCTTTGGAATGAAAAACATCAACTCTCCTCTTTCCATTTTATGGACGAGGCAACCAAGTGCAAAGCGTAACAATTCTTCTCAGGTGCATGGCAGCATCACATCTCCCAGGCAACAGGGCACCGGTTTCTGTGGGTCCCTTCGTTAGGGGCTGCTGACCACTGGGGCCCTCGGCATACCAGGGACAGAACGACCTCGAGCCGAATCCACGTGGGCATGTCACTCTTTCCAGGCTGCAGCTCTCCTCTCCGGGAGAACTGGGCTTTTTTTTTTTGAGTTGGAGTCTCACTCTGTCGCCCAGGTTGGAGGGCAGTGGCAGGCTCCCGGCCACCGCAGCCTTGATCTGCTGGGCTCAGGTGATCCTTCCCCCTCAGCCTTCCAAGTAGCCGGAACTGCAGGCGTGCGCTACCAGCTCGTTTTTGACTTATTGTAGAGACGAGGTCTTGCCAAGTTGCCCTGGCGGGTCTTGAACCCACGGGCTCAGGCAATCCACTCGCCTCGGCCTGTAATCCCAAAGTGCTGGGATTACAGGCTGAGCCACTGAGCCCAGTCTTTGTTTTAAAAATAAAGTTTTATTGGAATCAATGCTGGGATTGGAGGGCAGGGTTGGTTCTTGTGTTTATTTGCAATTTTGATATTTTGTTCATCATGAACTTTTGCATTAATTTTGATTTTAAAAATTATTGTTAACCAGAAGCGATGGCTCATGACTGTAATCTCAGTGCTTTGGGAGGCTAAGGTGTGGGGATTGCTTGAGACCAGGAGTTCCAGACCAGCCTGGGCAATACAGTGAGACTCTGCCTCTACCAAAAATAAAAGGCATTAAATTATTATCTATCTTATCGTTGAGCTCGGTGGCTCATGCCTGAAATCACAGCAATTCGCGAGGCCAGGGCAAGAGTATCACTTGAACCCAGGAGTTTGAGACAAGCCTAGGCAACGTAGTGAGACCTCATTTCTACAAAACGTTAAACAAACAAACAAAAATTAGCCAGGCACGATGGTACTCACCTGTACCAGCTTCTCAGGAGGCTGAGGCAGAAGGATAGCCTGAGCCCAACAGGTCGAGGCTACAGTGAGGCATGATCACGCCACTGTACTCCAGCCTGGGTGCCAGAGGTATTCTCTTGATCTCGGAGTGTTAGGTTAAAAAATGTCCCAGCGGGGCCCCCAAATGTTAGGACAGGCCCGTCGGGGGTGTGGGGTTGTGTGATCCAGTGCCGTGTCAAAGATACAAAGAATTGCACAGAAGTTAGATGGAAAAATACAGTTTATTCAGAAAGTAAATGAGAGGGAGAGAGAGAGAGATTGATTTACTTCCTCAAGGTAGGGGAGGGGGCCAAAGCTTAGGAAGACATGGCCAGACCGTAGCTTAGCAAGGCAATGGCAAACGACTGCTCGAACTCAAATCCTATTAAACTTTCCCTTTGATGGGGGCAGGGTGTTAAGGTGATTGTGCGGTGGTCTGCCCCACGTCATATGAAGGGGACAGGCAAGCACAGGTACTGATGCCAGGTGACGGACAGCAGGCAGATGGGTGGGCTACTCACATGACTGCTGCCATGGTGATGGGGTCTGCGTCAGGAAGGTCAGGAAGGGCTGATTAGGTTAACTTGGGTCTTATGGCTGAAGGCAAATACTTTAAACGGAAGAGCTAATTAGTACAAAACAAGCTGGGAAGGGGAATGCAAAGCAATTATCAGTAGCTACCTCTGAGAAACCGGTTCTGTCCTCAGCTAGGGATTCCAGGGCGGAGTGAACTGCTAGAAAAGCGTGACAACTAGGCAGTGTTAAGATGGCTGAAGTTGGAGTCTCACTGCTGCCCAGGCTGGCGTGCAGTGGCACACTCACAGCCACCACATCCTCAACCCGCTGGGCTTAGGTGATCCTTCTGCCTCAGCCTTCCAAGTAGTTGGAACTACTTATTTATTTATTGTAGAGACAAGGTCTCACCAAGTTGCCCAGGCTGGTCTCGCACCCCTGGGCTCAGGCAGTCCTTTTGCCTCCACCTCCCAAAGTGCTGGCATAACAAGCGTGAGCCACCGCACCCAGCTGTTCTGCCCTTTTACTGAGTTTGGGGGGCACCCCCTTAAATTGTGCCAGAGACAGGTGCCTCAGGTCCTCTCTCCAGTGTACGCTGGGTCTCGGGATGGGCAGCTGCAGGTCAGCGCTGCCGGGGCTCACTTGCCCTGGGTTCCTGGCCAGTCACAGCCCCAAGCAGCCTGGATAAAGCATCTGCAGGCCTGGACATGCCCCGTCCTTCAGAGATTGTGACTGGGTTTGGCTTCTTTAGGAAATCGGGTCTCTCCTCACGGCTGGTGTCTCTTTGTGGAACCGCTGTGATCAGCCAGCCACCGGAGGTGACAGGATCGAGCTTCTAGTGTCTTCTAAGTTAAACCCTGCGCTGCTCATCCGTCCTGCCCTCTTCTGACTGGTCCGCCTACCCCCAGCCTCAACCCTCTCCATCCTAGCCTCCACAGTGCCACCAGGGGCACCTGAACAAAGTGCACTTCTCGCCCCGTGTGTCCTGGCTAACTTTCCAGCGTCCGAGGCACGAAGACCTGTGCCAGGAACTGACAAAGACTTTTTCCTTGATCACACCTGGTCAGGATCTTCTGGGTCTTCCCTCTTGACTTTAGGCTCTGTCCTCAGACTATTTAGTACAGCTGTAGCAAGGATCTCTGGGTCTATCTAGCAAACACCCCCACCATCCTTGATGTCTGATCAAATTCCTCATCCCCCACCCTGGACATCTTTTTTTTCTTTTTAAATACATATTTTTAATTTTAAAATTGTGGGCTACAGTTAAGGGTTAGGTATACAAATATGCATTGTGCAGGTACCCTTGTTGATGAGGTGTTCAGCAAGAATTCCCCTGGCCTTGTCATTTTCCAGCCACCGACCCCACCCTGCTTCTTGGCCATATATCTCCCTGGTCCTTGTCTTCAGAGTTAAGCCGGATCTCTCTCCCCTACTGCAAGCCCCAATGTAGTAGCCCCCATGGAATAAGATCTTCCTTACTGTTTTTGTTTGGTTTGGTTTTGAGTTGGAGTCTCACTCTGTTGTCTGGGCTGGAGTGCAGTGGAACACTCACAGCCACCGCAGCCTCGACCTGCTAGGCTCAGGCAATCCTTCCGGCTCGGCCTTCCAAGTAGCCAGAACAACAGGCGTGCTCTACCATGCCTGGATAATTTTTGATTTATTGTAGAGACGACGTCTCGCCAAGTTGCCCAGGCTTGGTCTCAAACCCACGGGCTCAGGCAATCCACTCGCCTCGGCCTCCCAAAGTGCTGGGATTACAGGCTGAGCCACCGAGCCCGGCCCCTTACTGTCTTTTAACAAGTTTGTTTGTTTTTTGAGTTGGGGCCTCACTCTGTGGTCCAGGCTGTAGTGCAGTGGCACGCTCCCAGCCACCGCAGCCTCAAACTACTGGGCTCAGGTGATCCTTCCATTTCAGCCTTTCAAGTAGCTGGAACCACAGGCTCGTGTCACCACACCCAGCTAATTTTTATTTATTTATCATAGAGACAAGTTCTCTGCCGTGTTGCCCAGGCTGGTCTCAAATCCACAGCCTCAGGCAATCTTCTCACCTCCACCTCCCAAAGTACTGGCATGAGCCACCACACCGGCAACAAGTTTGTTTTCTGAGTCAGGGTTTCACTCTCTGGCCCCTGGCTGGAGTACAGTAGCGTGATTACAGCTCACTGTGACCTTAACCTCCTGGACTCAGGTGATCTTCCTGCCTCTGCTTCCAGAATAACTGGGACTACAGGAACACGCTACCACGCCCAGCTACTTTAAAAATTTTTAGTCGAGATGAAGTCTTGTTATGTTGCCCAGGCTGGTCTCAAACTCCTGGGCTCAAGCAGTCCTCCCACCTTGGCCTCCCTAAGTTCTGGGATGACAGGCACGAGCCACTGTGCCTGCTTCTTGAACAAGTGAATAAGCAATTTTTCCTTTAACCAAACAAGCTGCCTTCCTGCACTGGTGGCCCTCAGGTCCTGGGCTCCAGTCACTCCTTGTGGCACGGAGTGTGTGTGTCCCCTTTCGTTCTTGTCTGCTTTCTTCCTTCTTCCTGTCTGTGTGTATGCAGTTCCTTCCCTTGACTGCCTTTCCCTGATCACCAGCCTGAGAGGCTCCCTGCCTCTCCTGATTCCTCTCTGTCTACCTCAATTTGCCCACGGATGCATCTGCACTCCAGTTACATTTATCAACAGGTCTGTGTCCCCTTTTTTTTTTTTTTTTTTGAGTTGGAGTCTCACTCCTTTGCCCAGGCTGGAGTGCAGTGGCATGCTCATGGCCACCCCAGCATCCACTGACTGGGCTCCAGTGATCCTTCTGCCTCAGCCTTCCAAGGAGCTGAAACTACAGGCGTGTGCTACCACGCCTGGCTAATTTTTTTTTTTTTTTAATTGGAGTCTCACTGTCGCCCAGACTGGAGTGCAGTGGCCGCTCCCGGCTACCGCAGCCTCGACCTGCTGGGCTCCGGCGATCCTTCCGCCTCAGCCTTCCAAGTAGCTGGAACGACAGGCGCACGCTACCACGCCCGGCTAATTTTTTGATTTATTGTAGCGATGAGGTCTCACCTGCCCAGGCGGGTCTCGAACCCGCAGGCTCAGGCAATCCACTCGCCTCAGCCTCCCAAAATGCTGGGATGACAGGCTGAGCCACCGAGCCCGGCCTGTATCCCCTTCTAAACTGTGAACTCCTGAGGGCTGTTCATGCCCCTTCTGGTCTCCCCACCCATCTCCACATGCCCAGTACAAGGCCTGGCCTGAAACAGGCACTGAGTAAAGGAATGAAGGAATTCATGATGGAAAGAGTACACTTGTAGGGGAGAAAAAAGGTCTCCTCACCTATCACAAGGTTCATGGCTTGAGACCTCTGTAACAAAAGATAGGCTTGGCTGGGTGCCGTGGCTCACACCTGTTATCCCAGCACTCTGGGAGGTGGAGGTGAGAGGATTGCCTGAGAACAGTGGTTCGAGACCAGCCTGGACAACTTGGTGAGACCTTGTCTCTACAATAAATTAAAAAATTAGCCAGGCTGGTGGCACACACTTGTGATTCCAGCAACTTGGAAGGCTGAGGTGGAAGGAGCACCTGAGCCCAAGAGGTTGAGGCTGTGGTGGCCATGAGCGTGCCACTGCACTTCAGCCTGGATGGCAGAGTGAGACTCCAATTTAAAAAAAAAAGGTTAACAAGAGAAAAGCACACTTTTTCTTTTGAGTCAGGGTCTCACTATGTCACCCAGGCTGGAGTACAGTGGCATGATCATAGCTCATTGCAGCCTTGGACTTCCTGGGCTCAGGTGATCCTGAACTGAGGCTACAGGTGTATGCTACTACCCTGGCTAACATATATATGTTAGCCAGGGGTAGTAGCATTTTTTTTTTTGGTAGAGACAAGATCTCACTATGTTGCCCAGGCTGATCTTGATCTCCTGGGCTCAAGCAATCCTCCTGTCTTGGCCTCCCAAAGTGCTGGGCTTACAGGCATGAGCCACTGCACCCAGCTGAAAAGCATACACGTGGTAGGATGTTCCTGTAGTTTTGCTTTTTTTTTTTTAGTCGGAACCTCATTCTGTCACCCAGGCTGGAGTGCAGTGGCACACTCACAGCCAACACAGCCTCGACCTGCTGGGCTCCAGCGATCCTTCTGCCTCTGCCTTCCAAGTAGCCGTAACCACAGACACGAGTCACCACTCTCGGCTAATTTTCTGATTTATTGTAGAGACGAGTTCTTGCCATGAGCCCAGGCTGGTCTTGAACCTATAGGCTCAGGCAATCCGCTCGCCTCCGCCTCGCAAAGTGCTGGGATGACAGGCATGAGCCACGGCACCCAGTCTATTTAACAAGTTTTATGTGACATGAGAACCTTCATAAATGAAATGAAGACCTAGAGAAACAGAAAGCCACCATGTGTATTTATGCTTAGGTTTGATGAGAGTACAAAGAGGACGTTTCTATTGGTGATCCACTCAGTAGAGACTGTTCAGATTCTGAAGGCTGAATCTTCATTCCTTCCCTCTGGGTATAAGAAGGACCCCTCTGGAGTGACCTACTCTGGAGGAAGGACAGATAATTCTTTTAAGGTCTACTTCCGGGGAGAATGGCAGGAGAGGGAGGGCAGGGAGACCCTCCTGCGTCTGCTGTTCTCTTAAGTGCCAAGGTGCCGTGTTTTAGGGTCGCGTGTCCTGGACTCTGACATCTTCTTGTTTGTCCCTTTAGGATGTGCCACGCAGCAAGATTTTGAGCAGAGCCCGAGTCCCTGGCTTCGTCTTAGAGCTTGTAGCCTCAGGTTTGGGGGCCAGGGGTAGCACCTTGGGAGAACAGGGCCATTTCAGGGGAGGAAATTAAAACGAAATTGCATGAATTGGTTTTCATATGGAACCGTGCTTCTTGAGGATGCTGGATGTCTGGTTAAACGAACAACGAGAAGGATAGAGTCACTTCGGCTATCATTTTGTGCAGTAGGAGAAAAGAAGAAAAACAATTATGCTGATTTGAGATTCAGCCTTGGCTGAGGGGCGGCGGCGGGGGGGGGGGGCGCTGGTGAGGGATCCCGTTGTCTGGGGTCGGAGGTCGCAGGCGCAATGGCTGCCTGGGGACCAGGCTGGAGGCTCTGGAGGGATGGGAAAACCTTGCCGGCCGCCTCTCCTCGCAGACCCTGGCCGCTAACAGGAGCCAGCTGAGCGAACACAGAGGCACTGCAGCCGGCGCGGATCCCAGCTTCCTCTGAAATTTCCAGTCCTCTTTTTTCCTGTTGGATTCCAGACAGATGAAATTTTCCTGGCCCCGGCCCGTTCCTGGCAGCATCTCCCCTCTGAATCATCATAAATCAGGGCTAGGGCGAGCGCTGGGATTTTCCTGATGGACAAGCTACTGCCCTGGTAAAACGGGGCTCCGTATTCCAGGCTAAGCATAACCCTGGGGTGCCTGCCCAAGTCCCCCCGCCTTCGCAAGTCCCTGCAGGGATCTGCTTTGTATTTTATTTTTTGGGTTTTTTTTTTTTTTTAGTGGGAGTCTCACTCTGTCACGCAGTCTGGAGTGCAGTGGCACACTCACAGTCACTGCAGTCTCGACCCACTGGGCTCCAGCGATCCTTCCGTCTCAGCCTTTCAAGTAGCCAGAACTACAGGCATGCGCTACCACGCCCGGCTAAGTTTTGATTTATTGTGGAGACGAGGGCTTGCCAAGTTGCCTGGGCCGGTCTCGAACGCGCGGGCTCAGGCAATCCACTCACCTCGGCCTCCCAAAGTGCTGGGATGACAGGCTGAGCCACTGAGCCCGGCCTGCTTTGTATTTGAAATATTCCTATCTGTCTGTGATGATTATTTCATAGAGAAGAGCTGTGGTCGTGTGGCAGCGGCCGCTGAGGGCCGGGCGGTCCTAGGCGACACCATTGTTCACAGGATTGCATGTGGGCCCGTGCATTCCTCAAAGGCTCCATCATCCTCGGAGCCCCCAATTAATTTCAGTACAAACAGCGGATCTGCCCCCAACCCCCGCACCTTTGCCGCCACAACACATGAGGTCATGCTGCTTCAGTTAACCCCAGGAGTTACTGGGGAGAAGTGGGGGGCTCCCGGGACCCTGGGAGGTGGGGTCTTCATCCTGCCTGGCTCAGGCCAGGCTGTTTACTGCGCGGGAGTCTGCGGCCCAACACACTGTCTCGCCTTCCTTCTCTCAGAAACTCTCAGCTCTTTGATTCCTTCTGTCTCTTTCTTTCCCCAGTCCCTTCCCCATCCCCAGCCTTTGCCTGCCAAATCAGTACCCCTGCGGTTCTTTGGAAACAGCCTCCTCCCCCTCTCTGCTCTTGCATACATGGCTTCCTTCACCAGGGGCATCTTTTTGCCTCTTCACCAGGCTCCTTCTGGAAAAGTCACTGCAGGAGTTTCTTCCTCCAGGAAGCCTTTCCTGATCACCCCATTCAGGGCTAAGTACCACTCTCTGGTCTGTGTTCCTCCAGCTCGTTCATTCTCAAGCACTAGCCTGCATCAGAATCACCTGGAGGATTTGTTAAAACACAGATTGCTGGGCCCTGCCTGTCTCTGAATCAACAGGTCTGAGGCAGGCCTCCAGATGTACATTTTTTTTTTTCTGAGTTGGAGTCTCACTCTGTCGCCCAGACTGCAGTGCAGTGGCACGCTCCCAGCCACCGCAGCCTCCACCTGCTGGGCTCAGGTGATCCTTCTGTCCCAGCCTTCCAAGTAGCTGGAACTACAGGCGCACGCTATCACTTCCGGCTTATTTTTTGATTTATTGTAGAGACAAGATCTCACCAAGTTGCCTAGGCTGTTCTTGAACCCCTGAGCTCAGGCAATCCTCTCGCCTCCACCTCCCAAAGTGCTGGGATTATAGGCTTGAGCCACTGCTCCCGGTGACCTGTTTACTTTTTGTTCCCTCCCACCGGGACTGTCTTTTCCATCTCTGTATCCTACTGCTTGGCAAACAGTGCAGTTGGTGACTGGAGATTTGTAGATTAAAGGAACTGTGGGTACATAAGTCGCCCGGTGTTGGCAGAGCTCAGTTGAGGCCAGTTGCTGTCCTCCGGGGGCACTGCTGGGCAGGAGGGCTAGTTCTCAGCCCCAATCAAGGTGAATCCCCCCACCCCAGAAAGCTCAAAATGGGGTGGGGGGGCACTAAATCACAAGTATGCAAACACTCAAGTCATGATTTCTGTCCTTGCAAAAGATACGAGTCAGAGACGCCAGAAGGGCGACGGGGGAGTCAGGATTTTCACTTGATTTTTTTCCCTTGGACACCTGGAAATGCCAGACGATGAGAGGATGCAAGGGACCCGGCCCTTCCCTTGAGTGAGGTCTGAATCCCAGCCCCCTTTCCTGCCCTCTTATGCTCCAGCCACAAGGGTGGACAAGCTCTCACCCTGTACCCAAGCTATGAGCTCCTTGAGGACTCGTCCAATGTCTTCATCACCTTGGGAGCGAACCCTCCCCTTCCACACCAGAAACTGTGTTTTCTTCCTCCCTCCCTTCTTTCCTGTTGGGTCACACACCCAGCAGGGCCTCCAGAATGTTAGGTCAGGTCCGCTGGGAGTGTGGGTGTCTGGTGTGTGATCTGGTGCTGCACGAAAGATGCAAGGAATTGCACAGAAGTTAGATGAGAAAACATAGTTTATTTAGGAGGCAAATGAGAGAGAAGAGAGAGAGAGAGAGAGAGAGGATATTTACCTCCAAGGTAGGAGAGGGGGCCAAAGCCGGGAAACATGGCCTGGACATAACTCAAAGAGCACTTGGTCACACCATAGCCTAGCAAGGCAATGGTCGAGGGTTGCTCGGGGTTGAGTCCTTTTAATCCTTCCCTTTCATGAGGGAAGGCCATTAAGGTGATTGGGTGCTGGTCTGCTCCACATCATCACGAAGGGGCAGGTAAGCACAGGTACTGAGGTCAGGTGATGGACAGCAGGCAGATGGGTGGGTTAGTCACATGATTGCCGCCATGGCAGTGGGCTAGATGGGAGGAGACGAGGGGAGGGGTTTTTCCTGCAAGAGGCCTGTCAGAAGTTTCCAATCCACAAGCTCCTTAGCAAAAAATACGTGGTCTTATCATTTCTCTGGCTTTGGCCCGTTAAGGGGTGATCTTTTTTGTTTTGTTTTTTTTGAGTTGGAGTCTCACTTTGTTGCCCAGACTGGAGTGCAGTGGGCGCTCCCGGCTACCGCAGCCTCGACCTGCTGGGCTCCGGCGATCCTTCCGAGTAGCCGGAATTACAGGCGCGTGCTACCACGCCTGGTTAATTTTTTATTTACTGTAGAGATGAGGTCTCACCAAGTTGCCCAGGTGGGTCTTGAACCCACAGGCTCAGGCAATCCACTCACCTCATCCTCCCAAGGCGCGGGATTACAGGCTGAGCCACCGAGCCCAGGCTAAGGGGTGATCTTTGACCTTCCGCCTTTGACAAGGAAACTGAAAGTCTCTTAGAGGTTATTATGGTCAGCTATGAATTGAAAGGTTGGGCTGTCCTTGTCTTGCATCTGATGAAGATTTGCTGAGGGAGTGGGGTAGATTGCCAACTTGGCTTGCAGCGAAATGTTTGAATGCTTCCTAAATCTACCTATTGGAAATTTTTCTATGTCTAACCTGTGCTAGATTCAAAGTATGTCAGTCTAAGCAAAAATGGCTATGCTGAGGCAAAATGTGAACTAAGTTTATTCTAAGTTTCTCAGGGTCCTTCCTTTTACTTCCTATCTCTTTCTTGAGAGGGTCTTGCTCTGTCACTTGGGCTGGAATGCAGTGGTGTGATCATAGCTCACTGAGGCCTCCTAGGCTCAAGTGATCCTCCCGCCTCAGCCTCCTGAGTAACTGGTACATGCCTCGCTAATTTTTAGAAACATTTTATAGAGACAAGGTCTTGCCATGTTGCCCAGGCTGGTATCAAACTCCTGGCCTCAAGTGATCACCCCTCTGGGTCTCCCAAAGCCCTGGGATTGCAGGTGTGAGCCTTGGCGCCCCGCTGGAACTGTGTTTTCTTTTCTTTTCTTTTCTTTTTGAGTTGGAGTCTCACTCTGTCGCTCAGGCTGGAATGCAGTGGCACGCTCACGGCCACCCCAGCCTCCACCTGCTGGGCTCTGGCGATCCTTCCGCTTCAGCCTTCCAAGTAGCCAGAACTGCAGGCGTGTGCTACCATGCCTGGCTAATTTTTGATTTTATTGTAGAGACAAGATCTCGCCAAGTTGCCCGGGCGGGTCTCGAACCCGTGGGCTCAGGCAATCCACTTGCCTCGGCCTCCCAAAGTGCTGAGCCACTGAGCCTGGACTGTGTTTTCTATAGTCCCTCTGAGTACCACAGCTTCCATTCCACTTCCCCTGCTCAGCTCCCATGTCCTTCTTTGCAGTGGATACCTGACACCTCCACTGAAAGTGAGTTCAAATAGAGTCTGAGCAGGTCTCGGAGCTCACTCGTTCCTCTGGTTCTCACATGCTAGCAACTTCACTATCATGAGTTTCATTCCTGCACCGGCCGGCTGGCTCATTCATTCCTTTGCGTCTGTCCTCCAGCCTCCGGCACTGTGTCAGGCTGGCAGTGGGCACCATCAGGGCGCTTGGAACTGGACCGCACTTGCCCATCTTCCCTGGTGTGTGGCAAGGGGGACCAGGTTGGCACTGCTCACCCTCTCACTGCCAGAGCCGCCTGGCTCCATTGCTCCTCATTCCCGGGGTGTCCTTGTAAGGGGACGTGACATGCTCAGTTAGAGGGGAGAATTGGCTGGGTGGAAGAGGGTGGCTCAGAGACTCCAGCCCGAGAGGGTTCCAAACCTCGTACCGTCCGTGTCCACTTGGACAAATCATTTGTTGTCACTGAGCCTCAATTTCTTCTTCTGTAAAATGGGGTTAATAACTCTCACGTCCGAGGCTGAGGGAAGGAATAAAGGGGATGACATGTGTCAGCTCTGGCACAGGCATAGGCAGAGCCTAGAACAAGGACTTCAAGCTTTATCTTTGCAAGTCACGAGAGGAGTCAGCTTTCCACGGATCACCTTCATTTTCTTACAGTGACAGGGGACAGCAGTCTGAGAGGGGTGTCCCTCAGGACTGGGAAGAAGCAGCTTCACCCAGGCTGATTTCAGCTGGAAAGCCAGACCTCAGCCAGGAGGGAGGAAAAATTATTAAAGGATTAAATCTGGAATAATCCTATAAGCCCCAGGAGGCTCAGAAAGCAATAAGCCACAGACCTAAAATCTGATCTGTGAAGTCATGGGGGTGGGATCAGCCCCCAAAGGCAGAGAGTGGGTTTCAACTGTACACTGTGGTCAGATCTTTTCTAAAATATGGCCTCATTTGGCTGCTTGGACAGCGGGTTTTTTTTTCCCCCTCTACTTGTCATGGTTTTTAATAAGAATGAGCGAACGGCAGGAGTGGGAGAACTCTTGCTAAAATTCCATAAAAATAAAAATTTAATTAAAATACACAAGTCATGAAATTCCATCCTTGTAAAGTGAGACACTGCGGGACTCTGCCCCGAGCAGATCTCACCACCCCCAGGGCCCCGGGTTCACACAGGCTCCTCCTCTGGCGATGGAGAAGACACAGCCTCCATCCTCTGCGGTGGCCTCCTCCTCCTCCTCCTCCTCTCTCTGGGGTTAGAAGGAGGACCCCAGAGTCTGGAAAGGCTGCGAGGGCTGGAGTAGGGGGCGTTTTGTGAATCTGTGGCAGGGACTGAGCACCTGGGCTTGGGGGCCAGCCAGTGTCCACCTTTTCCCGGGCAGAAAGAGGAGCAGGGCCCTTGGGAGCCTCGCAGTCTAGTCCCGATGACGTGACGATCGGCTGGGCACCACAAGCAACTCCCTTCTTTGTGGGCCTCAGTTTCCCCACCTCTAACGTGGGTAGATCAGGCTGGGTAAGAATTTTCCGAAGCGTACCTTGAGGAGTGCTAAGGATTTCACAAAACCCTTCTCAGAGCCTCCCAGGAGTCGTGGAGAGTCACGGCTACCCTTCTTCTGCCCCCTCACCCCCTCCTTTTGTCCGTTTCACAGATCAGGGTCTCCAGGAAGGTCTTGCTTGAACAAAGGGGGCGGAAGTTGAAGAGGCGTGAGCCACCCCGGGGACCGTGCTGGCCGGAGCAGTCTGCGACCTGCCCTTAACCGCCCCGTGGCAGGGGTGGGGTGTAGTGTCGGGGAGTGCGGGGGCAGGGGGTGGGGGAGAGGGGAGTCAGGCAGGGTTTGGAGAGGCCGACCACACCCACAGCCTTCCCATATCGGGCTTCGGGCTTCGTTTCTGTCTTGTTTTCTGAGTCAGGGAACTCTGAGAATCAGATGAAAGCTACCAATCCTTTCCTTATAAATCGTGAATCACTATGTAGGTATGTACCTATTTCTATATCCATACCTATCTATAGTGAAAATATAACTATTTGAGACATATATGTATCTAAAATAAACATTTATTAATTTTAAAATAAACTTATAAATTAATTCATTAAGTATTTATTTATGTTTTTTTTATTATTAATTTTTTTTTGAGTTGGAGTCTCACTGTCACCCAGACTGGAGGGTAGTAGCAAGCTCCCGGTCACCGCGGCCTCAACCTGCTGGGCTCCGGCCATCCTTCCGCCTCAGCCTCCCAAGTAGCTGGAACGTACAGGTGTGCGCTACCACGCCTGGCTCATTTTTGACGTATTGTAGAGACGAGGTCTCGCCAAGTTGCCCTGGCTGGTCACAAACCTACGGGCTCATGCAATCCTCTCACCTCAGTCTCCCAAAGAGCTGGGATTACAGGCTTGAGCCACTGAGCCTGGCAATAACTTATATTTTAAATAATATTTAATAAATTTTAAATAAAATATCTGTTAAAATAAATACTTTATTTTATTAGAATAAATAATTAAATTGTTAGTGTATACTCACGTCTTTATATTATTTATGGTAATAAATGGAAATAAATAAAATAAATATACATAAAAGTTAAAGACGTATTTATTTTTTTCTATAAATCGTGAATCACTAAGTAGGTGTCTACCTATTTCTATATCTATACCTATCTATAGTGAAAATATAACTATTTGAGCACCCAGATCCCTTTTGAGCAAGAAACTGGGAAAATTCCTTGACAAGCTTTGGGCCCCAGGCAGGGTAAGAAACGTGAGAGCAGCCGGGCGCCGTGGCTCACACTTGTAATCCCAGCACTTTGGGAGGTGGAGGTGAGAGGATTGCCTGGGCTCAGGGGTTCAAGACCAGCCTGGGCAACTTGGCGAGACCTCGTCTCTATAATAAATCAAGAAAAATTAGCTGGGTGTGGTGGTGCAGGCCTGTAGTTCCAGCTACTTGGAAGGCTGAGGCAGAAGGATCGCCGGAGCCCAGCAGGTCGAGGCTGCGGTGACCGGGAGCGGCCACTGCACTCCAGCCTGGGCGACAGAGGGAGACTCTAACTCAATAAAGAAAAAAGAAAAGACAAGAAATGTGGGAGCAGAACCAAGGAAGGACCACACTGCTCTGTATAAGAAAATCGTTCTTCAGGGATCCTCTTGCCTCCCGGCCAGCAGTGCCCTTGCCCTGCTTTCGGTTGGTCCAGACAGAAATCCACCCCTTTCTGTGACTTCAATGCCAAAGACTGTGCTGTAGACTTGGTTTAAGGTTTGAAGGCCAGCAAGGTAGGGGAAATGGAAACCCCATCTATGGCTAGTTTTCTGGGCAAGGTGGCACACACACCTGTTGTCTCAGATACTCAGGAGGGAGGCTGAGGCGGGAGGATCCCTTAAGCCCAGGAGTTTGAGGCTGCAGTGAGCTCTGATTGCACCATTGCCTTTCAACCTGGGCAACAATATGGATATATACAAAAATGAGGGAGGACCCCCCCCCAAAAATGGAAGTATCTTTTGGAGGGAAGGCCCTTTGCAGTATACTTGGAATTTTGTAATACACTTGGAATTTGTTCCTCTGGATCAAATGGTCAACCAAAGTTTTTATCTGGAAATTTTAAGAAGGTTGTGTCATGTTTTGCAGAAGAAACTTACAGAGTTGTGGCAAATAGGTGACTGGTTCTTCCACCATGACTATGCACCTGCCCACACCGTACTGAGTGTCCAGCAGTTTTTTACCAAAAATGCCATGACCCTGCACCCCACACCCTCTTTATTTGCCTGATCTCACCAGGAGCAATTTTTTTTGTTTCCCCAGTTGAAAAAAGTCTCAAAGGGAAATGTTTTGCAGATGTGGAAGAGGTGAAACATAAAATGGCAGAAGCACTAAGAGGCATCAACATTGATGAGTTCAAAAACTGTTTTGAGCAGTGGAAAAAGCGTCTCCATAGGTGTATTGCATCAAATGGAGTGTACTTTGAAGGTGCCTGAAGTTTAAACATGTAAGAATAATACACAAATTTTTATAAATCAATTCTGAGGCAACCCCCGCCCCCGGGGTCGCTTTCCACTCTGGGAGCTTTTCTGTCCTCTCAACAAATCCTTTCTCACCTTAAAAAATATAAATAAGTAAATAAATAAATTCTGTTTTGGGGGGCTCTCTCGCCCTCTCTCCCCTTATATATGTGTATGTATATATCTATACCTATGTATATAGATATAGATATACACATAAATACAGGGGTGCCAAAAACATGTATACACATTTTAAGTATGACATTCGCCCTGAAGATGGCATCAATCAAATGAATGCTAGCGTCACCATGTGACAGGCAGGACAAAGAAAATGGTGGAATCACAGTTGAGCAAACGTCATACTACACCTGGCTATCATAATTCAATTCAACTTCGAAGAGTAATCCACAGCTTTTTTTTTTTTTTTTTTTTTCTTTTTCTGGCATTCAAGATGTTGAAGCGAGGATGTGGTGGGTTCTCCGATGCGAAATTCTGGGTTTCTGTGGGTCCTCTGGTAGGCGCCACGATCAACTGTGCTGACCATTACAGGAGCCAAAAATCTGTATGTCGTCTCTGTGAAGAGGATCCAGGGACGGCTGGATAGACTTCCCGCTGCTGGTGTGGGCGACGTGGTGACGGCCACAGTCAAGAAGGGCAAAACAGAGCTCAGAAAGACGGCGCATCCACCAGTGGTCGTTTGACAATGAAAGTTATATTGGAGAAAAGACAGTGTGTATCTTTATTTTGAAGATAATGCAGGGGACATAGTCCACGATAAAGGCGAGATAAAGGGTCCTGCCATTACAGGACCAGTTGCAAAGGAGCATGCAGACTTAAGGATTGTGTCCAATGCTGGCAGCATTGCATGGGTCTTTGGTGTATTTGTAAAATTTATACAACCATTAAAAAGTATCTTCTCCCAGAAAAAAAAAGTAATCCATAGATAACATTTCTTAAAATGTGTATACATTTTTTGGCATCCCTGGTATATATATATATGATATATATTTAGTCTTCAGGTAGTGAGTGATTGAATCTCAACTCAAATGTCTTTAAGAAGAAAGCAGGAGAGCCAGAATATGTCGACTCGCCTATTGGAAAGTTGCCAGTGGAGCCATGGTCCTACCGAGTCGCACAACTCCAGGGAGCTGTTCGCGTTGTGAACAGCTCTCACGTTTGACTCAGGTGGATCCCTGTCCCCTGCCTCTCTTGGTTTAACTTCTTTTGGTCTTGGCTTCAGTTCCTCTGCTTGCAGAGATGTCTCTTCCACAAGGTTGGAAAGACGACCCCAGTGGCCTCAGGCCTCCCATCCACCAGCTGGCTAACCTCCATCTCTGGATGCCTTGATGGGGCCAGGCTGGGTGAAGTGCTGATCCGGGTGGGCTGAGATACTCTACATGGCAACACTTCCAGAAACATGGAACTGGGGAAAGGCAGTTCTCTGTTTTTACCAGATGGTGAACGGGACATTGGGCCGATTCAAAAACAAACACACACAGAAATATGACATCAGCACCAGAATGAGTGTCTGCTCTGCTATCTCGCTGGCCCTTGACCATTTAGCTGAGTCTGACACATGCCAGTGAAAGAGTGATTTTGTCTTGTTGGTAATGAAGTCATAGAGAGGGACTACTTTCTGTCTGGGTCAACCCAGAGCAGGACATGAATGGTCCTGTCAGGATGGCGAGGTGGCCCCTAGAACCAAATTAACTTGGAAGATGGGAGGGTCAGTGGTCACCAGAAAAGTTGTCAGCCAGAATCAGCATCCTGGGGCCCCAAGAGGGGGAGAATGTGGGAGGGGTGGGTGCTTATTTTATCTAAACTCAAAGGATCGGGTGTCTTAGCTGACATCTGGATTATACACACAAAATGCTGCATCCAATTCTGGGGCTTCAAGAGCCCCTGACGCCCATGCAGGGGAAAGCCCCCACCTTGACCCTGACCTGTTTCGTGGTCCTCACTTTCCCCCACCACAGTCTTATCCATGCACTTTCTTCCATGAAAGAGACCCCACCCCTAACACTCAGGCCTCTACAGCTCCACTCAGATATGATAATGTACGGCTCCCATGGGAATTTTCTGGACTGTTCTCAAAGACCACGGGGCAAACCTGGCGTTCTGTGTTTGTACCAGTGCCCCTTCCCCCAGGATGAGGTAGAGGTCCTGCGAAAATAAAAGATCTGCTCCCCCAGCCCTCTGCTGAGAACCTGTCCTTCCTGGTGATGTAATCTCTGGCACACGGGCCTTGGCGAGAGTGAGCAGCTGGGGTCTCCCACTGCGGGCTGTTGCTGGCAGGGGGGCCTCCTGACTCCGCCTGGGCCCCTGCTGCCACAGGGCTTACTGCTACCTGATTTTCTTGAATCTGACAGCTGCAGAAAGGGTTGCAGAAAGGGTTGAAGAAAGGATTTTGAATCTGTCCCAAGAAAACAATTCAAAAGGAGAAAAGCACGACAGGCAAGACGGTGCCCACTGAGGTGGTGGTGACACTGATCACCGGTAACTCAGAAGTCTAGGCATGAGAATAACCCACATCTGCCCTGTGCCTGCCATGCCTCTGCCTGCCCTCACCAGTACCCTGTGAGCTAGGGAGGCGCTGGGGCCAAGTTTACACAATGAGTGAGAGGCAAAGCGAGACTCTGAGCTTGAGTTTTCTTTTTTTTTTTTTTTGAGTCAGAGTCTCACTCTGTCACCCAGGCTGGAGGGAAGTGGCATGCTTCCAGTCACCGCAGCCTCAACCTGCTGGCGCCTTCCAAGTTGCTGGGACTACAGACACACGCCACCATGCCTGGGTAGTTTTTGTGATTTATTGTAGAGACGAGGTCTCACCAAGTTACCCAGGCTGGTCTCGAACTCCCGGCTCAGGCAATCCTCTCACCTTGGCATCCCAAAGTGCTGGGATTATAGGTGTGAGCCACCGCGCTCGGCCTGAGCTTGAGTTTTCAATGGTATCGCTCTGGTGAAATTCCCTCCTCTGGCTTAGCCACTTACATTTTGCTAGTTAGTTAGGTTAGCTCACAATGCTTCCAGCTCATGACTGGCTTCCTACATGCCGGGCACAATACCAGGTGCACTCTAGGCGGGCTGTTATCAAATCTTCCCCCAATCCCCTGAGAGAGATGTTGATGTTATTTTATCATTTATTTTTATTTATTTATTATTTGTTTGTTTGAGTTGGGGTTGCCCTGAGACACCCAGGCTGGAGTGCAGTGGCATGGTTCCAGCCCGGACGTCCTGGGTTCAAGCGATACTTCTGCCTCAGCCTTCCAAGTAGCTGGGACTATAGGCACGTGCCACCACACCTGGCCTAGTTTATTTTTAAATAGAGACAGGATCTCACTACGTTGCCTAGACTGGTCTTAAACTCCTGGCCTCAAGCGATCCTCCCGCCTTGGTCTCCCAAAGTGTGGAATTACAGGCATGAGCCACCGTGCCCATTCGAATGTTATTTTATTATTATTATTATTATTTTAGTTGGAGTCTCACTCCGTCACCCAGGCTGGAGGGCAGTGGCACCTTCACGGCCACCACAGCCTCAACCTGCTAGGCCCAGGTGATCCTTCTGCCTCAGTCTTCCAAGTAGCTGGAACCACTGGTGCACACTACCATGCCCAGTTAATTTTTTAATTTATTGTAGAGACAAGTTCTCACCATGTTGTTCAGGCTTGTCTCAAACCCCTGAGATCAGGCAGTCCTCTCACCTCCACCTCTCAAAGTGCTAGGATTATAGGCGTGAGCCATCATACCCGGCCGAATGTTATTTTAAAGATGAGGAAGCCGGCTCTTCCGGCTGTACAGGTGGCTCAGCCTGTAATCCCGCGCCTTTGGGAGGCTGAGGTGAGTGGATTGCCTGAGCCCGCGGGTTCGAGACTCTGCCTGGGCAACTTGGTGAGACCTCATCTCTACAATAAATAAATAAATAAATCAGCCGGGTGTGGTAGCGCATGCCTGTAATTCTGGCTACTCGGAAGGCTGAGGCGGACGGATTGCCGGAGCCCAGCAGGCGAGGCTGCGGTGACCGGGAGCGGCCACTGCACTCCAGTCTGAGTGACCGAGTGAGACTCCAACTCAAAAAAAAAAAAAAAAGATGAGGAAACTGAGGCTCAGTTATTTGCCCGCATCACATGGTACTTTTAGGTCCATTTAGCCACTTTTAGGTTGTGTTTGAGTGTTATAACTACAACAGTGATGAATTGCATCCTGATTTCAACATTCTTCTTTTCAACAAGTATTTGGAATAAATGGAAATTATTTCTCCTCTCTGCAAATAGTGTCTGCCTTGCACTGAGAATAAGATAAACTGTCCCACGTAAAAGCACCGGGCAGGCTGACTGGCTTTTCGTGAGTTCTCAGTCACTGCGGGTCTTCTGTCTTCCTTCGGGGACACTTGAGAGCTGCTTCTGTATTTGCTTTTATTTTATTTTAGTTGGGGTATCACTCTGTTGCCCAGGCTGAGGGCAGTGGCACGCTCCCGGCCACCACGCCTCGACCTGCTGGGCTACGGCGATCCTTCCTCCTCAGCCTTCCAAGGAGCTGGAACTACAGGTGCGTGTTACCATGCCCGGCTAATTTTTGATTTATTATAGAGATGAGGTCTCGCCAAGTTGCCCAGGTGGGTCTCGAACCCGCGGGCTCAGGCAATCCACTCACCTCAGCCTCCCAAAGCACAGAATTACAGGCTGAGCCACTGAGCCCGGCTTTGCTCATTATTTTAGTCCACAAGATGGATCAGGACCAGCAGGTGCTCGACCTTGAATGCAGATGGCCTGGCATGGGGTAGGCAGGTAAACACAGCAGACACGAAACTGAGTCTTTGGGGTTCTTACATGGCCGGGACAGGCAGAAGGACTGTTCTCTAGAGCTACTGTAAAGTCCTACAGATTAAGAAAAATCAGTCGCATAAGTAAACAGTGGCGGACAGCTAGGCTTTCTGGAGAGTCTGTGGGACATAGACCTAGGGGTTTCAGTCAACCACGGGTCAAAATGAATCCTCTGTGATGGGGGTGGGGCAACCTTTTGTCTTCTCTGGGTCACATCAAGTGAAGAGGAGTTGTCTTGGGCTGCACATAAATTATATTAATAATATGGTTCGTGTATATACATAATAAGACTTATTTTAAAATAATTTTTATTATAAAGTTTAGAAAAGTGACAATAATATAAAACTAGTGGGACATTTGACCTTGTTTTGTAAAACAAATGGATCAATGTCTGCTTCGTTGGACGTGGTCGCAATTCTTCGTGAGTTCTCAAGGTGCTCGTCAGAAATGTTTGTTTGAATTTTGCCCTTTGTGTGCGCTTCCTCACTGAAAACAGTTGCTCACACATGTACGTGCAGCTAAAAAGCAATGTCATGAATAAAATGTGACTGTGAACTTCAAAATGGAACCATGCATGGGGTCACGAATAAAACAAATGCTAAGAAATACACATGATGCTGGGTGCAGCAACTCACGCCTGTCATCATAGCACTTTGGGAGGTGAAGTCAAGAGGATTGCTGAGCTCAGCGGGTTAAGACCAGTCTGGGCAGATGACGAGACTTCATCTCTACAATAGATAAAAAAATTAGCAGGACGTGGTGATGCATGCCTCTAGTTCCAGCTACTTGGAAGGATGAGGAGGAAGGATCGTCTGAGTCCAGCAGGTTGAGGTTGTGGTGACCGTGAGCGTGCCCCTGCACTCCAGCCTGGGCGACAGAGTGAGACTCCGACTCAGCAAAACAAAACAAAAACCCCCACGGAACCAGAATGTCCTAAAAAGTGACGAGAAGAGGGTGGGACGACCCCTTGTTGAGTCTGTGTGATAAACCAGGTTTTGCAAGGCGCTCATCCCACAGGTGAGGAAATCAAGGCTGGAAGCCGGGAAGCGATGTGCTCAGGCCGCGCAGCGTCGGTTGTTATTGTGAAAGAGCAGTGGCTGCTTCACGGCTGCCGCACGGCATTTCCTGGGGTCCAACATCCCCTGGGAACCAGACCTCAAGTTCAGAATTGGGGGCCGGGCTGCGGGCGGGGCTGGAAGCAGGAAGGCTGACCTGACCCGCGCTGAGCCTGCCCCGCCCCCAGCAGCCCGCCCAGACGCGGTCCCAGCCCTGGCGGTGCAGTGCCATCACGCATCTCCGCGTCTGTCCCTCCCCCCGGACTGGAAGTGCCTCAAGGTTCCTGTGGGGCCGACACTTGGACCAGCGCCCGGCGTGTGACAAGCGACTTGTAAATGACCGCACGAGTTAATGACCCGAAGAAGTAGGGGGGAAGGCGGGGTGGGGACGGCATCGGAGGTCCGTAGGGCGCCATGGCCGCTGAGCTAGTCGGTTTCGCCGCAGATGCCCCGAGACGAGCCCTCCCCACACAGGAGCTTATAGCAGCCAGCATCCACTCATGAATTTTCCCCTCATGGATTTGAGGTCGGCTGGCAGGGCTGAGACTCAGCTGTCCTTGTCCCCAGGTCCAGGTCCAGATGTGTGCAAAGGCGGCCCACTGCTTGGTGGGTCGTGTCCTTCTCATGGTGAATGACGGGAGCCCCTCAGGCTTTGGTTGGGAACTGACATGCTGTCACTTCTGCTCACATCCGTTGTCCACCATGGGTCACATGACCAAGCCCAATGCTGCTGGGGTGGGGAAATATATCCCACACACAGTCCTGCCCCACGGTCACAAGGCAAGTGAGTGCCAGGAACTGAAGAATACATTCCAGCTCACACGAGACAAAGCCCAGAGCCTCCTCTGTCCCTCCAGCGAGGCTTTCCAGAAGACCAGCTGCCGGCTCTAAGTGCCACTTGGGGCCCTGATGGCACTTTCCTCGGGGAAATTACAGCAGAAAGTGACAATTGTCCCCATTGTCCATCGCCCCTTCCTTCCTCTTAGGAGTAGAACACCCCAGGCTTCAGTTGGGCATGCAGCGCCCACTAGAGGGCACACTTCCCTGCCTCCTTTGCAGCTAGATGGGGTCATGTGACCGTGCCAATGGGATGCTGCAGGCACCTTCTGTTGGTGGCTGCACAAGGGAGCTGCAAGCCCTCCCCTCCCCTTCTTCCTGGCCTTGGGGGGACTATGGGCTCATCTGGATGGAGAAGTGGCCTCAGTCGTGAAGACGAGGACAGTACTCTGGGGATGACAGAGCGACATGAGGCAAGGAATCCTGGTGTCTGCACGCTCTTGGCGTTTGCCTGGCGGCCTGCCTAACCCTGGTCCACAATGGCAGGGAAGAATAACGTTCTCTTGTGTGCTATTTTCTCTTCTGTTCTGGCACCCCAGCCTGTTCTTGCCCCACACGAGGACCCTCTCCGGCCAACCCACTGCCAGCCCCACTCTGGCCCCTGTTGTGCCTTTTATGCCCCCATTCACCTAAGGGTGGACCCAAATCCCTTTTCTTGACTTTCCTTAGCAGAATTGAGAAAGGATGGATTAAACAAAATCATGAACTGTCAAGAGCAGTCAACAGAGAAATGAAGCCCAACAAGTGAAGCCAAAACCGGCCAAGTTTGTACCTCCGGGCACTGTGGCCATGGCCCAGGTGGTCTGCCCGATTGGGGCTTTTGCTCGGGAGGCTGGAGATTTAGAGAATGTGACATTTAAAACAATTATTGCAGAGGGTGATAAAAGTTAAAATGTCACTTTTTTAGCATACTGATAGCACGAGCACCCCTGCATGACCCAGAAACAAAGACCTCTGGCCCTTCATAGGAGGCTTCCAAAAGGCCTGTTGTTCCATAATGCTGCCTTCCTGATTCACAGGTGAAAAGTCAAGGCTGGCTTGAGGGTGTGTCTCAGTCTCTTGCCCGAGGCAGCCAGAATGCCAGGGAAAGCTCTGGGCCTCACCATCAGAGGTTCCATCCCTGGACTCTGTACCTCCTCCCCCTTACTTTTTATTATTATTTTAAAAGTATTATTATCATTTTGAGTTGGAGTCTCACTTTGCCACCAAGCTGGATTGCATGGCATGCTCACAGCCACCCCAGCATCAACCTGTTGCGCTCAGGTGGTCCTTCCGCCTTAGCCTCCTGAGTAGCTGGGACTACAGGTGCACACCACCATGCCTGGCTAATTAAAAAAATTTTTTTTTGTAGAGATGGAGTCTTGCTTTGTTGCTCAGGCTGGTCTTGAACTGCTGGACCCAAGTGATTTTCCTGCTTTGGCCTACCGAAGTGCTGGGATTAGTGGCATGAACCATCGTGCCCGGCCCCTCACCTTTTAGAATTTCCAACTGGTAAAACTTGGAAGTCACTTTATGGAATTTCTTACTGTCCACATTCAGGCTGCTCTATTCAGTCACATCATCTTATGTCCTGCCCTCTCTGATCCAGGCTGCCGGGCATGCTGCTACTTCCTTGGCTAAGACCAGGACATTTCCCTCCAGCTCTCTGAAACCCTTCATAATTCTGGGTTCAGCTAAGAGTGACTCTTGTCATCTTCAACCATTGCCAGGAATCTGGGGATACATCCAACAAATAATCGATCACTCTACATTTCCCAGAGTCCTGAAGGAATTTGACATTGCAAATCCCCAAATCTCATAATTCCTTGATGATACAATCACCTTTCCTTCTATGGGAAGGAAATATTAAGTGAGCACCTACTATGTGCCAGGTATTTTCCCATTTGCTTTCTCATCTGGCTGCAAGATAATATGGAAACAGAGGAGACAGCAAGAGGCCCAGGGAAAAGAGCCTTGGGTCCAAAGGGCAGAAAGTGGTGGGGCTGGGATTTGAACCCGAGTCTCTCTGACCCCAAAGTCTGGGCTCTTTCCTTCACACAGTCTCCAAACAAGAACACGCACAGGCGCTCGAGGGTGCTGGGTGGGGGTGTTTAGTCAGAACTGCAAGAAGATAGAGGATGAAATGGGAGTGGGCTCAGACAAGGGAAGAAGGAGGTGGCAAGAAGGAAGGTGCAGGCAACCGGTTTAGGAGAAAGAAAACCGAGAAGCTTGCAGGTGATGGGTGTGCAGGGGGAGCGAGGGGAAGGTCCCAGGTTCTGCTTTTTATTTATTTATTTATTTAGAGTTGCAATATCACTCTATCGCCCAGGCTCGGTGCAATGGCATAATCAAGGCCACCGCAGCCTTGACCAGCTGGGCTCAGGTGATCCTTTCGCCTCAACCTCCTGAGTAGCTGGGACTGCAGGCACGTGCTACCACACTCGGGCTAATTTTTTAATTTCTTGAAGAGACGAGGTCTTACCCTCTTGCTCTGGCTGGTCTTGAACCCCTGGGCTCAGGCAATTCTCTCGCCTCGGCCTCCCAAAGTGCTGGGATGACAGGCATGAGCCACTGCGCCTGGCCGTTTCTGCCTTGACAAGGGATCTGGGATCGCGAGCACTGAGCGTCAGTTCCACCCGGTGCCTGGCTGGAGTCCCCTCCCACCCCCATGTCGATGAGCTCACCCCGCTGCTGGCACCGACTCCTCTCCTCTTGGCCTTGGCTGGGACACACCAACATCTCTGTAGGAGGAATAAAGCAACAACAGGACTCTCATTTTTCTCCTTAAAATAATACCTCTCTGTTCTGCCAGCGAGCAGGGAGTCGCTCCCGCCAGCACTGCTGTGGGAAGCCTGCTCCCAATCCGGTAGGATTAGTTGCAAGCTAGCTCCCCTGGGTCCCCCCTCCCCCGCACAGCCAAGGCAGCCCTCAGCGACCTTATGCTCCTGGCTACAGATCCCTGGCTGTCCTTCCCAGCCCTGGAGGGTGACTCACCTGCGTGTCCCCCTCTCGGGCTCCCAGCCCCTCAGCCTGTGGCTTCTCAAGTGTCTCTCTCAGACCTAAGCGATTTCCTACAAGGAAAGGCTCATCGGAAAAACCATTTTGCACAGGAAGAATTTAATTTTTTTGAAACAGGCTTTTCCCCTCTTTAAAGAAAAGGGGGAGGGGGAAGAAAAGAATCCGCATTTACCCAAAGGTCTGAGTGCCTGGAAATTTCTTCCTGGTGTGCACATTACCCACTTCCTGGCTGCAGGGATGGAAGGACTCGGAGCATTCGAAGGATATTAAACAGATTCATAATGGACCCAGCAGTATAAACATGTCTCAAGTGCAGACAGAAATGCCACACGCTCCTACTCGGTTTAATGTAAAACATACACCAGTTGTGTCTGCGTTTCCATTTTACAAATAAACAAGGTGGGGACATGGGCTCGGAAATTGTCCCCAGGGAGCCAGGTGCCCCCCCTTTCACTGCAGTTTCAAGGCTTCGTTTGCCCACAAACGACTCGGAAAAGAACGCTTAATGTAGCCATGCAAATCGGGGCCAAAAGGCAGAGCAAACGGGAGATGCTGGCCAAATGGTCTGCAGCCATCCTGGCCTCTGTGGGGTTGCCCCAAGTGGCTGGGGACTCAAGGCCCCACAGAGGGCATGACCAACCGAGCGGATCCAGACCACAGGATGTACTCAGGACGGAGCATTGGGAGACCTGGGTTCAAATTTGATTTCTGCCCCCACTATTGGGAGGCTGGACCATTTGGTCGCTTGACCACACCCCTCCACCCCAAATTGGGTCTCCCCATCTTTGAAATGGGGTGACAAACCCAGACGTACGTATATCACCACATGATGGCGAGTGCTCTGTGAGGCAAGGCGGGTCCGTGTCCCGGGTTCCGACGTAAGTGATCTCAGCATGGCCATCTTCCCATTTTAAATCAAAATCAGAATTTCCTATCACTGGCTCTTTTAAAATCCTGAGCCGGAGGGACTGTGTCACTGTCAGAAAGTTCAAACAAGCGGAGGCAGAATCACTGACTCAAAGGCCAGCATGACTAATTCGGCCCCATAACCAGTCAGGTTGGTGCAAGGAACATCGCCAAACCAGTGAGCTGGCTGGACTGACCGGTGGGCTCGCCGGAATGGTTGTCCAGTGGCTCCAGCAGGGAAATGGCCCACAACTGGACAGGAGAGGAAGACAGATGTGAGCTTTGGAGCCAGCCTGCTCTGGCCATACTGAGCGACAGAAGGCAAATTCCCTAACCCTCCTGTGTCCAGGGCCCCTCAAAGGGGGTTTGGAGGACAAAATGGCATAACCATGTGCCCCCAGCACTCTGCAAGTGTTAGCTATCATTTGTGCTGGGGGAACTCTGAGCATTGACAGCAATACCTTTCTAAAGAATAAAATAAGGCCAGGAGTGGTGGCTCACTGCTGTCATCACAAGCACTTTGGGAGGCTGAGGTGAGAGGACTGCCTGAGCCCAGGAGTTCGAGACCAGCCTGGGCAACAAGGTGAGACCTCGTCTCTACATAAATCAAAAAGTTAAGCCGGGCTCGGTGGCTCAGCCTGTAATCCCGCGCCATTGGGAGGCTGAGGTGAGTGGATTACCTAAGCCTGCGGGTTCGAGACCCGCCTGGGCAGCGAGACCTCATCTCTACAATTAATCAAAAAATCAGCCGGGTGTGGTAGCGCATGCCTGTAATTCCGGCTACTCGGAAGGCTGAGGTGGAAGGATCGCCGGAGCCCAGCAGGTCGAGGCTGTGGTGGCCGGGAGCGGCCAACTGCACTCCAGTCTGGGCGACAGAGTGAGACTCCAACTCAAAAAAAAAAAAAAAAAATATTAGCCGGGCATGGTGGTACATGCCTGTAGTTCCAGCTACTTGGAAGGCTGAAGAGGAAGGATCGCCTAAACCTAGCAGGTCAAGGCTGTGGTGTCCGAGTGTGCCACTGCACTCTAGCCTGAGTGACAGAGTGAGACTCTCACTCCAAAAAAAAAAAAAAAAAAAAAAAGAATAAAAGAAGGCCAGGAGTGGTGGCTCACTACTGCCGCTACAAAAAATAAAAATAAAAATAGTTAGGCATAGTGGTGCTCACCTATAGTTCCAGCTACTCGGGAGGCTGAGGCAGGAGGATTGCCTGAGCCCAGGAGTTCAAGACTTCAGTGAGCCATGATTGAGTAAGACTCTGTCTCTAAAAGAAGAGAATAAAAGAAATTCTCAGATAAGAAAACTCGGTCTCGTAAAAGGGGCAGGATCTGCGGAAGGTCACACAAGTTCAACTAGCGTTTGACAGACATTTTCCAGACACGGTGACGGTAGTATTGATTGCGTGGTCAACGTTCGTCGATCCCTTTCTTCATTCTGGGCGCAGTGCTAGCCCTACGTTATGCTTTAGATTATTAAATCCTGACCCCTCTACTTTGTGAAGAAAGCACCCCGGTCCCCATTTTACGGATGAGGCTCAGAGAGGGAACGAACTTTTCCTGAGCTCAGGCAGCTGGGAGCTGGGGGTAGTTCTTTTTCCCCAGAATCTCACCACCTCTTTAGCCAGGCCCGAGCACCTGGTTCTCGATTCTTGGCCCAGCTCCTGGGGCTTCCTCCGTACTTCAGGCTCTCCAGGGCCGGGGTGTGCAGTCTCACCCAGTACGGGGGCACAGGACAGGACAGGACGGCTTCACGCTCAGCCTGGGTCCTGGATCTCTTGTCTAAGGGGTGTCCCCATGTCCCCCAGATCCCAGGTTCAGCACTCCATTTGTCATCATGCTTGGTGAGTGCTTGCAGCAGGTCCCACTCCCCCACTCCCCGAGTTTCTGGCCATGCTCCTGTCTAAGGCTCTAAGGATTCTCTGCTTCCAGACAATAAATCACAAGTTCCCAAGTCTTCTAGAGATGTGGGGAGGGAGATGCTTGGCAGCTCTGAGGCCTGAAGAGGCCTTGGGCCTTACCCAAGATCCTGGCATTCTGGTTCATCTGTCCCCGAAGACATCTGCTCTCCCACTTCTTTGGCCAGTGTGCACATTATCCCCAAGTTCTCCCCAAGGAAAATAGAAAAGAGAGGAGCGGAGAGTCAGAGAAAGAGGCGGATAGAGAAATACCAAAACTGGCTGGGTACGGTGGCTCATGCCCGTAATCCCAGCACTATGGGAGGCTGACACGGGAGGATCACTTGAGCCCAGGAGATTGAAGCCAGCCTGAACGACATAGAGAGAACCTGTCTCTACAAAACATAAAACATAAAAAATTAGCTGGGCATGCTCCTGTAGTGCCAGCAACTCAGGAGGCTGAGGTGAGAGGATCCCTTGAGCCCAGGAGTTTGAGTCTGCAGTAAGCTATGATCACACCAGTGTACTCTTGCCTGGGAGACAGAACAAGACTCTGTCTCAAAAAAACAAAACAAGCCGGGTTCAGTGACTCAGCCTGTAATCCCGCGCCTTTGGGAGGCTGAGGTGAGTGGATTGCCTGAGCCCGTGGGTTCGAGACTCGCCTGGGCAACTTGGTGAGACCTCATCTCTACAATAAATCAAAATGAGCCGGGCGTGGTAGCGTGCGCCTGTAGTTCCAGCTACTTGGAAGGCTGAGGCGGAAGGATCGCCGGAGTCCAGCAGGTCGAGGTTGTGGTGTCCGGGAGCGGCCGCTGCACTCCAATCTGGGCGACAGAGTGAGACTCCAACTCAAAAAACAAACAAACAAAACAAAACAAACAAACAAACAAACAAACAATCCTTGAGGAGATAATAATACTCCCTCCTTCCCACTATGACTTTGTGGGTTAGAGCAGAACCTACTGCCTTAGACAAGGCAAGAGAGGCCCCTGACCTGTCCTCAGCTTCCTCCAGCCATACCACATCTCCATGAGCAGTGCTCACCTGGAGCCAGCCTCTTCCTCCACACCATACCAGGCATGCTGGCATCCCAGAATTGCCTGTCCCGATGGCCCTGAGCCTGATTCCAGGATCTGCATGGGCTTCCTCCCAGAATCCATCTTCCCCAGGGCCCCCAGTGTCAGCATGTGCACCTCTGGGGCCCACCCCTGTTTGCAGGTGTGTGTGTGTGTGTGTGTGTGTGTGTGTGTGTGTGTGTGTGTGTGTTAGACATTAGGGCTAGGACACCCAAGGCATCAGCACAGAGCCCTTACTGTGTGGGACAGAGTTGGCCGCAGGAAGGGAGGGAAGGATGGCTCATGGGCAAGGCCAAGACCTGGCTTCTCCCCATGCTGGGTGTTCCGCGTTGAACTCCAGGGAGTCCAGGAACTCCAAGTTCAAACCTGGCCTTCCAGAGCGTTGCCAGAGTGTTACGATGGAATATTTGTCAAGGTTGGAGGGTAAAGCATTTCATTTAAGAGTTTATTAAACTGGATCTTGCAGCTCTTAAGTCCGTAGACACATGCAGTAGGCCTCCATCTCATTTGAACCCCTGCCCCAGGCCCTGTGATTGTTAGGGGTTGACCCGGTTTCCAATCCCTTTTCATTCCTTGACAGAGGCAATCTCCTGTAGTCACCACAGCGACCCTAGGAGCTGGGTAGAATCATCCCCACTTACACATGAAGGCTCTGAGGCTGGGGAAGTCAGGCTAGGGAGTTGAGGCTGCCTGCCTGGCTACGCAGAGGTGGCTTTATCCAGAGGGGATTGTGGAGCCCCCAGGGGAGACCTGGTGCCTCACTCAGGCAACTGGGTGGTGGGTGGGCCCGAGGCGGTCAGCACCATAGTTCCCGGGCTGCTTAGGCAGCTAGCTGCTGCAAAACCCAGCGGGGAATGGTGAGGCCTACACTCAGGCAGCAAGAGTCTCTGTGACCCATCGCTGGGGCGAAACCACGGCCTGCAGCCCTGTCTGGCCCTTCCTCTTCCCCTGCCTCCCTCCTGCCCCGGGACTCCTTCCCTTCTGGGAGGTGGCGTGCCCAGGGTGAGGGGCCAGCCGGACGGAACCCCTTGGTGATGTCCTCAGCACATGCAGGTTGGGATACAGGACAGACTCACCCCAGCAGAGGAGGCTCTAATCTGGGGGCCGCTGAGCAGAGCCCCTGCCGAGAAGAACGAGAACCCTGCTGCTCTCGGATTGGCAGCTCTGACGGCTTCTGCTTCAAAGCCATAACCTCCCCAGGGCCCCCTTCCTGGAGCCCTCCCACCCCCACAAACGGAGTTTTCCATTGTCGAGGAGAAAGGAAATGTGGCTCTAATCCCCTTTATTCCATGATTTCATCTCCTGCGTGTGTCCCTGGAGACTCCAGGCCCTGGGCTAGAAGAGGGGAAGGTGGGCAGGGAGGGGAGCCAGCACCCTCCTTGCAAGGTCTGGGGGCCAGCGGGGCTTCGGCAGGAAGGGAGCTGGGAACCTGGAGACTTCCATGAGGCTACCTCCCTTCCGTCCTCCCCGACCCCCGCACCACACGCTTCCTTGACTCTGTCCCCAGCGATCCGTCACAGAGACTCGCCGCCTGAGTGCAAGCCTCATCATTTCTCGCTGGGTTTGGCAACAGTTGCCTAAGTGGCCCTGCGACTCTGGTGCAGGCCACCTCAGGCCCGCCCGCTACCTGGTTGCCTGAGTGAGGCACCGGGTCTCCGTTCGGGGCTCCACAGTCCCCTCAGGATAAAACCAAGTGATTCAAGGCCCCCTCGTCCTTTCCCTTCTTCTTTTCAGTTCGATCTCACAATGTTCTGGTGATTTTTGTTTGTTTGTTTGAGTCAGAGTCCCACTCTCTCGCCCAGACCGGAGTGCAGTGGCCGCTCCCGGCCACTGCAGCCTGGACCTGCTGGGCTCCGGCGATCCTTCCGCCTCAGCCTTCCCAGTAGCTGGAACTACAGGCATGCGCCACCACGCCCGGCTAATTTTTTGATTTATTGTAGAGATGAGGTCTCGCTGCCCAGACGGGTCTCAAACCCACGGGCTCAGGCAATCCACTCACCTCAGCCTCCCAAAGACGCAGGATTACAGGCTGAGCCACTGAGCCCGGCTTCTTTTTTTTTTTTTTGAGTTGGAGTCTTACTCTGTCACCCAGACTGGAGTGCAGTGGCCGCTCCCGGCCACCGAAGCCTCCACCTGCTGGGCTCCGGCAATCCCTCCACCTCAGCCTTCCAAGTAGCTGGAATTACAGGCATGCACTACCACGCTCGGCTGATTTTTTGATTTATTGTAGAGATGAGGTCTCGCTGCCCAGACGGGTCTCAAACCCACGGGCTCAGGCAATCCACTCACCTCAGCCTCCCAAAGACGCAGGATTACAGGCTGAGCCACTGAGCCTGGCTTCTTTTTTTTGAGTTGGAGTCTCACTCTGTCGCCCAGACTGGAGTGCAGTGGCCGCTCCCGGCCACCGAAGCCTCCACCTGCTGGGCTCCGGCGATCCTTCCGCCTCAGCCTTCCGAGTAGCTGGAACTACAGGCATGCGCCACCACGCCCGGCTAATTTTTTTATTTATTGTAGAGACGAGGTCTCTCCATGTTGCTCAGGCTGCTCTTGAACCCCTGAGCTCAGGCAATCCTCTTGCCTCAGCCTCTCAAAGTGAGCTACTGTGCCCGGTCTTCCTAGCGTTTTACTATCCTGTAACCCCAGTCCCCCAGTGGCGCTATTCTGGTTTCCACAATGTAGCTCCTGCCACTTTCCTCCTCCAGGAAGTCCTTAGGCACACGCACACGCGTACACATGCACACACACATGCCTGAACACACAGGCTGGACCTCCACTTCTCCTGGGGCCTCTCTCCTGTCCCACACACACTTCCCCTCCCCTATCACCCACCTACCTCTCACCCACTAAGCCCCTTGAGGAATGGATCGTTCTGCATTTTTAGACTTTTGTTTCCCCCGACCCTGGCAAGGCTCGTGGCCCATCAGCCCTGCCCAGCACTCTCTCATACTGCAGGGAAGAGGGCTGGCTGCCTGCTCCCAGCCCTCGGCATCCCATTCCCGCCTCCTGGGCATGACCTGTTGCTTGGCACGACCCGCTGCCAGCCCTTCCTCTCTTCCAGTTAAAGATGGCACATGAGCACGCCCACATCTGCCCCCGCCCAAACAGAATCCCACTAAAACAAGTTTTGTTTTGTTTTGTTTTCTGAGTCTGGTCTCACTCTGTCATCCAGGCTGGACTGCGGTGACATGATCACGGCTCACTGCAGACTCAACCTCCTGGGCTAAGGTGGTCCTTCTGCCTCAGCCTCCCAAGTATCTGGGACTACAGGTGTGTGCCACCATACCTGGATGTTTTTATTTATTTTTATTTTATTTATGTATTTATTTATTTTTTGAGTTGGAGTCTTACTCCGTCGCCCCGACTGGAGTGCAGTGGCACACTCCCGGCCACTGCAGCCTCGACCTGCTGGGCTCCGGCGATCCTTCCACCTCAGCCTTCCAAGTAGCTGGAATTACAGGCACACACTACCATGCCCGGCTAATTTTTGATTTATTGTAGAGATGAGGTCTCACCAAGTTGCCTGGTCCGGTTTCGAACCCACGGGCTCAGACAATTCACTCACCTCGACCTCCCAAAGCACTGGGATCACAGGCTGAACCACTAAGCCCGGCCATGTTTTTAAGTTTTTTTTTTTTTTTGGTAGAGATGAGGATGTGCTATGTTGCCCAGGCTGGTCTCGAACTCCTAGGCTCAAGTGATCCTCTCACCTTGGCCTCCTAAAGTGCTGAGATTATAGGCATGAGCCATCGCACCCAGCCCCAAATCATCACTTGAGCAACCTCTTCACTCCAGTCCAATAATCTGTTCATTCATTCATCAAATATATATTAACTATGCACCATGTGCCAGGCTGGGTGTACTGTGGAAACAAAGATGAACCAGACACTGTTCCCTTCTTCAGGATGCTGACCTCCTGCCGGAAAGCAATGACCACCTGTCCCCATTCAGGTAACAGGAGGATCTAGCCTGTTCCCTGCTCTCTCCAGGGTATTCAGGGAAAGTCATGCTGGCTCCTGCGTCAGTTAGTCTCCCATGCGTCTTCCCTGGCCCCAGCCCCCTTGGTCCCATTGTGCCTGGGATCTCTTCCAGCCACTGCCCACCAAGCTACGGCTCAGCTGACACAGGGCTGGTGTGTGTTTTGGAGACTTGCGCTTTCCGGGTTTGAGCAAACACGGGGTTTCCAGGCGGGAACCCCTTAGATGAACTATTAGACACTTAGAACCATCTATTGCTAGACCCAGAGTCAACAAACTTTTTCTGGAAAAGGCTAAGTAGTAAATATTTTCCACTTTGTGGGCCAAGAGCAGAATCAAGGGCATTATGTACATATAACAACAGAGAAAACTGGCTGGGTGTGGTGGCTCATGCCTGTAATCCCAGCACATTGGGAGGCAGTGGCGAGAGGATTGCTTGAGCCAGCATGGACTACATAGTGAATCCTCATTTCTATAAAAAGTTAAAACATGAGCTGGACATGGTGGCAGGCACCTTTAGTCCCAGCTACTCAGGAGGCTGAAGCTGGGAGATCACTTGAGCCCAGGAGGTTGAAGCTGTGGTGAACCATGATAGTGCCACTGCACTCCAGCCTGGGTGATGGAGTGAGACTCCGACTCAAAAAAAAAACCCCAAAAACCGCCTAGTGACTCAGCCTGTAATCCCAGCACTTTGGGAGGCCGAGGCAAGTAGATTGCCAGAGCCGTGGGTTCTAGAGCAGCCCAGGCAACTTGGTGAGACCTCGTCTCTACAGTAAATCAAAGATTAGCCGGGCATGGTAGCGCGTGCCTATAGTTCCAACTACTTGGAAGGCTGAGGTGGAAGGATCTCCGGAGTCCAGTAGGTGTGATGCTGGGGTGACTGTGAGGGTGCCACTGCACTCCAGTCTGGGCGACAGAGTGAGACTCTACTTGGAAGGATGAAGTGGAAGGGTCACCTGAACCAAGCAGGTCGAGGCTGTGGTGGCCATGAGCATGCCACTGCACTCCAGCCTGGGCAACAGAGAAAGACTCCAACTCAAAAAAACAAAAAAACAGAGAAGACAATAAACAAAATTTAAAACATAATAACAGACTGGACTTGGTGGCTCAGCCTGTAATACCAGCACTTTGGGATGCTGAGAAGAGTGGATTGCCTGAGCCCGTGGGTTCAAGACCAGCCCGGGCAACTTGACGAGACCTCATTTCTACAATAAACAAATAAAAAAAAAAAATAGATGGGCGTGGTAGTTCCAGTTTCTTGGAAGCCTGTAGTTCCAGCTATTTGGAAGGCTGAGGTGGAAGGATCACCTAAGCCCAGCAGGTTGATGCTGGGGTGACCATGAGTGTGCCACTGCACTTCAGCCTGGGTGACAGAGTGAGCCTCCAACTCAAAAAACAAAACAAAACATAATAATAATAATTGAGCACATTTTTGTAATAAAGGTGTATTAAAAAATGAAATCATTTCTGGGGAGGGAGGAGATAGTATTTGGCTTAATTGGTGTTCAAAACTGGTGTTCCCTATTATCAAATTGGTTGCAAAGGTTTGTCTGAGCCAGGCACAGTGGCTCACACCTGTAATCCCAGCGCTTTGGGAGGCTGAGGCAAAAGGATTACCTGAGTCCAGGGGTTTGAGACCAGCCTGGGCAACTTGGCGAGATCTTGTCTCTACAATAAATCCAAAAATTAGCCAGGTGTGGTAGTGCATGCCTGTGGTTCCAGCTACTTGGATGGCTGAGGCAGAAGGATCACCGGAGCCCAGCAGGTGGAGACTGTGGTGGCCGGGAGTGTGCTACTGCACTTTAGCAGGGCAACAGAGTGAGACTCTGTATGTCAAAAAAAAAAAAGTTCATCTGTAAAAGTCATTCTTAGCTCATGGGACTTAAAAAAGCCAGTGGTGGGTTGGATTTGAACAGTAGACCAATTTGCCAACTTTGGCCTAGGCCTGCATCAGCTGTCTGAGCCCCCCAACTAGCCCTCTGGTGTTGACCCGGCAGAACTCGCCCCTCGTCTCCTCTCCACTCACTCCCTACCCTCTCAGGCCTTGACACAGACTCCAGGAACACAGTTTATCACACAGAGCACTTAAATCCTGTTACGCTACATTTTCCTGTCTAAGTCAGCGGTCAGCAAGCTGTAGCTTGTGAGCCAAACCTAGCCAGCTGTGTGCAGTCTGGGATCCTAGAATGTTCTTGGTTTTGGTAACAGTTTTACTGAACTATAATTCACATTCCATATAATTCACTCACTTAAAATGTATAGTTCAGGCCAGGAGCAGTGGCTCATGCCTGGAATCCCAGCACTTTGGGAGGCTGAGGTGGGAGGATTGCTTGAGCCCAGAAGTTTGAGACCAGCTTGGGCAAAATAGTGAGACCTTGACTCGACAAAAAATTGGAACAACAACAACAAAATGAAACCAAAAAAAAAAAAAAAAAACACATAATTTAATGGTTCTCAGTATATTCACAAAGATGTGCCACCATCACCACAGTCAATTTTAGGACAATTTCATATCCTTAAAAATAAACCCTACACCCTTTGATTTTTTTTTGTTTCTTATTGGTTTTTTGTTTTTGAGTTGGAGTCTCACTCTGTCGCCCAGACTGGAGTGCAGTGGCCGCTCCCGGCCACTGCAGCCTCGACCTGCTGGACTCTGGCGATCCTTCCGTCTCAGCCTTCCATGTAGCTGGAACTACAGGCGCGCGCTACGACGCCCGGCTAGTTTTTGACTTATTATAGAGACGAGGGCCCGCCAAGTTGCCCAGGTGGGTCTCGAACCCGCAGGCTCAGGCAACCCACTTGCCTTGGCCTCCCAAAGTGCTGGGATTACAGGCTGAGCCACTGATCCCGGCCTACCCTGCACTCTTTGGAAGGCCCCCCACCACTTCCTCCTCCCCCTAGTCCCAGCCATGAATCTACTTTCCGTCTCCGTGAAGAACAGTTTTTACATTTTAAGCTGTTAAAAGAATCAGACCTGGCCTAGTGGCTCACACCTGTCATTCTAGCACTTTGGGAAGCTGAAGCGGGAAGATCGCTTGAGGTCAAGAACCTGAGATCAGCCTGGGCAACATACTGAGACATTGTCTCTACAAAAAATAAAAAAAGAATATAGAAGAATATTTTTGTGGCATGTGAAAATGATGTGAAATTCAAACTCTAGTGTCCAGAAATAACATTTTATTGGAACACAGTCACACCCATCATTTACGAGCCTAAAATATTTACTATCTGGGTCCTGAGAGAAAATTTTCTGACCTCTAATCAGGCTAGACCCTGGGTGGGGTTAGGGAGGAGACAGGGGGAGATTTTTGTTTCTAGCCTAATAGTCCCTTTAGAAGAGAATCTCTCGCCTGTGGACTAGTGGTTCTTAGCCTTCGGGGCAGGGGTGAGGGAGAGAGGAGGTGGGAGGTAGGGAACTCGGTTCTGATGCTGGTTCCTGGCCCTCATTCCCACAGAGTCTGGTTTAGATGGGTATGGGGTAGAAACCAGGAGCTGCCTTTTAATCAGCAGCTCCCCAGGGTACAAGTGGCTCTGCCCTCTGCCAATGCACTCAGATTGTGGCCTTGGCAGGAGACAAGGAGGGGTTCTTCCTGTTCCAGGGTTAGTGACCTCAGGTGTGACAAATGCCTCGACCTTCTGGGCTCAAGTGATCCTCCCGCCTCAGCCTTCCAAGTGGCTGGAACCACCGGCGCATGCCACCATGCCCGGTTAATTTTTTGATTTGTTATGGAGATGAGGTCTCACCAAATTGCCGGGGCTGGTCTCAAGCCCCTGAACTCAGGCATTCCTCTCGCCTCAGCCTCCCAAAGCGCTGGGATGACAGACGTGAGCCACTACACCCGGCTTATTTATTTATGTTGTAAGAAAACCAGGATTCTAATTTAGTATGTGTGTAGGAGCCCATGAGAGGGCTGCTGAGGGGGTCCAGGGAGTCCTGTGGGGGCACCACCACAAAGCAGGGGTTCCTACAGGGATCTGTCTGGTTTCTGGAATGACTGTGTCAGAGGTAAGGGCCAGAGATGGACAGGGTCTCCCACGAGCCTGCACCCAGGCAGGGGATGGTGGGGGAAAGAGGATTCTTGTCTGGTCAGAGGCTGAGCAGCCTGACTGGGGGCTGACCCAGAAAGCACCTGTCGATCTTAAGAGCCAAGGATGTGAGGATGAGAGATGGCGCCTACCCAGGTCTCTGGTAAAATGGCCGCCCTCCTCTGTGCTCCCAGGGGAGAGGGGATGGACATTTCTGAGGACGAGATCCAGCTGGACTGACCCTTCAGTGGCAGTTATCCTTCCTTGTATTGCGAGAGATGTCAAATGTACAGCAAATCAGAAAGACCAGTATGTGCCATATACCCAACATTTAGACTCACCAGCTGGCAGCATCTTGCCATCCCCCCCCACTTAAAATCATGTATTAAGCTGGGCTCTTTTTAATTCTAGTGTATAGTTCTGTGAATTTTAATGCATGTATTGAGTTGTGTAACCATGGCACGATCAGGATACAGAGCAATTCCAGCACACCCAAACAACCTCCTGGTGCAACCCCTTTGTGGACGTGCCTTCCTCCATTGGTGACCCCTGGTTTCTCCTTCTGAGAGCGTTGTATAAATGGAGGCCTATTGCAGGCACCCTTTCAAGACTGGCTCCTTGCTGTTGGTACGATACCTCTGAGCCTGATCCAGGCGGCTGTTTGTAGCAACAGCCATTTCCTCTTCATGGATGAGTAGTAGTATTCCGTTGTGTGGATGTACCACAGTTTGTTTATTCACCTTGTGGGTGAGTAATTGGGGCTGCTTCCAGTTTTTGACAATTACGAATAGAGCTGTTGCAAACATCTGTGACAGGTTTCTGTATGAATGTCAGGTTTTCATTTCTCAAGTGTAGAAACCTGGTGAGCAATTGCTGGATCATATGGCAAGTGCGTGTTTTACCTCGTTAGAAGTTGCCAGATTATTTCAACCATTTCAAAGAATCACAAACATCATGACCCCACTCCTAAATACTTGAGCACATATTTTCTTTTTTCTTTTTTTGAGTTTGAATCCACTCCTTCACTCAGGCTGGAATGCAGTGGCATGCACGCTCACGGCCACCCCACTGTTGACCTTCTGGGCTCCCACGATCCTTCCGCCTTAGCCTTCCAAGTAACCGGAACTCTAGATGCACGCTGCCACGCTGAGTTATTTTAAAATTTTATTGTAGAGACAAGGTCTTGCCAAGTTGCCTGGGCTGGTCTCGAACCCACGGGCTTAGGCGATCCACTTGCCTCGGCCTCCCGAAGTGCTGGGATTACATACAGGCTGAGCCACCGAGCCCGGTGAACATATGTTTTCAAAAACAAGAATTTCTTCCTCTAAGTCACAATACTCTTATCATAAACTAACAAGGGCCTCTAAGATCTGGTTTTTTTAATTTTAATTTTTTACTTTTTTGAGTTGGAATCTCACTCTGTCGCCCAGGCTGGAGTGTAGTGGCATCCTCACAGCCACTGCAGTCTCAACCTTCTGGGCTCAAGCGATTCTTCCACCTCAGTCTTCCAAGTGGCTGGAACCACAGGGACGTGCCACCACGGTCGACAGATTTTTTGATTTATTATAGAGATGAGGTCTCACCAAATTGCCCAGGCTGATCTCGAACCCCTGAACGCAGGCTTTCCCCTCGCCTCAGCCTCCCAAAGTGCTGGGATTACACACGTGAGCCACCACACCCGACTTATTTATTTATTTGTTTATTTATTTATTTATTTATTTATTTATTTTTGAGTTGGAGTCTCACTCTGTCGTCCAGACTGGAGTGCAGTGGCCACTCCCGGCCACCGCAGCCTCGACCTGCTGGGCTCCGGTGATCCTTTCACCTCAGCCTTCCAAGTCGCTGGAACTACAGGCGCGCACTACCATGCCTGGCTAATTTTTGATTTATTGTAGAGATGAGGTCTCGCCAAGTTGCCCAGGCGGGTCTCGAACCTGCAGGCTCAGGCAATCCATTCACCTCATCCTCCCAAAGTGCTGGGATTACAGGCTGAGCCACCGAACCTGGCTTATTTATTTATTTTTAAAAAGAAAGCCAGAATTCTAATTTAGAAAATTTCAGGGAACAAGATCACCATGCAAAAATCAGTTGTAGTTTTATATTCCAGCAATGAACAAGCATACATTTAACCTAGGAGATGAAATTTTGTATACTGAGAACTACAAAACATTGCTGAGACAAATGAACGATCTGGCTAAATAGAAAGACATCTCATGTTCATGGACTGGAGACCTAATATTAAGACGGCAATATTCCCCAAAATGATCTTCAGATTTGTGATGGTGAATTTCAGGTGTCAACCTGACTGGATTAAGGGACGCCCAGATATCTGCTAAAGCATTATTTCTGGGCATTTCTTTGAGGGTGTTTCTGGAAGAGATTGGCATTCGTTTTTGTTTTTTTAGTTGCGATCTCAGTCTGTCACCTAGGCTAGCATGCAGTGACACAATAATGGCTCACCACAGCCTCAACCTGCTGGCTTAGGATATCCCACCACCTCGGCCTTCTGAGTAGCTGGGACTATAGGTGTGTGCCACCATGACTGGCTAACTTTTTAAAATTTTTGTAGAACTTTGGGAGGCGGAGGCAAGAGGATTGCCTGAACTCAAGGGTTTGAGACCAGCCTAAGCAACATGGCAAGACCTCATCTCTACAATAAATAAAAAAATTAGCCAGGTGTGGTGGCACATGCCTGTGGTTCCAGCTGCTTGGAAGGCTGAGATGAAAGGATCAGCTGAACCCAGTAGGCTGAGGCTGCAGTGGCCGTGAACATGCCACTGCACTCTAGCTTGAGCAACGAAGTGAGAGCCCCCAACTCAAAAAAAAAAAAAGTTTTTTTTTGTAGAGATGAGGTACCACTATGTTGTCCAGAGACTGGTCTAAAACTCCTGGGCTCAAGCAATCTTCCCACCTAGGCCTCCAAAAGTGCTGGGATTACAGGCATGAGCCACCACGTCCAGCCAAGATTGGCATTTGAATCAGTGGATAGAGTAAGGAAGATCTGCCCTCACCAATGTGGGTGGGCACCATCCAGTTGTCTGAGGGCCTGAATAGGACAAAAAGGCAGAGGAGAGGTGAATTCACTTCCTCCGTCCTAGAGTTGGGACCCTCTCCTTCTCCTGTCCTTGGACATCAAAACTCCAGATTTTCAGGCCTTTGGCCTTGAACTAAGAGTTACACCATCGACTTCCTGACTTTCAAGGCCTTCAGACTTGGACTGAACGGAGCTACTGGCTTCCTCAGTTCCTCAACTTGCAGATGCCATATTGTGGAGCTTCTTGGCCTCTGTAATCACTGTAGCCACCTATCCTAATCAATCCTCTCTCATCTGTCTGTCTGTCTATCTATCTATCTACCTACCTACCTACCTGTCTCTTCTGCCTCAGCCTTCCAAGTAGCTGGAACTATAGTTGCGCACCGCCATGCCTGGCTTATTTATTGACTTATTTATTGTAGAGCTGAGGTTTTGCCAAGTTGCCCAGGCTGGTCTCAGACCCCTGGGCTCAGGCAATCCTCTCACCTCCCAAAGTGTTGGGACTACAGGTGTGAGTTACCATGCTGGGCTCTATCCTGTCACCTCTCTCTCTCCATCCATCTATCCATCTATCTATCACTATCTATCTAAAGACAGTCAGTCTCTCTCTCTATCCATTCATCTACCATCTATCCATCCACCCACCCACCTATCTCTCTGTCCAGCCATCCATTTATCTCTCTCTCTACCTACCTGTCTATCTGTCCAACCATCCATTTATTGTCACTCTAACACCACCTATCCATCCATTCGTCCATCCACCTATCCATCTAGCTATTATCTATCTATCATCTGTCTATCCACCTATCCGTCTATTACTCATCGATTGTCTGTCTATCGTCTATCTAAAGACAGTGTCAGTCTATCTGTCATCTATCTAGTGATAGATAGAGCTGGTCCATCTACCGATCGATCATCTAACTATCTATTTCTATCTTTGTAACGTATCTAATCCGTCTATCCATCCATCCATCCATCCATCCATCCATCCATCCATCCATTCGCCCACATCTTGTTTATTCTCTGGAGAACCTTGTGTAATACAAGATTGTGGTAGTCTCTATTAAAATCCCAACGTATAGGTAGATACCCCAAAGAAATAGAAACATGTATCCACATACAAACCTGTACATGATTCATGTTTAGAGCAGCATTATTCACAATAAACAAAAGGTGGAAACAATCCAAATACTCATTAACAGATGAACGGATAAACAAGTTGTAGTATGTAGACACAGTGGAATATTATTTTTCTATAAAATGAATGAACTACCGATGCATGCTACCGAGTAAATTAACTTCAAACATATGCTAAGTGAAAGAAACCAGACACAGGAAGTCACGTATTTTATGATTCCTTTGATATGAAATATCCAGAATAAGCAAATGCATAAAGATAGGAAACAGATTAGTGATTGCCAGAGGATGAGGGGAGGGGGCAATGGGGAGCAGTTACTTAAAGGGTGTGGAAAGTTCTGGAATGACAGGAAAGTTAGGATGGAAAGAGGTGGTGGTAGCACAACACTGTGAATGCACCAAATGCCATTGAATTGTTCACTTAAAAATGGTTACCTGTTGCCGGATGCAGTGGCCTCACACCTGTAATTCCAGCATTTTGGGAGGCAGAGGCAAGAGGATTGCTTGAGCTCAGGGGTTTGAGACCAGCTTGGGCAACTCGGCGAGACCTCGTCTCTATAATAAATACAAAAAAAAAAATTAGCCAAGGTGGTGGTGTGTGCCTGTAGTTCCAGCTACTTGGAAGGTTGAGATGGAAGGATAGCCTGAGCCCAGCAGGTTGAGGCTGTGGCAGCCATAAGTGAGCCACTGGCCTCTAGCCTGGGTGACAGAGTGAGACTCTGACTCAAAAAAATAAAATAAAATGAAAAAGTTACTTGTATGTTATATACATTTCACCTCAAGAAAAGAAAGACCCAGAATTCTATCAAGAATCTCATTACATTTGCCTGCTATGTTTCTTAATCCTCTTTTATCCAAAGCAGCACACCCCCCCCCCCCAACTTTATTTTCTTGATGTTGACTTTTTCAAGAGACTGGGCCAGTCCTCCTGGAGGAATTGTCTGTTGTTTCCTCATCTTGTTCAACTCCCTCCCAATCCTCTGCCCTTCGGGTAAACTGGGAGTTAGATCCCAGGGCAACTCCCTCCCCATCTTCTGTCCTTCCGGTAAACTGAGAGTTAGATCCCAGAAGCGGCCACCTTCGAGGAGCACGCTTCTGGACCCTGTGGGGTACTGCACATGAGTCGCCTCAAAAGGCACATCACACAGTTACGCTTCGATTTGGGGTGCTAAACTGATCACTGGATTCGGACTGGGAACTCTAGATCTCCCCACAGGCCATGCACCCTTCTCCTCTTTGCTGCTGGCCAGCAATCTGGGGTGCAACTGGCAGCAAGTGAACGTCTAGTTTCCCAGAGGCAAAGTGTCCCCCACAGCCTTGCCACGTAAGTTTTATATCTCATTGAATGAATAAAAAATGAACTTTTTGTCTGAGTTCAGGGATTTAAGACCAGCCTTGGCCACTTGGCGAGATGTCTCTACAATTAAAAAAAAAAATTAGCCAAGCGTCATGGCGTGCGCCTGTAATTCTAGCAACTTGGGAGGCTGAGGTGGAAGGATCATTTGAGCCCAGCAGGTCGAGGCTGTGGAGGCCATGTGTGCCACTGCACTCCAGCCTGGGTGATGGCGTGAGACTCTGATCCAAAACAAACAAACAAACAAACAAACAAAGAAATGGATTTTCAGGAAGACTCAACACTTTGCCCAAAGCATGGAGAGCTATGTCGAGCCTTTCACTTGGAATGATCTCCTTCCTTCTGTCCTGCCTGTCCACACGCTGCCCAGTGCCTGCAGGTGGCCTGTGTACCTGGGTACCTCGCAGGGTGGGGGCGGGGTTCTACCTGCTGGATGCAGCTGGCCCTCGCTGGCCCTGCCCCCCAGTGTGGCCCGTGAAGACTGAGGACACAGCCAGAGGTCCTGAGGGCCATGGTGGGGGGAAATGGGCCCCCGCGAAGGGCATGATGGGAAGAGTGCCCTGGCCCCTCCCTCACCTCCCCTTATCTCCCCCCACCAAGCCCAAGCCTCTTGCATCCAGCAAGAGGAGCAGACCCGATCTCCTGGAAGGGAGGGAAAGAAAAGGAGGAAAAAATGTTCCCATCTGTTGAGTATTAACCTCTGAACCATTTAACCAAACATTGGCTTCTCCTGTCATTTGATAAGGTGTATCCAGCAAAGGGAGATGAGAAAATTGGGAGGTTATTCTTTTAAATTACATCAGCAGGGGGTTTGTTCCTGCCGCAGAGCTCGGAGGGTCCCGTCTGGGACATCACATCACCACCAGCACACTCAAGGACAGGCTTGAGTGCTTTCCTCTGCCTGGGAGTTCAGGCATTCACAGGGATATAAAAAAAAGCAAGAGGGCTTTAAAAATAAAGTCCATGCACGGCAGGCTGTCTGCCCTGAGCCAGCGCTGCAGCGAGGGGTGATTATGGAGGAAGGAATGGTTTGTGTCACCGTCACACGGAAATGTCCGACAGCTTTTCTGCAGAGACAACACCTCTGAGTCTTCCAGAGTCTCTGCGCACAGACTTCCGGAGCTGTCGGGGACCTCCAAGGCCATCCTGCCCACCCCAGCCCCCCTTTGAGTCGAGTTTCTCGGCAGAACGGGCCAGCGAGCAGTCTAGACAGATAGGGACCTCCAGTGCTGGCCGGCGAGCTTCCGTTGGCCGATTGGACCTGTTGTGAAGACGTCGGGTCCCAGGCAGAGGGGCAGGAGCCCAGGCTTTGGCTGCTGTCTCTAGCCCAGCCCTCCCTCCTGTCCCTCTTCTGACCTCCAACTGATAAGAGCAGGTTACCTCCCCTTCTCTCTAGGCCTCAGTTTCCCCATGGGTAAAAGGAGCTGGATGAGATGGTCTCCAAGGTCCTATCAACTCAGTCCCACAGTGGCATTTGTTCATAAGATTCCTCTGATAGGGAGGAAACCTCCAAGGCACTTAGCCATCTTCAACTGGTCAAGATTCCTCCCTGGACAAGACTCCAGACTACTTGAGGACAGGGGAGGCAGAATAGCAGAGAGGCCAGCATGGAATCCTGCTCCAAAGACTCAGCTCCTCCGGCAGGCGGGGGAAGGAAAGAGGAAGAACTCGGGTCTCAGAAACGGGTCTGGTGGGGACGCAGCAATAATGAACTTGAGCCCAAGGCTCCTCCACATGTGACGTCACACCCAGGTCTTCCCATCTCAGCTGATGCCCAGCGTTGACCAGCGTGGCTCACCAGGGAGGGCGCTGTGAGTCCCACACAACAACTCAAACGACCCAAAGCGCCATCGTTTCCAACACAGAGCAAGTGTGTGACCTTGGGTAAGTTCTTCCCACTCTCAGAACCTTGGTTTCCTCATGACTCCTCTGCGTAATGGGCGTAAGATGACCTTCCACCTCAATAGGTCATGGTGGGCAAGAACAGGGAAAGGACTTTGCTGGTTTTGATGTAAAAACACTGTTCCTTTTTTTTTTTTTGAGTTGGTGTCTCACTCTGTCTCCCAGACTGGAGTGCAGTGGCACGCTCCCGGCCACTGCAGCCTCAACCTGCTGGGCTCCAGTGATCCTTCTGCCTCAGCCTTCCAAGTAGCTGGAACCGTAGGCATGCACTACCGTGTCTGGCTAATTGTTCATTTACTGTAGAGGTGAGGTCTTGCCAATTTGCCTGGGCGAGTCTCGAACCTGCGGACTCAGGCAATCCACTTGCCTCGGCCTCCCAAAGTGCTGGGATGACAGGCTGAGCCACCAAGCCCGGTCCACTGTTCCTCTTCTTACAATCTCACAGTGTCCGTCCCAGGTTGGGATGGCAGGTATCTGGTGGGCGGAGGTATCCGGCGGGCACATGTCAGCCACGCACCTCTGGACAACCCTTTAGAGTCCTGCATATCTCAATACCTTCTATTCTCTAATTCTCCCACAGACCTTTCAGGAGGCAGGGTTTGTCCTTGCTCTTGTTCACAGATCTGGAAACTGAGGCCCACCCTTGAGGGCTTCCAGTTTGCTGAGGTTTCTTCTGGGCCCTCTGCTGACTGCTCCTCTGCTTTCTTGTCTTTTGGAGACAGCAGCCAGCTGCAGCCCATATGTGCAGACCCGACTGGCCACAGAGGAGCGGGTGGGTGGGAACATCCTTCCATTTCCTCTCTTGAAGACAAATGGCTCAGGGGCCACTGGAGGCTGTGTCGGCCATGGCTGGATGAGGAGCCTTCGTGAGACAGGAGGTGGGCTCATCCCGAAAACAGTCCCTGCCTTGCGAGTGGCTGCTTGGAGAATGGACTTTGTGGACACCACCCCCTTCCCCTCACATCATTCTCTAAGTCCTTCGGCTGGGGCCCCGGGTCCTGGGGGCCCTCATCCTGGCCTGAGCAAAGACAGGGATGCTAAAAGAGGTGCCATCTTGGCCGCCATTTTATTTCTTTGGCCAGCGTTTGGAGTCCCTTCTTCTCGCTATGGAGTGAGTAGGTTAAGCACACAAACACAGAAAACTCCCAACAACACACACACCCATGGGCCCACACGTGTGTGCACACGCATGCATGCACACCCTCACCTCCAAGGAGCAGCCATGAGCTCCCCTGAGCCCCTCTGGAGAGGAGGGAAGGAAGCTGGGTGTCATATATCATCCCTCTCCAAACAGGCGGTGTCCTCTCTGCCCAAAGCAGGGGTGGGGGTGGCTGGCGGCCATGAACTGGCCTCGGGAAGGCCCCCCTCTGGCCCATATTTCACACACACCCCAGACAGAGCCTGCTGTCAGGAGCACTGTCTAATTTCCTCCCCGATTGCCGGCCCGGCTGCCCCCAACAAAGAGGGGCTTTGTGTCCGCTTCCCCACCCCTGGCATCTGCTTCCCAGAGAGCCATTGGGGGATGCACAGAGGGGATTTGGGGGATGGAGATGCCAGCACCCCCAGAAGGGTCACACATTCTTGAGTAGAACGAGCCTGGTCCCAGCCTTGCGGCCTCGGTCACCCCAGTGTCCCCACCAGCAGTCTTCTCAGGCCCCCCAAGGCCCGGGGACAGCCTCTGCAGGCCACTGGGGAAGACGTGAGTGACGGGGCGCGGCTAAGGGTGAAAAACCATTCAAGGGGGCCAGGCCTCCCACCCTCTCCCTGAAGAAGCACAGCCTTCAGCACTTGGTCCCCCTGCTAGAGAGGACTCGCCCGCATGGCAGGCCACCTGCAGGGCACCTTGTCACCGAGAGAGGGCAGTTGTGCCTGGTTCTCCCTGCTCTAGGACTTTTGCAGGCTGGTCATTCTGGGTCAGAAATGGGGTCCTGGGAGAGCAGAGCCGTCAGAAGCAGGCAGGGTGATGGGACAGTGGGCCAAGTGCCGCTGAGAGACTCCCTGGGTGAAGACTGCCAAGTAGTGCCTGGGGCCTTCACTTTTTCTATTTTTTATAGAGATGGGGTCTTTTTTTTTTTTTTTTTGAGCCGGAGTTTCACTCTGTCACACAGGGAGGAGTGCAGTGGCACACTCATGGCCACCATAGCCTCAACCTACTGGGCTCAGGCAATTCTTCCGCCTCAGCCTTCCAAGTAGCGGGAACCACAGGCATGCACCACCACACCCGGCAAATTTTTTTATTTATTATAGAGACAAGGTCTCACCATATTGCTCAGGCTGTCTCGAACCCCTGGACTCAGGCAATCCTCTCACCTTGGCCTTCCAAAGTGCTGGGATCACAGGCACGAGCTACTCTGTTTGGCAGAGACAGGGTCTTGCTCTGTTGTCCAGGCTCAAATTCCTGGCCTCAAGTGAGCCTCCCTCCTTGGCCTCCTAAAGCTCTAAGATTTCAGGTACAAGCCACCACACCCAGCCTGGGTCTTCACTTTGTGATTCCCTCTTGGGGCCATCTTGGAAGAGGCTGTTCTGACCCACACCCCTGGGTCAGTGACTGAGTGATATCTCCTGTGGAGGGGCTGGGTGGGCAGGATTGATTGAATAGCTGAGTGGTTATTCAGCTTGTGAGGTTCTATCCTGGGCCAGCATAGCAGAAACAAATCTGGACCTGGCATTCTCCAAGTCTTTGACCTTCCTTGCTGTCCCCTGCTGCCTCTCAGCAGAGCTTCTGATTCGTACAACCTGGTGCCTAGGGAAGATAAGTGGTTTACTAAAATCCACACAGCAAATGAGTAGGTGAGCAGACACTAAACCCAGGCTGCCTTCTCCTGGGTGACAGCCTCCCTGTAGAAGCTGAAGAAAACTCTAGAATAGGGTGTGTGTGTGTGTGTGTGTGTGTGTGTGTGTGTGTGTGCGCGTGTGTGTGTGCACGTGTGTGTAGAGACAGAAAGAGAGGACCTCATCCCATGGAGGGCCCACTCTGAGCTCTGCAGACCTCCCATTGTCCTGGGGACAGGCTGACTCTGTCTCCACTCACCATACCTTACCCACAGTTAGGGTTAGGTCTGGTGAACGCTCAAGGAATTTTTTTTTTTTCTTTGAGTTGGAGTCTCACTCTGTCGCCCAGACTGGAGTGCAGTGGCCACTCCCGGCCACCGCAGCCTCGACCTGCCGGGCTCCGGCGATCCTTCCGCCTCAGCCTTCCAAGTAGCCGGAATTACAGGCACGCGCTACCACACCCAGTTGATTTTTTTATTTATTGTAGAGATGAGGTCTCGCTGCCCAGGCGGGTCTCGAACCCACGGGCTCAGGCAATCCACTCACCTCAGTCTCCCAAAGGCGCGGGATGACAGGCTGAGCCACCGAGCCCGGCTTCAAGGAATATTTTTGAGGAATGAATGAACGAATCTAATCCTCCCATCAGCCCGTGAGTAAAACATGATCTCTATTTTGTAGAAGCATTTTCCAACAAGTGTTTAGCAAGCACCACAACTTCTACAGACCACCGGGATGAGGAAACTGAGATCCAGAGAAGGCATATGACTTCATGAAGCCCACACAATTGGTCTGTGGCACAGCCTGTGTTGGAACCAAGCTCTGTCAGTGTCCGAAGCCGCCGTGTGTGTCTGGGGGCATGTGTGCAATGTGTGTGTGTACGTGTGTGTGTGTGTGTGTGTGTGTGTGTGTGTGTGTACGCATGTGGGAGTGGGGAAGAGAAGGTGATAATGAGTCCAGGATTTCTCCCCCCTGCCACGCTGACAATGTTAGGGGAAGGTCAGCTGAAGACAGAATGCTCCCACCGGGCCGTCAGCCAGCCCAGACAACAGTCCGCAGCTCCCTGGCCAGGTGTGCTGGGTACTTTAGGCAGGATTTGTATCCTTGGAAAACCAGTTTTAAATCATTTTTTAAAACACAAATAAAACCACCCTTTACAGCCACTGGGGAGGCCTGCAGCTTGATGGGAGGCTGCAACACTTCTTTTTTGGCACTATGAGGCTTTTTGAGACCCCGTAGACTTGCCCTGCTGGATTTTCTCAAAGCATGGTAAATCACTGGGTGGCCGGGAAAGCTTGCGACGGGGCTGTCGCCAAGACCAGCGCAGACTCGGGGGGTGGCCATCATGGGGGTTCTCAGACCCTGGCTCAGCCCGTTCCCTTCCCACTAGCGCTGGAGTTAAGCCCAGTCATGGACCCCAGCTCTGGGGACAGGCTGGAGTACTGAGCCAGCAGCTCCGGTTAGGAAATTAATAAAGAGAAGCTCTTACAGCCGGGCCCGTGGCGAGAGACGAGTTAGATCATGTCTCTTTCAGTTCAATCGGATATTACTCCCAACCCTGATGTCACCTTCCAGCTATTAAGCATCACCCTCAGAGACGCGCATGTGCGGCTCACAAACCTCTTATCGGGCACTCCTCTGAGTCTCACTGTTGTCAGTGGCCAGGCCCTGGAAGCTGTTCCATTGCCAAGCACAGGTCACAGAGGAGAGGCTTGTCCAGGCTTCAGAGAGGGCTCAGGGGCTGGGGAAGGACTGACAGAGAATCCTGGTTCCAGAGAGTTCCCCTGGGCTGTTAGAAACAGGGTGGGTGTCCAGGGCCCCTCTTCAAGGGCATGCCCTCTTCAAGGGCAGACTTGGTGGTCTCTAAAGGCCTGATTGCATCAAGCCATTGACCAAGTTTCTGGGCCAGAGCATCCCCTACACTGTCTATATGTCCAGCAATGGGCACTTTTGAGCCAAGATGCCACGTGACACCTATCATTTAACAGTCCACCATTCCATGCATTCATCCATCCACCCACCCACCCAGCCACCTTTCATTCATCCATCTACCCATCCATCTATCCACCCATCCACTCATCCATCATCTGCCCATCCATATACCCACCCATTCACCCATTCATCCACCCATTCACCCATTCATCCATCCATTCACCCATTCATCCATCCACCTACCTATCCATCCATCCATCCACCCATCCATCCATCCATCCATCCATCCATCCATCCATCTATCCATTCGCTTATCCACCTATTCACCCATCCATCATCCATTTATCCACTTATCCATCCATTCACCCATCCACCCATCCATCCATCCACCCACCCTTCCATCCATCCACCTACCCATCCACCCATCCACCCATCTATCCATTCGCTTATCCACTCATTCCCCTATCCATCATCCATCCATCCACTTACCCATCCACCCATCCATACACCCATTTATCCATTCATCCACTCATCTATCCTTCTGCCCATCCATCCACTCATCCGTCCATCCACCCATCCATCCATCCACTCATCCATCCACTCATCAACCCATCCATCATCCATCCATCCATCCATCCATCCATCCATCCATCCATCCATCCATTCATCCACCCATCCACACATCTACCCATTCATCCATCCACCCGATACTTTATATGGAGCATATATTATATGCCAGGCATTATACAAGCAGCTGGGAATAAAATGGCCATAGAAACACACCCCCTTCTTTTCCTTCCAGCCTAGAAAAAAGGCCACGAATGAATAAACAAACAAAAATAAAAGAATTACAAATTGTGGTAGTGGCCATTAAGGAACACGCACAAGATGGGGATAATGGAGAGTGGCAGCCACAGATGACGGTAGTAGTGTTTGAGAAGGGTGTGGATTTGAGATATTTTTGAAGGTGTTTTTATATATTCAGGTGCTCAGGGTTGGCAGCAAATGGGATTGGGAAGGTGCAGCTAGAAGAGAAGGAATGTGGTGAGAGCCAGTGATGTGGTGGCCAAGGGAAGACGCAAACTGACAAGTGCTTGTGGGTGTTGAGCCTGATTAGTGGGCACAGGCTCCTCTGCCCAGATGGAGAAATAGAAACTTCCACTCAGTGGAAGAAAAGAAAGCATATACCACCACACCTGGCTAATTTGTAGCGACTGGTCTTGAACTTCTGGCCTCAAGTAATTCCCCTGCCTCGGCATCCCAAAGTGCTGGGATTATAAGCATGAGCCACTGCACCTGGCTTAGTTCTTTCTTGAATAGACGAAATGCATCCACCCCAGGTCTGGCCTGATTTCTGAGATTTCTGAGCTCCTCCAAGTCTTTTCTCTTGGAAACAGATTCCTGACTCCCTTCATCTCTTTTGTACTTCCTGCCTCTCTCAAAGGCCAGTCGCACACTTGCTGTCCCTGATGCGCTCTCAAGGATGGAGAAACCCATTACTGGAAAGTTCCTGTCTGGGAATTCTTGGTTGTCTGGATTCCTGCCAACCTGCCATCTCTGGTCACAGATGCTGGTTCCCATCAGGGGGTCGCCGGTGGATGGTCTTGCTTTTCTCCTCAGCTTTGCAGTTGAGAGAAAGTAGAGGCTTTTTACCAAAGTGAAGGCCTGCTGGTCCCAGCTACTGCTCAGCCGGTGCTGGCCCCCGGTGCTGGCCAATCCCACGCCAGCGCTGACGAGGGAGAGAGGGTAGGAAAGGTTCAAAAGCACCCAGAGATCATGTGACTGATGTTCCTTTAATTTCATCATCAGAATCTCCTCAGTGGACTTGTTAACTGTCTTTATTGGGGTAATGAAAATTCTCACACTGAGAGAGATTTTTCCTACTATTGGTTTTAGAAATTGGCGAATGTTGCTGCCTAATGTCAGGCATCGGCTTACTGTTGAAAATTTGTTGGGACCAGGTGTGGTGGCTCACACCTATAATCCCAGCACTTTTGGAGGCCTAGGTGGGAGGACTTCTTGAGGCCAGGGGTTTTAAACTAGTCTGGACAACATAGTAAGACTCTGTCTCTACAAAAATTTTTTTAAACAATTAGCCAGGGTGTGGTGGCACGCACCTGTAGTCCAGCTGCTTAGGAGGCTGAGTTGGGAGGTTTGCTTGAACCCAGGAGTTCCAGGCTCCAGAGAGCTATAATCATGCCAACTGCACTCCAACCTGGGCAACAGACAGAGACCCCATTTCCAAAAAAAAAAAGAAAGAAAGAAAATTAGTTGGGCTAGCTTTATGTGTTAAGACTGTCTGTATGCTCCTTTAGAGCACTTTTAGAATATATGAGTTGCTGGGTGCAGTGGCTCACTCCTGTAATCCCAGCACTTTGGGAAGCTGAGGCAAGAGGATTGCCTGAGTCCAGGTGTTTGAGACCAGCCTGGGCAACTTAGCGAGCCTTCATCTCTACAATAAATCAAAAAATTAGCCTGTGTGGTGGCGTGCTCCTATAGTTCCAGCTACTCGGAAGGCTGAGGCAGGAGGATCATCTGAGCCCAGCAGGTGAGGCTGCAGTGGCTGCGAGCAACAGTGAGACGCCAACTCAAAAAAGAATGCATGCGTCTTTGGGGCTCCAGGTCTGGGAGGGACCGAGTCGAGGAGTGAAGGAGAGAAACCATGTGGCGTGTGACTGTGAACCACAGCAGCTCGGAATTGCTGGAGCACAGAGCTGGGGGTGGGAGGTGGGCTGTGGCTGTAGAGGAAGGCAGGGGCTGGACTGTGGGGAGCTTGGAGACCTGTGAAGACTCTTAGGCTTTATTTTGTAGGTGCTGGAAAGCCACTGATAGGTTTCAATTGGGGGTGACAAGGCGGGGTTTGGTTGTGATCACTTCAGGGGCTCAGGGGGGTGGAATTTGAGACTGGGAGGGAGAATGATGGGAGACTCTCGTTCAGGAGAAGGATGTCGACATTCTGAAGAAAGGCCGTGGCGGTGGGAGATGAGAATGTAGCGGGCGGGAGGAAGATCTCCACACACAGGACCAGATGATGGATGGTTCTGTAAGGTTAAGAGCTCGGTCTCAGGATGCATCACAGGTTTCTGGCGTGAGTCAGGTGGAGGGGTGTGGTGTTGCCAGTGGAAACAGAGGAGGCAGAACACGGGCCGAGGAGCAGCCCAAGTAGGGGAACAGAGATGTCCCCCCAGAGACTGGACTCTGAAGAGCGTGCAGTCATTCACATGCAAAGAGAGCAGCCGTGGACAGTGGAATCCGAAAGCAGATGCACCCAGATCAGGGCTGGGAAGTGTCTGCCCGGGGCCAGAGTGCCTGGATTCAAAATCCAGCTGCATCCCTGAGTGGTCAGTTTCCATGAAGCTGTGCAGTGGTGACAAATGGCCTCCAAGTCCCTGTGGCTTAACACTAACTCTTCTATCCCCGTTGACATGTATGAAGGCTGAGGGTCAGTGTTGTCTCTGCCATTCTTTCTCATTCTGGAACCCAGGCTAAAGGGGAACCCTCTTTCTTTCTTTCTTTCTTTCTTTTTGAGATAGGGTCTTGCTCTGACGCTCAGGCTGGAGTGCAGGGGCATGATCATTGCTCACTGTAACCTCGAACTCCTGGGCTCAAGTGATCCTCTTGCCTCAGCTTCCCGAGTGGTTGGAAATACAAGCACTCAACACCACATTTGGCTAATTTTTGAATTTCTTTTCTGTAGAGATAGAGTATCACTGTGCTGCCCAGGCTGGTCTCAAACTCCTGGCCTCAAGTGATCCTCTGGCCTTGGCCTCCCAGAATGTAGGGATGACTGGTGTGAGCCCCTGCGTCCGGCCAGGTGACGACCCTGACAGCTTCTGCATGGACAGAGCACACAGCCCTTCGGCTCATATCCTATTGGCTAAAGCAGGCCATGCAGGCAAGCTGTTGGCATGAAGTGGGGAAGTGTCAGGGTGGATGGTTCCCCCACGGGAGAGACAAGAAGGTAATGGGGGCCCCATGGTACAATCCACTCCAACCACAAAAAACTCTGGGCCCTTGTGGGTTGACTGAACTCTCTGCCTTGGTTACCTCATTCGTGAAACAGGACTGAGAGCATTACTTCTAAAGACTGGTAAGAGAATTCACTTAGTCTGTGTAAGGCGCTTAGAACAGTGCCCAGCGTAGAGGGCACACACTGTAAAGGCAAGTGGGTGCGGTGGGGGATGAGTTAGTGTTTCACAGGCACAGGGTTTCAGCTTGGGAAGATGAAAACATTCTGGAGGTGGACAGTGGCCATGGTTGCGCACCAGTGTGAAAGTACTTAATGCCACAGAACTGTACACTCTAAGATGGTTAAAACAATAACTTGTGTATATTTAAAAAATTTTTTTTTTTATATTGGAGTCTCACTTTGTTACCCAGGCTGGAATACAGTGGCACAATCACAGCTCACTGTGGCCTTGGCCTTCTGAACATTTCTGCCTCAGCCTTCCCAGTACTTGGGACTACAGGCGTGCACCACCACACCTGGCTAATTTTAAAATTTTTTTGTAGAGACAGGATCTCGCTATGTTGCCTAAGCTGGTATTGAACTCCTGGGCTCAAGAAACCCTCCCACGTCAGCCTACCAAAGTGCTGGGATTACAGGTGTGAGCCACCGCACCTGGCCCAAACTTTGCTTTACAGCATTAGAAATGGTTAATTTATGGTCAAGAGTCCTTAGTTGATAGGTTAGGAAAACTGAAAGCTAAATGTTGACAGTGGAAAATGAAGACAGTATATTGGCATGGGAAGAGATTTTCTTTGTGTGCAGCGATGACCTTTGCACCTACCTTCTGTAAAGCCTAAAGGACAACTTGGTCTAGGTGATTTCTCCCCTTTTTCTTGTTGCCCCTAGACATTGTTTGGCCAATCCTCAGATGAGAATCAGAAGGCTGCACAGGAGAGCAGAAAAAGGCCTGGGAACTTGGCTTTTTAAATTAATTTTATTTCTCCAAGAGTTTTCTTACAAAGCAAATTGATCTTGCACAATTAACTTGATGTAATCTTAAGAAAATAGATGAAGTATGCTTTAGAAAAAAATCATACAAGCTCTCTCCAGCCATCTCATTTGGCAATCATTTTCCTCAGCCTTTGTCCTTTTTGGGAAGGGGAGGCGGGGTTATTTTTACATGTGAATGATTATTTCTACATACAAAAGACCCAAACTTGCTGACTTCCCTCTGCAACACCAGCTGGTATCGGGAGACACAGGTGGGAGGGGCACCAGTCTCTTTCCAGGATTTTGGGCCTCCAAGCCCTTTGGCCATCCGTCCCCAGGACACCCCTGGAAGATCTGGCCCAGGCATGAACAGTCCTCACACATGAGCCTAGCAGTTTCTCTCTCAATGATAGCATCTGTGGAGAGGCCCAAGTGCATTCCGTGGAGGAAAAGGGATTGCCTTCTCAGCTCTGTCTGCAGTCACAGGACACCGGAGGGCCTTCCACCCCAGGGTCCCACATCTCTAGGCCCTCTCCCAAGCAGCCCTCAACAATCTGCCCATCCCAGAAGGCAGGGGCCACGTTCCCGCCCTCAACTCAGCACTGGAAGCATCTGGGGATTGAGAAGGAACAGCCGCTCCTCTTCTCAGCAGCCTGACTGTAGCCCCGTATTGATTTTTTTACAAATAAATTTATCATTTTTAAAACAGAGATGAGGCCTCGCTATGCTGTCTCCAACTCCTGGGCTCAAGCAATCCTCTCGCCTTGGCCTCCCAAAGTGCTGGGATTACATATGTGAGCCTCCACACCTGGGCCTGGAATTGATTTTGAAGCAGCAGGAGCTGTCCTGGGTCCATTCTCATCCACCCAGTCGAGGTGGACAGGCCTTGTGGGGACACGGAGCCCAACACCAGGCTGTTTATCTGACTAGCTTCTCCCAGTCAATGCTCAGACACTTCACAGCCAACACATATGGCGACGGGGACGGATTTCCAGCTTGCAGCAGCTGAAGTGCTCTCCTTAGCCCTCCTCACATGGATTTTCCGTGGGATTTGGGTGCAATAAAGGGCCCCGAAGCCCCAGAAAGAGAGCCCAAAGAGGAGAAGTGGGCCAGGGTGTGTGTCTCGGTCATTTACTTTCTTTTGGAACATTTGCTTTTGTGAGTCGCCAGCTGGTTCCACGGGAGCTCCTCTCCCAGCAGGCCAGGTGGTGTCCAGACCTGGAGGAGGCCTGACTGACGCCGGAGGAAGGTCATGGGAGGGGGCGTGGGTGGCAGCCAAGAGACCCTGGGCAGCAGTGTCTCTGGAGCTGTTTCCAGACTCGCCCGGTCTGGCAGGACTGTTGTGGGAGTCCGTGAGAGTGTGGGAAGCAAAGGCCCAGGGAAGGGGCTGCTGAGATAGAGGAATGCTGGACAGAACTTTCCAGAAACTCCGAGACTCCCGAAACGCAGGGCAGCTTCATATCCAAGGTATGAAGAGGCTGCTTTGGGGTGGGCGGGAAGAAGGTGAAGATGGGATTGGGGTAGGAGTCGTTGGGTGGAGGGCTCAGTCCTTGGTCGCAGAGAAGCTCACTCTGAACTCGGAGAGGCGGCAGAGTCCCCGTCCTCGGGGTCCTGCCCGTGGGGGGAGATGGGCTGACCTCCCTTCACGCGCTTCCACTTCATCCTTCGGTTCTGGAACCACACCTTGACCTGAGGGAGGAAGCAAGGGAGCCTGGCCAGTCCGGGTCGGTGTGACCCCCACCCGTGCGGATGCACATGCCGTCCAGGGCACAGCTCTGGGGACCCCAGCTTGAGACCCACTTGCCGCTCCCCTCTCCCAAAGGCCTCAGGAGCTGAGGCCAAAGGGAGGACATACCAGTTTGCCCAGAGGTCTGTCTGTCTTGCTCTCCACCTAAAGCCCCAGACAGACACAGGTACAGGTGCTAAGAGGTGCTCTGCATTGGGCCTGCCTCTTGTGCCGCGCCTCTCCTGGACCAACTCCCTCCTTCCAGCCTCTGTTCCCCAAAGGTCTGGGAGCAGAGGGCCATCAGCCTCCCAGTCAGGCACATTGATAAAGCACTTTTTGGTTGAGCGAGCTCTGGCCAGCACATTGTCTCATCTCAGTTTCACAGTTGCCTGCAGGCTGGAATTATGACCCTATTTTCCAGGTGGAGACCCAAAGGTCCCAGGGCTGGGAAATGGTGGAGGCAGGATTTGAATCTAAGTCTTTTGGCTCGAAATCCAGCACTCTGGCAGAGTGCTCTATCAACTGAAAGCTGCTATCAAATATTATGATTACGACTATTATTCCACATCAGAGCATGGTCGTGTGTGTGGGTGGGTGGGGGGCTGCAGAGGGAAAGCCCAAAAAAAGGGCCAGGGGAGATTTTCTCAAACTGTGCCCAGGAACCAGCTGCGTGTCCAAGTCACCTGGAGAACGTGTTAGCAATGCAATTCCCAGTACCACCATGATAACTGCAAAATCGCTCTGGAGCCCCAGAATCTGCATTTTTTTATTTTTTTTACTTGGAGTCTCACTCTGTCACCCAGACTGGAGTGCAGTGGCTGCTCCCGGCCACCGCAGCCTCGACCTGTTGGGCTCCGGCGATCCTTTTGCCTCAGCCTTTCAATTAGCTGGAACTACAGGCACGCCCGGCTCATTATTTACTTATTTATTTATTGTAGAGATGAGGTCTCACCAAGTTGCCCAGGTGGGTCTCGAACCCGTGGGCTCAGGCAATACACTCACTTCAGCCCCCCAAAGTGCTGGGATTACAGACTGAGCCACTGAGCCCGGCTAGAATCTGCATTTTTAACGAGTACCTGGGTGACTCTAATGCACACTCAACTCTGGGAATAACCAGATCAGAGGTTCCAACCCTGGCTGAGAAGAGCATCACCTAGGAGTCCTCTGAACAATTCGGACGCCGGATCCCACTCCAGCCCGTCTACGGCCATCTCTGGGGTGGGCCCCCGACCCCAGCGTCCTTAAATCTCCCCAGATGAGTCTCAGTGCTACCACAGCGCACCACTGGATGCGCAGGGGAGCAGGAGGAAGGAGGGGCCAGGGAGGGGTGGTGGGAAAAGAGGGAAGGGGAGGGACGAGAGGGCAGAGAAGAGGGCCACCGGCGCACCTGGCGCTCGGAGAGGTCGAGGTTGACGGCGATCTCGTATCTGCGGAGCCGGGTCAGGTAGTTATGGTGAGCGAACTCAGCCTCCAGCTCCCGCAGCTGCTCCTTGGTGAAGGCCGTGCGCTCCTTGCGGGCCTTGCTGCCGGCTTCTGGCTTCCCCTGGCTCTCCTGGTGGTCTGGGGAGAGAAGGCCGAGAGGCGACAAGGTCGAAGCGGCCCTGGTTCCCTCTCCCTCGTCCTCAAGCAGCCAAGCAGCCTTTCCTGGTCTCTTTTTTTGGTTGGTTGGTTTGTTCTGTTTTTTGGGGTTGGAGTCTCATTCTGTCACCCAGGCTGGTGGGAGTGCAGAATGGGGTTGGGACTGCAAATCCTGGGTCTCACCCCTAGACCTCAGTCAGAAACTCTTGGGATGGGTTTTGTGTTCTGTTTTAACAGGCTCCCCAGATGCTTCTGTGCTTGGTCAAGGTTACAAGCCACTGCTCCACAACCTCACAACTCAAAGGGCGCCAGGAGTCAGCATCATTCACACCCCCACTCACCCCCACCCCGGGGAGCTAGTCAGACCTGCAGGGTCTCAGGCCCTGCCCTAGGCAGGCGGCCAAGTCTGCAAGGCCATCTGAACCCCTGTGAAGGGGGTTAGACGCTGCGGGGCCCAGTCATAACTGCCAACAGGTCAGGAGACACCCCGTGCCAGGTGCTGTGCCAAGCACCTTACACATATAAGCCTCTTAGTCCCCAGCAGCCTAACCAGGTGGTTCTGATGTGACTTCCATTTTATAGACCAGAAAATTAACACAGAACATAAACGAATTGTCCTCACCTACCCAGCCAGAGTGGGGGAAACAGGAATCAGACCTGGGTAGTTTCATTCTTAGATGGTTCAAATGGAATGCATTAGGAAGGGCTTATAAACTGTAAAGTACTGTACAGAGCCGGGCTCGGTGGCTCAGCCTGTAATCCCGTGCCTTTGGGAGGCTGAGGTGAGTGGATTGCTTGAGCCCGCGGGTTCGAGACCCGCCTGGGCAGCGAGACCTCATCTCTACAATAAATCAAAAAATCAGCCGGGTGTGGTAGCGCGTGCCTGTAATTCCGGCTACTCAGAAGGCTGAGGTGGAAGGATCACCGGAACCCAGCAGGTGGAGGCTGCGGTGGCCAGGACTGGCCACTGCACTCCAGTCTGGGCGACCGAGTGAGACTCCAACTCAAAAAAAAAAAAAAAAAAAAAAGTACTGTGCAGATTAGAGGGGCCATGCCATTATCTATTGAGCAGATTTTTTTTTTTTTTGAGTTGGAGTCTCACTCTGTCACTCAGACTGGAGTGCGGTGGCAAGCTCCCGGCCACCCCAGGGCCGACCTGCTGGGCTCCAGCAATCCTTCCGCCTCAGCCTTCCAAGTAGCCGGAACCACAGGCGCGCAGCTATCACGCCAGGCATATTTTTTATTTAGCGTAGAGACGAGGTCTCGCCAAGTTGCCTGGGAAGGTCTCGAACCCGTGGCCTTAGGCAAGCCACTCGCCTCGCCTCCCAAAGTGCTGGGATTACAGGCTGAGCCACCGAGCGCGGCCTGTCGAGCAGATTAAGAGACAACTCTGCCTTCGCTGTAATGGTGGTGGAGGAGGAAGGAGACCCAGGCACCCCCACAATCAATGAACTCAGAATCAGCAGCACGCGGCTGTGGTTGCTGCAGGAACCTCCGCGCCGGCCCTGACATTCACAAGTCTTGCACTTCGTGTCCTCGTTTTACAAACCCGGACACCGTGGCTCTGGCCCCTCGCCTCTGCTCCCTGCAAGATCCCAGCCCGCTTTGTTGAGGGGCTGGGGGGGGCTGGTCGTCTGTTCTCAGAGGCCGGGTCTGAACTGACCTGGAGTCCTGGGCGGCATTCGGACCCGGTCGTGAAGACAGAGAAGCTGCCGCCCTGTCAGCTGAGCCACCACATCGCGGAGGGAGCTGGGTAGGCAGGGACCCCAAATTCGCCCCGCGGGCCCGTTTGGAGCTCTGAGCCCAGCGGGCTCCCCCAGCATCTCCCGCGCCTGCTTTCGACCCCCCTCCTCTGCGTTTCAGTATCCCGGGAGCGGGCGGAGGCCCCGCGACTCGGGGGGCGGAGAGGGAGGTGGGGCGCGCGGGGAGGCGAGCGGGGAAGCCACGTGGGCGCCCGCCAGGCCCAACCCTCGCGCGCGTCTGCCCTTCCCCGCCCGGCGTCCCGTGAGCCAGAAGGCGGGGCAAGGTCGCGCGCGGCCCCGCAGCCCCTGGGCCGGGCGGGAGGTCGCGGCGCCGTGGCCGAGCGTCCCGCGCGACCGGGAGCGGCCGCCTGCGAGGCGCCGGGAGCGGGGCCCGGGGCGCGTCCCCGGCGCGGGCTGCGGGGGCTCCGGCCCCGGCGGAAGCGGCCGCGTGGGCGGGGGGAGGGGCGCGCCGGCCCGGCCTGGGTCCCCCGGGGTCTGTCCCTGGCGGCTGGCCCGGAGGGTCGGGCACGAGCGGATGGCGGTTCCGGAGCACGTCCCGGGCCGCGGCTCAGTTTCGGGCGCAGTCGGGGCTGGTTTCGCAACTGCGCGACCCAGCCCTTCCTTTTCCTGGCGACTTGCCAGCGGTTTGGAGCCCTTGCTGGAGGCTTTGAGGAGTCACTGCACCTCTCTGGGCTTCAGTCTCCTCATTAAGAAATCGGGGGAAAGAAAGCCCCTACCTCCCAGGGTGACTGGGAAGACCAGATCAGCTGGTGTGTGTGAAAAAAATGGGTTTAAAAACTAGAAGTGCAGCGCGCTGCGGTGGCTCACACCTGTAATCCCAGCACTTTGGGAGGCGGAGGCAGAGCATTACCTGAGTTCAGGGGTTCGAGACCAGCTGAGCAGCATGGTGAGACCTTCTCTCTATAATACATCAAAAAATCGGTTGGGTGTGGTGGTGCATGTCTGTGGTTTCAGCTACTTTGGAAGGCTGAGGTGGAAGGATCACCTGAGCCCAGCATGCTGAGGCTGTGGTGGCCATGAGTGTACTCTAGCCTGGGCCACAGAATGAGACTTAGACTAAAAAAAAAAAAAAAAAAAAAAACCCCAAATAAATAAGTAAATAAGCTAAATGTGCCGGGGAAACAGTATTCTTCCAATTCACAACCGCCCCCACAAGTCCCATCTGAAGGGCTGGGGTGCACACAGCTGACACTCCATGCCTCGAGACTATTCCCCCTCTCTATCCTCACATTCACCTCAATCCTCGCCATCACAGGCCTGTGGTAGGAAATGCTGTTCCCTTTGGCAGTCAGGGGATTTGTGTGATGACCTGACTAGTTGCTCTCTCCCTGGGGATGTAAGCTTTTTCTCACTCTTGAATGTAGCTTGTAGTTGCTGCTGTGCCTGGCACAAAGTAAACATTTGCTGAATATTTGCTAAGTCACTCTGTTATTTTGTTTATTTTTGAGTCAGGGTCTCACTTTGTCACACAGGCTGGAGTACAGTGGCATGATCATGGTTCACCGCAGCCAACCTCTTGGGCTCAGGTGATCCTTCCGCCTCAGCCTCCCAAGTAGCTAATTCTACAGGCACAGGCCACCACGCCCGGCTGGTTTTTGTATTTTTTGTAGTAGTGGGGTCTCGCTGTGTTGCCCAGGCTGGTCTAGAACGCCTGGGTTCAAGCGATCCTCCCACCTTGGCCTCCCAAAGTGCTCAGATTACAGGCACAAGCCACGGAGCCCAGCCCCTAAATCACCCCGTTATACAGAGTACACAAGAACTCACCCAGTGTGCCTGGCAGTTTCTAGGTGGCCGAGGGGAGATTTGAGCTCAGGTGTATCTGACTGGAGCCAAGGCTCTCAGCCTTGGCGTTCGATTCTTCATCTGCTTGGCTGGCCCGGGTTAGGCCTGGAACTGAATCCTGGAAGCTCTGCTTGTCTCCCCTTGGGGACTTCTGGGGACACTGCCTGGGTTGCCACCCATGCCCCCCTCCTCCCAGGCCTGCTTAGGGGTGCACAGGTGCCCCATGGTGTCCCTGGAAACAACTCCTACCCCCCAGTTCTGCATGTAATCCTCCCTGGAGAGAAGAAGGGAGCAGAGGGGAGGACCCCTTTGGAGCTGGATGTGTGGGCTACCGGGTCTGCCAGCCAAGCTACGCCAACCCTCCCCGCCTGCCTCTTACCATCCTGATTTAAGCTCCTAGGCTTCTGTGCCTGTTTCTAGAAGGGGAATAGAAGGAAGAGGCAAGGGCAGGGAATTGAGGGTCTTGGCTAAACCCCTGTGTGAGGCTTGGGGCAACGCCGGGTAATGGCGGGTGGGATACCGACTCTGGGAGGACCCTTGTCCCTCATCGCTTCCCAGAGTGGGATACACTGTCACCACTGCTGGAAATGATAAAAAGACCAGAGTATGGGATGCGAGCTATGAGGCTGGAGTGGAAGTTTCGTTTCTCTTTGTCCTGGAACAGCTTGATAAATTGCAATTTTTAAATCAAGATCAAAACAATAAACCCCAAACTCTGGGCGCTTTCATGCCATTCCTGGCTGGGTATTATCTGCCGGCTCACCCACACAGTCCTGTGCACACTGCCCATGAAAGTAATGCAACTCACCCCAAGACGGTTTGTTCTCCAGAGAGAGCATATTTGTTGGGGAGCCTCCCTCGCCTCCCAGGGCCTCAGTTTCCCCATGTGCAGAAGTATAGAATTGGAATGGATTCTGTTTTCCATGGTTAGGGGTGGCTGATATCAGAGTTCTTTCCCTGTAAGTCCTGATATCTCCTCTCCCTCTTCTTCCTTTTGAGTCAGAGTCTCCACTCTGCCACCTAGGCTGGAGTGCAACGGCACGATCACAGCTCACCACAGCCTCAACCTCCTGGGCTCAGGTGTTGCTTCTGCTTCAGCCTTCCCCGTAGCTGGGATTACAGGTGCACAGCACCATGCCTGGCTTATTTTTTTATCTGTAAAGTCAAAGTCTCATTGCATTGCCCAGGCTGGTCTTGAGCTCCTGGGCTCAAACAGTCCTCTCATCTCAGTCTCCCAAAGTGCTGGGATGACAGGTGTAAGCCACCATGCCCAGCCTTCCCTCTTCCGTCTTTTGTTGAGAACCTCGGCCTTGATGAACTCTGAGCCTCTTCCAACTTCAAGTATTCTTGTCTCAACTCCTAGTTCCTACCTTCAGTCTGATCTGAGGTCTTGTGGTGTGCTGTGTCCCAAAGCCCTCCACGGCCCTCCCTCAGCCCAAAGATCAGGACCCATAGGGGCATCTCCCTCCCCATACAGGCTGGGTGGAGAGCAGTCATATTTGCCGATGTATGGAGGACCCATCGGTGAGGCCGAGCCTCAGCACCTGCAGGTGCTGGCTCCGAGGAGCTTTCTGACCTTGGACCGGTCTCTTACGTGTTCTCAAGCCTCAGTTTCTTCATTCACAAGGCAAGAGGGTAACACGAAGTGGGTGGCAGGTGTTGTCAGCACCCAGCACAGTGCCTGGCACACAGTGGGGACACTGTCAGAAGAGCCTGACTGGTGTGGTGGCCCGGAGATGGCTCAGGAGAGAGGACTCACGGCGGGGCCAAGCACGGGGCTCCTGAGGACACTGCATCCCTGGACCCGAGTGAAAGGGATGATTTTTACCAGTCTGACCTCCTAGCTACTATCCCTTCCCTGCTTTCCCACGCCTCTTCTTGGAGTTGTGTCTCTGGCCACTCTTGGCCACTGCTGCCACAGCCTTTTAGGGACCCACGATTTCAGGCACGGTCGCTAGATGTGGACAGAGAGCAATCCACACCAACCCCCCTGGGGGACAGCAGGTGCCGCCCCGCCCACCCCAGGATCCTCGGTGGGTGCAGGGCTGAGAGGAAACAGACCACAGTGCCGGGGGGGGGGTGTGTGATTGCAGTTCCCATCCAAGGTGAGTGATTTCATGAATAGCTGTCATGTTTGGCAGGCCTTGTTGAAGGCAGCAGACGGCTTTATCAGGCCTCAAAGAGGTTCAGATGGACCTGGTGGGTTGTGCTGGTTTGGGGGCCTGTGCCTGCCTCCCTCCGGCTTTCCCAGTTTACAGAAACTCCTATCCAAGACCAGGCAGAAACCCTCATGCCCAGATCCCAGAAGCACTCAGCAGTGGACAATGACTCTTCCTCCCCAAAGATGAACCCTTTTGGGCTCTCATACGTACGACCGAATCATGCAGAGTGGAACTGGGAGGAACTTAGAGTTTATCTAGTGTCCCCTTTTCATTTTACAGGCAAGCCTAGAGAAAGCAAGGGACTTCCCTAGGGACACATAGCAAGTGAGTGGCAGAATTGGGTCTAGAACCCAGATTTTTTTTATAGGAACCTGTTTCCACACTACTGGGCTGCTTCCTGTTGTATCCATTTGGGGAGGGAGGGGCCAGGGTCTTACTCTGTTGTCCAGGCTTGGGTGCAGTGGCACGATCATGGCTCACCACAGCCTTGACCTCTTGGGCTCAGGTGATCATTCCACCTCAGCCTCCCCAGTAGCTTGGGGCTCCAGGTGCACACCGCCATGTCTGGCTAATTTTTAAATTTTTTGTAGAGACAAGGTTTCACATGTTGCCTGGGCTGGTCTCAAACTTCTGGGCTCAAGCAGTCCTCCCACCTTGGCCTCCAAAGTGTTGGGATTACAGGCATAAACCACCACACCCAGCTTTGTATCCTCTTATTTATTCTGTAAATAAGGTGCACATTAGCCCTTTGAACAGATGAACAGGACCCAGAGATTAAATGACTTGCCCAAGGCCCCTGGGACCACTCCAGGGCAACAGCCACATGTCACACTGCCCTGGGGGCAATGATTATGGAGGCTGTGCCCACTCCAGGAATAGCGTCTGATTTCAGAAGAAAGGGTTAAAATCAGACCCTTCGAAACATATCAGACCTGGTTGGAGCCAGACCAAGACCAGCTGGGTGGTCGCATCTTGGGCCTCTCTGCCTTCCTGGGGTTGGCCTGGCTTCCCACGGGCCCCACCCGCCCCGCTGCCCAGGTCCCTTCCCTCTCACTCAGGCGCCTGGAGAGGCCCGGGCAGGGCTTCCAGTCTCTTAGGGGAAGCCAGTGGTGGGGCCAGAGAAATCTGGGCGTGTTTTCTGGAGGAGAAGCAGATTCTTCTGGAATGGGAACGCCTGGTGCTACGGTAGCCTCTGCTGGGTCCCTGGTGGGGTGGGCAGTGGTGAGGAAGAGAAGGAGCTGCAGCCTTAGGAGGGGCTGTGGGAGGCATCGGCAGCGCTGGCCTTTGCTTATGTTCATACGCTCTAAATGTCACCTTCAGCTGTCACCAAAGGGCGTATGGGCTTCAGGGCCCGGGCCCACATTCACCGTTCCCTGACCTCTGTGCACCAGGAAAACAGGGAGAAACAAGAACTAGAAAAGGATGGCTGTGGGTCCCAGCCGAGGCCAGGGAGCAAGTCAGGGTGTCAGCGAGAGGGAGGGGGATGGGGCTGGCCTGGTGGTCTGCAGGACCGGGAGTCGGATCTGGGAAAGAAAGGGCTGCCCTGCCTCCGAATGGCCCCCACCTGCCTGGGCCCAGGTGCCTCCAGTTATTCAAACCAGGGAAATAGCTGAGCAGGGCAGCAGGGCCAACCTGGGGTGGCCCATTGGCTGACCTTCTCATGACCCGTGGGCTCCCTGGACCTTTCTGTCTTAGAAGCTGGTCAGGATCCTGCTACCTCACTAGAAATGGATTCTCCAGAGCTTCCCGACAGTATCTGGTTGCAGCTTGAGCAAGCCCAGGCCCAGGATTCGTGTGGGTGCCCCTGAGTCTAGATGGTGGCCGAAGCCTGGGGTCCCGCATGGGGTCACATCTATCTTGTCAGAGGAGCGGACAGGAGCTCTAACCAGAGGCAGGGGACGCCCATAAGGGACGCAGGCCGCGTGTGGCACTGCTGTCTCTCCTCCCACGCTGGTCCCTCCAGACCCCAAGGCTTCTTCCTTGCTGGGGGTTCTGGACTTGGAGTTGGCACAAGGGGGCTGCCACGGCTTGCTCCCCTCAGACTGCACCCCACTCAGTGCTGCAGCGTCCCTCAGTCAGGCGGACCCCGGGCCAGCGTCCCTCAGTCAGGCGGACCTGGCTGGCGGCAGGTGGCAAAGGACCCAGCAGAGCTCGGGACGCCCTGTCTGGCCTGGCGTGGGCACCCCAGGCTGCGGCCAGCATCAGGGGGAGGCTGAGGAGAGGAACACACTCACTCACGGGTCTGGGGAAACCCGACTGAGGGTTGCCAGGTGGGAGCAGCAGACGCCACGTCTCACTGAGTCCCTCGGTCACCATGTGAAGTAGATACTGTCATCTTCCTTCCTCAGAGGAGACTGGGGCTCGGGGTAGGTAGGGCTGGCGGGGAGGGTCAGGACTTACTCAAGTTCACACAGTCAGGAAGCCATGGACCAGGGACCTGAACCAGGCTGTCAGGCTAGCGCACTTGATGTCAGTCCTGACCCGCTTCCCCGGCACCATACTGTGACCCAGCAACGGGGGTGGGCACAGGCAGGAGCTCACCCAGCAGGGGACTCCCCAACCCTCCCATGCGACATTTACCAGTTGTCTATTTCATCTCTTCCTTCCTCTGTCAAATAGCCTCCTTCTCTAGAGATTCATTCCTAAAACTGTCTCTACTTTTTTTTTTTTGAGTTGGAGTCTCACTCTGTCACCCAGGCTGGAGTGCAGTGGCACAGTCACAGTTCACCATGGCCTTGACCTCTTGGGCTCAAGCCATCCTTCCACCTTAGCTTCCCAAGTAGCTGGAACCCATCACACCCGGCTAATTTGTTTTATGTTTTGTAGAAACAAGGTCTTTCTATATTACTCCTGGGCCCATGCAGTCCTCCCACCTCGACCTCCCAAAGTTCTGGAATGATTGGCTTGAGCCACCACGCGTGGCCTGTCTCCACTTTTAAAGTCTCTCCTTGCTGGTGGAAGATGAGAACTCAGGGATTTGTCGTGGGTAGAAACAATACCCTATCCCAAGTCAAACGCTCCAGTGGCTGCTGGGAGCCTGGGCCAGGAGAGCTCTGGGGATGGGCACTGGTCTGAGGTGCCGCTTTTGCCAAAGGGGTTTTTAACGGGCGCATTCATGCCATGGCTGGAACCTCACTCCTGGCCCCACACGCCCTGTTATGGGACGAATTGTGTCAAAACTTTGACCCCAGGACCCCAGATGTGTCTGTATGAGGGGGAAACAAAACAAAAGCAATGGAATTCATTGATAAAAGCGGGTGTAAGCCGGGCTCGGTGGCTCAGCCTGTAATCCCACGCCTTTGGGAGGCTGAGGTGAGTGGATTGCCTGAGCCCGCGGGTTCGAGACCCGCCTGGGCAGCGAGACCTCATCTCTACAATAAATAAAAAAATCAGCTGGGCGTGGTAGTGCATGCCTGTAATTCCGGCTACTGGGAAGGCTGAGGCGGAAGGATCGCCGGAGCCCAGCGGGTTGAGGCTGCGGTGGCCGGAAGTGGCCACTGCACTCCAGTATGGGCGACAGAGTGAGACTCCAACTCAAAAAAAAAAAAAAAAAAAAAGTAAAAACGGGTGTATTTGTTCTTACATGTGTAAACTTCAGTCACCTTCAACCTTTTCAGAACTTCTAGATAAAAACTCTGGTTGATAATTTGCATCATGATTTGTAGAAGAAACGTCCCCGAGCTGTGGCAAACAAGTAACTGGCTCTTCCACCATGACGATGCACCTGCCCACACCGCACTGGGTGTTCGGCCGTTTTTGACCCCAAACAGCATGACCCCTGTGCCCTACCCTCCGTATTCACCTCATCTGGCCCCAAGGGCGTTTTTTTTTTTGTTTCCCTGAACGAAGAAAGTCCTCAAAGGGAAATGTTTTGCCCAAGAAGAAGAGGTGAAACGAAAAACGGCAGAAGCAACTCAAAGGCATCAGCACTGACAAGTTCAAAAACTTTTTTGAGCAGTGGGAAAAACATCTCGAAAGGTGTATTGCATCCACCGAAGAGGACTTTGAGGTGACTGGAGTTTAAATGTGTAAGAATAAATTTACAAATTGTAATAACTAAAATCCTTTTTTGGGGGTGTCCCCCCTCATATTGGAGAAGGGCCTTTAGAGAGGTGATTCAGTTAAAATGAGGCTGTCGGAATGGGCTCCATCCAATCTGCCTGGTGTCCCTATAAGAAGCGGTGATGAGGCCACACACGGGGTCACCTGGGAAGGACCTGGTACACAGTGCACAGAGAGAAGTTAGTGTGGGGACGTAACAAGAGGGCAGCCATTTGTGAGCCAAGGTGAGAGGCCTCAGGAGAGACCAGACTTGCCGACACCTTAGCTTAGACTTCTGGTCCCCAGGAGAGTAAGAAAATAAGTTTCTGTTGTTGACACCATGGTCTGTGGTGCTTTGTGGTGGCAGCCTGGGCTGACTGAGACACCCCCACACCCCACAGCCAGTGCTCGCCACAGAGGACTGAGAGGGGCTGAGAGGAGCCACAGGAGACCCCTGTGCTTAGGAAGAAGTGCCCTTTCCTCTAGATTGGAGGACACGGCCACACACGGGACAGCCGGCCCTCTGGCTCTCCTGTCATGGGAGCGTCCTGACTGCCTGTCCCTCTCATTTGCCAGCCACAGCAGCCCCGCTTGCCTTCAGCCAAGGTGGCCCTGGTACTGAGGAGCCGACCTCGGTACCCTGTGGGGGTTTGGGGGTGTTTATGAGGCTTTCTGACCCCAGCACGCACACTGACCCTGACTGAAGTCTGGCTCTCTGAACATCTTTCTCGCAAGCGAGGCTGTGAAAGTCCTGATGCCTTTTACAGAAGCGCAGGACTCAGGATGGGAGCCCTCATCTCAGGCGGGGGAGCTGCTCCCAGGGAGAAGGTGGGAACATGAACAAATGAATGTCAGGCCACAGCTGAGGCCGTTGACCAGATACCCCATGGGCGTATCCTGTGTGCAAACGCTTACTAGGTGCCAGGGAGACTACACGAAATGAGGGCATCATTCCAGCCCTCTAGACACTTCGATTTCAGGAGGAGGATGGCCATATGCCTCTGTGACTCTGGATACAAGACCAACTATGCTTCGATGCCACTGTGGACATGTAAACAGGGTTCGTGCTGTGTGTGGGAGAGAGGTTGGGAAGGGATTCTTTGACACTCAACAAGCTAGAAAGCTGACAGGGTGGCTTTTGCCTGTCATCCCAGCACTTTGGGAGGCCAAGACAGGGGGACTGCTTGAGTCCAGGAGTTCAAAACTAGCCTGGGCAACATAGTGAGACCGCGTCTCTATAGAAAATAAAAAAATTAGCCAGGTGTGGTGGTGTGTGCCTGTAGTTCCAGGTACTCAAGAGGCTGAAGCGGGAAGATCGCCTGAGCCCAGGAGGTCGAGGTTGTGGTGAGCTGTGATCGTGCCACCGCACTCCAGCCTGGGCATTAGAGTGAGTTCCTGACTTTAAATAAATAAATAAATAAATAATTAAGAGTAGAGGAAAATTACCTCAACATAATAAAGGCCATATGTGAAAAGCCCACAGCTAATACCACACTTGATGGTAAAAAATGGGAAGCATTCTCTAAGGCCAGGAACAATGCAAGGATGCCCGCTCTCACCTCTTGTATTCAACATAGCGCCGGAAGTTCTAGCGAGAGCAGTCAGCCAAAAAGAAGAAATGACAGAAATCCACATATGAAAGGAAAAAGAAAAATTATCTCTATTTGCAGATGACATGATCTAGCATGTAGAAAAACCTAAAGATTCCACCAACAACCCCTTAAGAACGAATCAATTAGCCGGGCTCGGTGGCTCAGCCTGTAATCCCACGCCTTTGGGAGGTTGAGGTGAATGGATTGCCTGAGCCCGTGGGTTCGAGACCCGCCTGGGCAGCGAGACCTCATCTCTACAATAAATCAAAAAATCAGCCGGGCGTGGTAGCACGCGCCTGTAATTCCAGCTACTTGGAAGGCTGAGGCGGAAGGATTGCTGGAGCCCAGCAGGTTGAGGCTGCGGTGGCCGGGAGCGGCCACTGCACTCCAGTCTGGGCAACAGAGTAAAACTCCAACTCAAAAAAAAAAACAACAAAAAAACGAATCAATGAATTCAGCAAAGTCACAGTATACAAAATAATTCACAAAAATCAGTGTTTCTACTCACTAACAACGAGCAGTCTGCAAGGCAAATTAAGACGATAATCCCATTTACAATAATATCAAACAGAGTAAAATACTTAAGAATAAACTTAACCAAGGAGCGAAAGACCTATACACTGAAAGCTACAAGAGGTTGTTGAAATAAAGAAGATACAAATACATGGAAAGACATTATGCTTGTGGATTGAAAGACTTAATATAGTTAAGTATTCACACTACACAAAACAATCTAGAGATTCAATGTAATCCCGGTCAAAACCCCAATGATTTTGGGGGCAGAAATAGAAAAATAAATTCTGAAGTTCAGATGGAATGTCAAAGGACTCCAGATAAATAGCCAAATCAATCTTGAGAAAGAAAAACAAAACTGGAGGCCTCACAACTTCAACTTTGAAAACATACTGTGGCTGGGTTCAGTGGCTCAGCTTGTAATCCCAGCACTTTGGGAGGCTGCAGTGAGTGGATTGCCTGAGCCTGTGGGTTCGAGTCCAGCCCAGGCAAGTTGGCAAGACCTTGTCTCTACAATAAATAAAAAATTAGGCATGATAGCATGTGCCTGTGGTTCCAGCTACTTGGAAGGCTGAGGCAGAAGGATCGCCGGAACCCAGCAGGTTGATGCTGGGGTCGCTGTGAGCATGCCATTGCACTGCACTCCAGCCTGGGCGATGGAGTGAGACTCCAACTCAAAGAAAGAAAGAGAGAAAGAAAACACATTGCAAAGCTACAGTAATCAAAACACTGTGGCACTGACATAAAGAGACCTAGACCAATGGAACAGAATAGAGAAGCCAGAAGTAGACCCTCACATATATGGTTAAATGATCTTTGACAAAGTTGCCAAGGCTACACAACGGGAAGGGGATCATCTTTTCAACAAATGGCGCTGGGAAAACGATATTTACATGTGAAAGAATAAAATTGGACCCCTACCTTATACCATATACAAAAAGTAACTCAAAACGAACTAAAGATCTAAATGTAAGACCTAAAGAATATAAAACTGGCCGGTCGCAGTGACTCAGCCTGTAATCCCAGCACTTTGGGAGACTGAGGTGAGAGGATTGCCTGAGTCAAGGGGTTCGGGACCAGCCTGGGCAACTTGGTGAGACTTTGTCTCTACAATTAATCAAAAAATAAGCCGGACATGGTAGTGCACCCCTGTAGTCCCAGCTACTTGGAAGGCTGAGGTAGAAGGATCGCCTGAGCCCAGCAGATGGAGGCTGCGGTGGCCGTGAACGTACCACTGCACTCCAGCCAGGGAAACAGAGTAAGACTCCAACTCCCCCAAAAAATAAATAAATAAATAATAAAACTACTAGAAGAAAACGGGAAATCTTTATGCCAATGATTGGCAATGGTTTCTTGGACATGACTTCAGAAACACAAGCAACAAAAGCAAAAATAGACAAATAGGAATTACATCAAACTTTACAAACTTCTACACAGCAGAAGGAACAATCAGTAGAATGAAAAGGCAACCCATGGAATGGGAGAACATTTTTCAAACTATATATCTGATGGGGGGTTAATATCCAGAATATATAAGAACTATAATTCAACAACAAAAACCAAAGAATCCAATTCAAAATGGGCAAAGGAGTTAAGCAGACATTTCTCTAAAGTCAATATACAAATGGCCAGCAAGCACATAAAAAATACTAATCACTAATCATTAGGGAAATAATGCACGTCAAAACCACGAGATATCACCTCACACCCATTGGGACGGTCACCGTCCAAAAAACTGCAAATAACAAATGTTGGTGAGGATGAAGAGACATTGGAACCGCTGTGCTCTGTCGGTGGGGATGTAAAATGGTGCGGCCACTATGGAAAATGGTATGAAGTTTCCTACAGGAATTAAAAATAGAGTCGCCATATAGTAGCAATTCCACTTCTGGGTATAGATCCAAAAAAACTGAAAATTCAGTCTCAAACATTTGCACGCTGTGGATTAAGAAAAGGTGAGCCAGGCGCAGCAGCTCATGCCTGTTATCCTAGCAGCACTTTGGGAGGTGACGGCGACAGGATTGCCCGAGTCCGGGGGTTCGAGGCCAGCCTGAGCCACTTGTCGAGACCTTGTCTCTACAATAAATAAAAAAATTAGTGGGGGCATGTGCCTGTGGTTCCAGCTACTTGGAAGGCTGAGACGGAAGGATCGCCTGAGTCCAGCAGATAGAGGCTGCGGTGGCTGTGAGCGTGCCATTGCACTCTAGCCTGGGCGACAGAGTGAGACTCTGATTTAAAAAAAACCCAACAACAAAAAACACATAACATAAGCCTGGAAAACAAAGCAAAGACCTCATCTCTACCAAAAAAAAAAAAGGAAAAAAATTAGCTGCATGTGATGGTGCACGCCTGTAGTCCCAGTTACTCAGGAGGCTGAGGTGGGAGGATCCTTCCGCCTCAGCCTTCCAAGTAACTGCAACCACAAGTGCGTGCTACCATACCAGGTTAATTTTTGATTTATTGTAGATACAAGGTCTTGCCGAATTGCCCAGGCTGGTCTTGAACCCTTGGACTCAGGCAATCCTCTTGCCTCCCCTTCCCAAAATGCTGGGATGACAGGCGTGAGCCACTGCACCCAGCTATGTTATGTATTTGTGACCACAATTTAAAAGCAAGGAGATTTCAAATATAAGATGTCCCACAGTGAGACATCGCAGAAGAGTTCCTTTATGAAGTTGCAAGCGGAAGTCAGAAAATCAGCACAGTTTGTAGCAGATTCTGTACTTAAAAATCTCTTAACTGTAGCTTTCCCAGATTTGATGCTCCATACAAGTGTAGTAATAATTTTTTTTGAAAAAAAAGAAGGACGAGGCTGGGCTTCGTGGCTCAGCCTATAATCCCAGCACTTTGGGAGGCTGAGGCGAGTGGATTGCCTGAGCCTGCAGGTTTGAGATGCGCCCTTGTCTCTACAATGAGTCGGGCATGGTAGTGCGCGCCTGTAGTTCTGGCTACTGGAGCCCAGCAGGTCAACGCTGGGGTGGCCGTGAGCGTGTGTGCCACTGCCCTCCAGCTTGGGCAATGGAGTGAGTCTCCAACTCAAAAAAAAAAAAAAGGACAAGAATAGTCTTGGAGTGGTGGCTTTTGAACGGGATGTTAAAATAAATAGGAGTCCAGCAGAGAGATTGGGGGTGGGGAAGGGAAGAACTAACCCGGCCAGGGGAAACTGCCAGAGCAAAGTTAGAAAACGCAGGATGTGTTTGCAGGGCCAGTCCACTGGTGGGGCTTCGTGGCAGGGCTGGCGGAGGGGAGGTGGAAGTGGTAGGCTGTGGATGCCATGAAGAGAAGGAGAGGCTGGGCTTGGTGGCTGAAGCCTGTCATCCCAGCACTTTGGGAGGCTGAGGTGAGAGGATTGCCTGAGCCTGCAGGTTTGAGACCAGCCTGGGCAACTTGGCGAGATATCTCCATAATAGTTCAAAAAATTATCTGGTTGTAGTGGCGTGTGCCTGTTGTTCCACTACTTGGAAGGCTGAGGCAGAAGGATCGCCAGAGCCCAGCAGGTCGAGGCTGCGGGGGCCGTGAGCGTGCCCCTGCACTACAGCCTGGGTGACAGAGTGAGACTCTGACTCAAAAATAAACAAATACATAAGCAAACAAACAAATAAATAAGAGAATGGGGAGAGGGAGCCCATATGTGGAGGTGGAGGTCGTTTCTTGCAGGGGAAAAACCAGGCAGGATGAGCCTGGGGAACACACACATGTCGGGGCTGAGGAGGACGGGACGAGTGTGATGAAAGGTGTGACCCAGCAGCCTGGGGACACGTGAGCAGCGCTGAGTCCCAGCACAGCGGCTGCCTGGGCCGGCGATGCGATTCACCTGCAGCCGGGCTGATCACAGGCAACCTTTCCTTGAACCCATCAGGAAATCACCACGAAATCCCCCTTCCCATAAATTAAAGGCGACCAAGGTAGCATCCACCCCCATTTGGGAGAAAACAACAGGGCCTCCGCAGCTGTCCCTGCCAGCAGGGGCCTTTAACCCCCACTGGTCTGGGGCTGGGAGCAGTTTGGGTAAGATAACAAACACTGCTGGTCTCCGGGAGGGGGCAGGAACCCCGCTTTCTCCACCATTTATCTGAGCAGGTCAACTCCAGCTTCCTTTGGGAGTGGGCGGGGAGCCGGTGCGGATGGCAGAGGAAGGAGAAAGGACGCTCAGTGATGGAGCCTCCTGGCCACTCAGCACGGGGCACGCTTGCCAGGCATGATTCCCCCCACCACCTCTACAACAGAGCTCCGAGCTCCAAGCCCCTATCCATGGCAACCGGATTTTAGGACCAAAACAACTGAAAGAAGTTCCCACATATTCTACCCCAGACTCAGGGATTTCTGAGACAGCATATTTGAAATATTCCATTCCACTAGCCTCCACAAACAGGAATATTTGTCAGACCCTGTGTTCTGGAGGCTGGTTCAGGAAACGCGGGCCTGGAAGCATTCACGGCTGCTATGTATTGAACTCCTACTCTGTGCCAGGCACAGCGTTCATCTCATGGGGCACTATTGTACCTGCCCAGAGACTCTATCCAGAGGTGCTGTTGTTACTTTCCCATTTCACAGTTAGGGAAACAGAGGCTTCAGGAAGTTAAGACCCTTCCCAAAGTTGTGCAGTCTGTCTGGCCGACTGTGAAGCACCACAGAAAACACACTTCTGATCCAGCTGGTTTAACCTTCCTGTTAGAACTAAGGATCTGCATGTGAGTACTCATGTCGACCACCAAATGCAGTGGGCACCCAAACCCTCGGTGATCAAGATAGATGATATATATAGATTTTATATATATATATATATATATATATATATATATATATATATATATATATATAAAATCTTTTTTTGCTTTTGAGGTGGCGTCTCACTCTGTCTCCCAGGCTGGAGTGTAGTGGCACACTCCCGGTCACCAGAGCCTCGACCTGCTGGGCTCAAGCGATCCTTCCACCTCGGCCTTCCAAGTAGCTGGGACCACAGGCACGCGCCACCACACCTGGCTAGTTTTTTTTATTTATTTAAGAGACAAAGTCTCGCCAAGTTGCCCAGGCTGGTCTAGAACCCCTGGGCGCAGGCAGTCCTCTCACCTCCGCCTCCCAAAGTGCTGGGATTACAGAGGTAAGCCACTGCACCTGGCTGATAAATAATATTTTCATGCAGTGCTTACAAAACTCAAAATCAAAGCAGAAACTGGATGATGAGCAAAATTTTAAGTAGAGAGAGGATCCAACCAGTGGCTCGGGGTTGGAGGGCCTGGCGGGTGTTCTTCATGGGTCGGTCTCTCTGAGCTGTTGTGGACCTTCCGCATCACTTGCCCCTTTCTTTCTTAGGAAGCTGAGGCAAATTCCAAACTGAGGCTCGGGCACCTGGGCACAATTTCTCTGCTGAACGGAGACTGGGTCTGGAGCCACACGGGAATGAAGGAAGTTGGCTTGCTGGGCCCTTCTTCACACCACTGAGGGGACCCTGTGGGAGAGCCCGGGGCCCCTCCCCGGTGGGACCCTTCTAACCCCACGACGCTGTTCCTGGAGCGTGCAGGCCACGTGCGCGCGGACACTGCCAGTCCCTCACCGAGAAGAAGACAGTGCCTTTGGGTGTTGCTGAAACTCTGGGGAGGAGAGATTTTGCCCTTGGCCCATCCCTTCCCGGAGCCTGGGGCACTCACTCCTGGGGCACTCACTCCTGTGGAGATGTGCAGGGGCGGCAGTGGCAGGCGCCAGGGAGGGGAAGTCACACAGAGCTCCCTCTCCCCAGCAGGTCTCCAGCCAGGGGCAGGAGCAGTTAGTTTGGGGATGAGGATTCAGATGGCCCTTCTAAGGGCGGGCTGTGGCTGTCCCCACCCACTGTGAGCCCTTGCAGGGGCTTCCCCAAGCAGGGAGACCAAATCTCCTTTCAGAATGAAGAGTCATTTTGAAGTCTACCGGTGTGGGATTTGGGTCTGAAGTCTGGGGCTTGAGCTCCCTTCTGGGGTGACCCATGCTCCCGGTTTGCCCAGGACTGAGGGCTTGCCCGGGACGTGGGCTCTTCAATGCTAAAACCAGAAAAATCTGCACAAATTGAGAGGGGTTGCTCCCTCTATTTTGAGCCCATTCTTTCCGCGTCTCCCCTCAAACTTTCAATCTCTCCTTTTCCATGTGGATAGAAGCGAGATGCTAACACAGCCTGCCGTCTCCACCTCCCAAACCCGCAGGACCCTAAAGAGCCGTCATCCGTGTCCCAAAGCACCTTGGTGCTGCCCATCAGCGCACCCCCCACAACCACCAGAGGGCTCCTCTTCCTCCCACTTTGAACTCTTTGGAGTGAGACCACCTTATTCATCTTAGTATTGCCAGAACTCGGCAAAGAGCAAGGACTAGAGAAATCCACGCTAAGTCGAAGTGCTTTGTAAAGTCAAGCGAAATGTCCTCACTCATTGGTCGGTGCCTCCTTTGCTGGCCTGGCCTGCTTATCCCGTGGGGACCCCCTGAGGAGGTCCTCTGTAGGCTCAGACATGTTTGCCCCCAAGGGCAGCTGTCGGGAGGACCGCAGGACAGCGGAGAAGGAAGCTGGGACTCTGCCTTGTTCTGGGCGGACCGGGGACAAGGACCCAGACAAAAGTGAACGGACAGTGATGGAAGCCAGAGCGGGCCTCCTGGGGAGTTGGGGAAAGGGCTTCGCCTGGGAGCTTAGCAGACAGGCCCACCCCACCGGCGCCTCTGGAGCCGGGCTTCCCCAAGGGCCGGCCCTCGGCTGCCTGCCTCCATGCCTCTCCCCGAGGCCAGTCATCCTTCAAGAGGGCTCCCTGGAGGGCTGCCCTCTGGGGGTCAGCCAGAACTTGGCAGCTGAGCTGTCCCCTTGGCCTGGTGGACCGTCTGCCCCCGTCTCAGCCTCCACCTGCCCCCCACCCCTCGCCTCTCCCATCCCATTCTAGGCCTGCCCTAGGCCCCTGGAGATGTAGGGTCCTGGCTCTGGCTGGCCGCCTAGGGTCCCAGCCTCGGTCCTAATGCTCCAAGCCTCGGTCTCAGCCCACTGCTCTAGTGAGGTGAGGGAGTTCTGTGGCTCCGAGACCATTTGGAGCTGGCTGAAGCACGGGGCGGGGGGATATGACTCAAAGGCAGCCTGGACTCAGGAAAGCCCCTCTCCAGCCCTTGTCTACACCAGAGGTTCCATCCCACGTGGCCTCCACATCCCGGATGACCCTGGTTCATTCTCTTGCTGGTACACCCTTCCTGGGGCGCAGCCGTGCTGGGGACAGAGAGATAGCCCCATCAGCAGAGAATTCCATGACTTCGAGTAAGAGAAACCCCAAAGGCAGCTAGTCTGGTCTCCTGCATCCGGGTAGGGTAGACGGTCTCGCTTGAAATTCATGGGCAAGGCTCAGAGAGGGTGAGCAGCCCAGAGCTACACAGTAAAGGCATGGTCAGCAACTCCTCAGCCACCTACCTGAACCCTCCTTCCTCCGTCTGGATGATTTCTTCTCTGTCTCACTGGCAGTGCTCCCAAGCACCCCGAAGTCCTCACCTGGGCCCCCCGTGGCATCCACCAGGCCTGGGCTGCTGGTCCCCATCTCCCCGGAGCCCCCAGGCGGGCCTGAGCTGGGCCTGCACCGGGCCTCCGAGACCGGGAAGTGCCAGTCGGGGGGCTGCGGGAAGGCGGGGTGCTGCTCGGTGAAGATGCGCTCCTCCTGGGGCAGGGTGTGTGGGGTGGCTGCCAGGCAGGAGGCCGAGAAGTCGGGGTACGCTGCAGCCGCGGTCACCGGGAAGTCCGGCTTCTGGTGAAAGGAGAACGGGGTTGGCGGGTAGTGGGGTGGCCCTGAGGCCCCGCTGCCTTCGGAGTGGGGGTTTCGAAGGCAGCCCCAGCTGGGGGCTGGGGGCCGGGGGCTCCGAATGCAGCTGCTGGCCGCAGGATCCATCCGTGTCTGCCTCACGCCTCGGTCCTTTCACAGTTCGACACTTTTTATAGTCAAATTTTCAAAAATGCAAAAAAGAAAAAATGAAATAGGAGGGGGAAGATATTCGATCGAAAATTCAGCCCAGGAACCAAAACAAAAACCAAAGCTAACGTCTTGCCTTAACGTCTGCACAGGTGTGGCTGCGACCTCGTGCGTGCACACACCTGTGTCGGGTCACTCCGCGCCTCCTGTCCCTCCGACACACAGGTCTGCCTACTGGGGTCCCTTGCACGTGTGTGTGTCGCCCGTGACACTAGACATGTTCTTGGCCCCAGCCCGGACGTCCCAGCTGATGAGGAGAGCCCCAAGCGAATGCCTGCAGAGGGCTGGCCTGCAGAGGGCTGGCTCGGGGCTGCAGAGACACACTTTTAAATCCTGCGGTGGGGAGAGAGTGACACATTTCTGGAGTGAAATGTGAGAGAGGAGAGGGAGGAGTTAACCCGCACACACAAGATCGCCTCCAACCAAAACCCTAGCAGGCAACTATTAATCATCAGAAACCTTATATGCACATCTAATGGGATTTGCAGATGGAGACTTTTAAAGAAACATTGTCTGTATTTTTTTTTAAGGAGAGAGCAGCGCACACATGCGTGCACACACACACACACACACACACACACTTTAATGTGCCTGCTGTAACACTATGAAGTTATTTTTATTGCACTGTTAACAAAATTCCCCAAGTCTTGGATTTGGAAAGAGCCTTAAGTCAGGTCCAGAATCCATCAGATGCCAAATTCCAGGGGGCGGAGTGTGCAGTAAGGACAAGAGACAAGCTTGGTGATTGCATTTGATTTAAAGGCCCTTCCGCGCTGCTTGCGGAAGAAGGAAGGTGGATTACAAGAAATCTTTTTTGCAAGTCTCAGCGGTCCACTAGGGTCTGTGGTCTAAAGAAAGGCACAATCGAGAAAGAAAGAATTTCTCTCTGCCCAGAGTGACATTCTCACTTTCTCGGTAACTTGCAAAAACAGTCCGATTCTTCCTTCCGCTCCTTAACCTCCAGCTCACATGCCAATTGGCCACACTCTGCCCCTGAGAGGCTGTAAGTCGTTTTTCTCCACGGCTACGGCAAAGCTCTTGAATATAAGGTCCCTGAAGTTTCTTCAGGGCTCCCCACCTGCTCCCTGACCCCCAGCCTCCACTCACCTGTTTCACTTTCTCTTCCCCAGAGACGGAGGCCTCCGGGGAATCTGGGGGTGGGATTAGGAATCAGGCGCCTCTCCTTCCCCAAAGGAGTCTCTTAGGCAAACCGTCACCCGGGTCTCCTGGCTGGCATATGTCACAGGATGGCCAGTCCGTGTGCTGTCTCCCCTGGTCAGTCTGGCTACCTCATGGCCGGGCCCTGCTGGTCTCTCTGGAGGATTCATTCTCGGAGGATGACGTTGCTAACATCCAGGGCCCGGATCTCCTTTCTTCCTGGATGTTTCCACAGCCCAGGGCAGCAGGATCCAGGCAGAAGCAGGAGTGCGCCTTCACAGCCAGGCCACTCACTGCTAGCTGGTTGCAAAGCCCCCTGGGGCTTCCTGAGGAGGGTCCATGGGTCTCAGCTCTACAGCCTGGAGGGGTTCCCTGGGGGACTGGTGCAGAGGGTCCTAGGAGGAGGGTAAGGGGCCCTGGGGTTGTGGACTTGCCTTTAACTCAGAAATCCAGTCAGATACCCATCCCTGGGGGCAGGGGAAGCTGTGAAGTTGTGTACACTCGTCATGAAAAGACATACCCTTCTCTAGAGTGAGTGGCCAGGGTGTCTTCCAGCGGTAGAGGAGATGGGTCATGGCCACAGACCAGACTCCTCTCTCTGCTGTGTCCAGGGCTTGGCTGCGTTGCACACAATGCTCTCTGGAGCCTCACCACTCTCCTAGGATGGGGAGAGCAAGAATTACGTCTGCATTTTGCAGACAAAAAAACTGAGCCTCCGACGCATGACTGGGTGGGGCAGAATCACACGGTGGAGAAATGGCAGGACCAGGAGCAGCCCTCAAGCATGTAGCTGTTCAGTTAAAGCAGGCCACATGCAGAGGAAGGGACATGGGTTTGAGGTTAGACTGGTCTCAGTTCAAATCCCAAGTCTGCCATGTGTGCCCTGGGACCTCACCTTCTGAGGCAAGTGCTATCCTCATCAGTGCTGTTTTTCAGAAGAAGGCTCTGATGCACAGAGAGACTGTGTAACCTATACAAGAGCACACAGCAGGGAAGTGGTGGGCCCAGGATTCAAACCCACACAGCCAGGCGCGCACAGACATTAGTGCATTTTCAATGACATCCTCTTTGTGAAGGGCAGCGTAGGTCACAGATAAACATGGCTCACTTTCTAGCATGTCTCTTTCTCATCAACCTCGATGATTCCGGAGGGGAACTGGCAATCACTGAGGAAATTCTACAGAAACAGCCTTGTGAGGTACTGAGTGTGTGGGGCCGGGGATTGGGGGGTGGCGGGGGCAGCAGAGCTCTGTGCTTTGAGGGTTCTGGAAGGAATCTGTGGGAGGCTGGGAGGAAGATCTGGCCTGTCAGCTTCCCTAGGAAAACCCTCCCCGGTCCTGGCCGGCTGTAACAAGATTCCTGCTTGGTCTCTGCATCTGGCCCAGGGATCCCGTCCCAGGGAAGCCCAGCCTCCTGGCCCTTTGCCCCTGGAAGGGGTGGGCCCTGGGTCATGGTGGGGTGGGCGGGGAGGTCAGGAGGGCCACAGGGAGGGAGCACAGCAGGGCGCTCTGCCCTGAGAACACAGGGCCCTGGCACCCCTGCAGCTGCTGGCGTCTGTCAGCCACCCTGCGGGGCACGGCCGGGGGCCTGATGGCCTCTATATCTTCCTGACAGGCCCCTCTTCGGAGGCCAGGAAAAAACAACACAGATCCTCCCCTCACAGCAACCCATTTGTTAGATGAAGCCCGGGCACCAGCGCCTTTAACCTCCTCAAAGTCAGCCTGTCCCCGTCGAGGCCCCCCGGGCCCGTGAGACAGAGATGGATGGAGGTGGCATGTGTAGAAAAAAGCCCTGCGGCCTCACAGCCCGGAAGGGCGGGGACCCCGGTTTCTGGTTGTTGTTGGGGGAGCAGGGGAGGAAGAGGAAGAGGAAGAGTGTGACTCAGGAGGGTCCCCGGGGGCGGCCTGGTCACACCTGAGCCATCCCAAGGAACTTGTGGAACCCCCCCCCCTCGTGCATGACAAGCAGGGGCGTCAAGGATGTGTCTGTGCCTGGCCACCACACCGGCCTGTGTCTGGAGATGAAAGGGTGTCAGGGAAGAAAGGGCCCCAGGCCCTGAGGCTGAACATGTGGGTTCGAGTCCTCTCCTGTGTGGTCTCAGAGAAGTCACGCCCCTTCTCTGAGCCTCAGTTTTCTCACTGGCAAAATGGAGTCGACGGTGCCGGCCTCACCTGACGGTTGTGAGCCTAAAGGAGCTTACATCTGAGAAGAGGGTTGGCCACTCCTAGAGGATGACGCCCTTGAGGGATGGCCATGCCTTCTCTTCCCTTGGTTCTGTGGAACCACTGGGCAGGCCACATCTCTGTGGAGGGCTGAGACCTTCGTGACACAGGGGTCAAGATCATGGCCTTGGCAACCAGGAGGGTGTGGATTCAAATCCCGGCTCTGTCATTAATAAGTGAGCTTCAGTTTCCTCATCTGTAACATGGGGATAAACTCCTTCCTTCTGCACTGGGTTGCTGAGAGAAGTGATGAGGTGATCTGGGAGAGATCTTGTCATAGCCTGGCCGACCGTGGTAACGTCTGGATGATGACAATGACGACATCTGAGATTTTTGCCTTACAGACACATCCAGAAGATCCTTGCGAAATATGTATGTGCTGCCACCCCCTGGAGCCCCCTCCCACTGTGGAAGCCTTTCTGTCCTCTCAATAAATCATGCTTTCTTAAAAAAAAAGAAATATGAGCCGGGCTTGGTGGCTCAGCCTGTAATCCCGCGCTTTGGGAGGCTGAGGTGAGTGGATTGCCTGAGCCTGCGGGTTCGAGACCCGCCTGGGCAGCGAGACCTCATCTCTACAATAAATCAAAAAATCAGCCGGGCGTGGTAGCACATGCCTGTAGTTCCGGCTACTCGGAAGGCCGAGGCGGAAGGATTGCCGGAGCCCAGCAGGTCGAGGCTGCGGTGGCCAGGAGCGGCCACTGCACTCCAGTCTGGGCGACAAAGTGAGACTCCAACTCAAAAAAAAAAAAAAAAAAAAGGAAATATGTATATGCCACCACGGAGGGGACAAAATGGAACCTTCACTCATAGTGGAACATGTGACTCGGGCAAGAACACCTGCTCTCCAGCGAGACCTTGAGGGATGGGACAGGAGACAGGCACATTTTGGATGTGGCTGTGGACCACGATGCTTCCTTTTTTTGAGTCAGAGTCTCTGTCGCCCAGGCTGGATGCAGTGGCACACTCACGGCCACCATAGCCTCGACCTGCTGGGCTCAGGCGATTCTTCCACTTCAGCCTTCCAAGTAGCTGGAAGCACAGGCAAGTGCCACGACACCTGGCTAATTTTTTGATTTACTGTAGAGATGAGGTCTCGCCATGTTGCTCAGGCTGGTCTTGAACCCCTGAACTCAGGCAATCCTCTTGCCTCCACCTCCCAAAGTGTTGGGATGACAGGTGTGAGCCACCACCAGGATGCTCTCTCCTGGGGCTGGAATTTAATTGAAATGTACATATATAAAAAAAATGTACATAGGTGTCCTTTGCATCTCAAAAGGCTTTGAGGCAGCAGGGCTGCTAGTCTGCCCTACAGAGCTTTTGTGAGGCTCAAATAATAGACCAGACAGAGCTGAGTAGACTGCAGAAGGCAGGCCTTCAACAAAGGTCCCAGATGCCCCCGGGAAGTCTGCCAGGTGGGGCCAAGACATTCCACCCCAGGGGCCAATAACAGGGCCTTTCTCTAAATCCCAGAAAGCCCTAAACCTTGGGAGACAAGACATGCAGATGAGTTTGCTCTTGTGTGTATCTGTTTTTAAAGTTTTCATGCTGACAGTCACTTGTTTGCTAACAAGACTGTGGGCAGAAGCCTGGCTCTCGGAGGTCACATGACCTTAGTTTCCCCAACTGTAAGGCAGAGGCTCACTGGGTAGACACCTAGCATATGGGCACCTTCCAGGCACTCTGGGCCTAAAGTTGCTGGAGACATGTGGGCTTCTTACCAAGCAGCGGGTGGAGCCCCTGACAAGAAGTGGGAGGGGAAGGCGGACCACCACTGTCCCCACCCCACCACCTAGCACCTGGGGCCTCCTCCTCCAGGCTGGCTGTTGACACTCAACTGTCATGTTCTCAAGTAACACAGAGAAGGAAAGACACCCAGACTCTCCCTGCCTTCGCCCATTTTAAGGAGGCTTTCTAGCGCTCCAGTTCAGCGACTCTCTAGACTCAGCGGCCACAGGGAGCTGCAGGGGAGGCTGGGAGATGCGGCCTGTCGCCCTGGTGGCCCCAGTGACCCGTCCCTCTTCTCCTTCCCTGTCAGAACCTGCTCTCAAGGGAAGGAACAAGGCAGGGCTGTCAGACCAAGCACAGGGTGCCCAGTTAAGTGTGTTCCGGGAAACACTTGGGACATACCCAGGCTAAGGAATTGTGTGTTGTTTATCTGAAGTTAAAATGTAGTGCGGTATCCTGTTTTCTTCTTCTGAATCTGGCAACCCTCACCTTCAGGATGGAGGCTCCACGCTGGGACACTGCACTTTGACAGAAGGCTCTGGAAGGAAGCTTTAAAGGGGGCCTCCCAGCCGGCTCGGTGGCTCAGCCTGTAATCCCGCACCTTTGGGAGGCCGAGGTGAGTGGATTGCCTGAGCCCGCGGGTTCGAGACCCTCCTGGGCAACCTGGCGAGACCTCATCTGTACAATAAATCAAAAAATCAGCCGGGCGTGGTAGCGCGTGCCTGTAATTCCGGCTACTCGGAAGGCTGAGGCGGAAGGATCGCCGGAGCCCAGCAGGTCGAGGCTGCGGTGGGCGGGAGCGGCCGCTGCACTCCATCTGGGCGACCAAGTGAGACTCCAACTCAAAAAAAAAAAAAAAATAAAAATGAAAATAAATAAAGGGGGGCCTCCCCAGGGGAGGCATGGCGTGGAGCAGGGTTGTCTTTGGCTGTGGCCTGTCAGGTTGCTGGAGGAGTCCAGGGTCCCCAGGGAAAGCAGAGGGGGGAGGCGGAGTGCAAGCAGGGAGGCCCGGGGGGCGGGAGCGAGGACAGAGGTGAGCGCCCCTGGGCCCTGGGCCGGAAGAAAGAGAGGAGGGGGGCCGGCCTTGGCCGAGCCAGTGGGAGACTCTGCTGCCCACCTCCTGGGCCTCCCTTCCCAGCCCCGTGCTCTCCAGGCAGCAGTGCCATTTTGGGGGAAACCAGCTAACCAGCTCGGACAGCAAGCTGGGGATTTATGTGGTGTGGGAACAGCTCGGGTTCCCTCATTGTTTACCCAGCAGTATTTTTTAAAACAGAAATCAGCTGTGAGTTATGGGCTCTGGCTGTGAGGGCTGGGGTGGGGTGGGGAGGGGATCCCCAGGGCCCATCGCCCACCCACCTGGGAGCTGGTGAAGAAAGGTGCCCCCCCAGCCCCAGCTAGGTGGGAAGGGTGGCCCCGAGCAGGCCTGAGCCATCCTCCTTGCCCTGAGGACTAGGACCAGCACCCCCAGGTGCGCTGTGACATTCAAGGTCTGAAGCTTGAGCGACCTGACCGCTCAGGGGAGGGCTCAGAAAGCACCGGCCGGACCAGTAAATGCCAACTCCCTGAGCCAGCTGGGAGGGGGATGCTGGGACGCGGGGATGGAGGAGAGGGCCCGGCAGCTACTTGGCACCGACCGACTGTGCCTGGCATGCACGTGGGCCTAGTTTTTACCAGATCTTTCCATTTTTCAAAAAAGAGGCCATCATTCTAGATTTTTTAAAAATAGGCAGCCTCTCCATTTTTAAATGTTGGCAATGAATTTAAAACACGGCCGGTCCAGTCAAAGCAGCCTGTGGGCACGGCTGGTTTCTTGGCAATCTCTGACCTTGTGCAAATCTTCCTGCTCCTCTTTTTTTTTTGAGTTGGAGTCTCACTCTGTTGCCCAGACTGGAGTGCAGTGACTACTGCCGGCCACCGCAGCCTCGACCTGCTGGGCTCCGGCAATCCTTCCGCCTCAGCCTTCCAAGTAGCTGGAACTACAGGCGCGTGCTACCACGCCCAACTAATTTTTGATTTATTGTAGAGATGAGGTCTTGCCAAGTTGCCCAGGCTGGTCTCGAACCCGCGGGCTCAGGCAATCCACTCACCTCGGCCTCTCAAAGCACGGGATTACAGGCTGAGCCACCGAGCCTGGCCCCCGCTCCCCATTTTACAGATGAGGAATTTGAGACCCAGGGAGCCTTCGGGACTTACCCGCAACTGCACAGGCTGTGGGAACGCAATGGGCATGTGTGCTTTGCCCAGAAGAGCCGTTTTGCAGGCTGACCTGGGTGTCATCGAGCAGTGCTCAAGTGCTTTCTGATCGCCTCTCATTTGCATAGACATGACATTTGCAAACACGTCCATCATCTCCTTGACTCTGGCAATGAGACCCTGAGGGAGTGGAGCTGGCGTCAATCCACTTTTTTTTTTAAACTGGTAAGGACTCTGAGGCTCAGAAAGGCTGGTGACCTGCCAAAGTGACTGCCCTAGAAAGGGCTGGAGCCAGGGCCTCCCATTCCAGATGGAAGGTTGTTCCACCCCAAACTCTCTTCCCATAAAAATGCCAGGTTCCTTGGGGGCGACAACCGGAGACAGATGACCAGTTCATCCTAAAAGAGAACCGCAAATGGATGAGTACATGGAACCTTCTTTGCAACTTAAAGTTAACTGAAAATCCATAGGTTATCAATTTTCCAAGCAGGAGAATAAAATAGAAGGTATTTGAAAGGTAATTATGGTGCCGGGCTCGGTGGCTCAGCCTGTAATCCCGCGCCTTTGGGAGGCTGAGGTGAGTGGATTGCCTGAGCCCGCGGGTTCGAGACCCGCCTGGGTAGCGAGACCTCATCTCTACAATAAATCAAAAATCAGCCGGGTGTGGTAGCGCGTGCCTGTAATTCCGGCTACTCGGAAGGCTGAGGCGGAAGGATCGCTGGAGCCCAGCAGGTCGAGGCTGCGGTGGCCGGGAGCGGCCACTGCACTCCAGTCTGAGCGACAGAGTGAGACTCCAACTCAAAAAAAAAAAAAAAAAAAAAAAAAAAAGAAAGGCAATTATGCGAGGCAGGTTTAATCTTTCTCTGATGATTCTGAAGGTGGATCAGAGGCTGTGATGCCTCAGGGAATCCTTAGGATGCTGATAATTATCGGGTAGGTCCCAAGGCAAGTTCTCACTCAGCAGGCCCCTCCAGGCGGTTTGGGGTGCTGAGCAGGGAGTGGGGAGCTGGGCCTGGCCACTTCTCTGGATGCTCTGTCTTTGTTTTAGGCTAGTGTTGTGGAAAATGCAGTGTCTCATGGGAGAGGGGGTCACTTCACCTCAGTGAGCTTCAGCTGAAATGGGGATAGCGTTGACTCTTTTTATACTCACTGTACACAATTTTCCTTATCCAACGGCCTCAGGTCTCCCAGTGATCAGAGCACAAAGGAACTTCAGATCAGAGTGGGCACCAGTCATGGAGAACTCTGAGACCCAGAGAGGTGAGGGCCTTGTCCAAGGTCACACAGCCAGGGAGTGGGTGCTACAGTCTAGGCTTTCTGCTTCCTGGCCTCTTTCCTGAGTACCACACTAAGGCTGAAGAAGCCCTGGAGGGCCTGAGGTTAATGCATGAGCACACGGCAAACAACACAAGGGTGTCTCCAGTCTCACACAGGAAGAGGTCTGACCTCCCAGTCTCCAGAGCTGTCCAAGACCCTAAGGTGAACTCCTTGATTGAGGGCAGGGGGAACCTGGGGGCAGAGGACATCCCACTGTGAGGTTTATGGTTTCATGGATGTCAGAGCTTTTTAAAATGTGGTAATGTTAAGTGTGCAACCTCCCAGGGTCTTCTTTTAATTGGAAAAATAAACCATCTCCCCTAAGGCATGTTTGGGGGGGGAAGGCAGGTGCAGTGCTCGGGGCTCCCCGATGGTGGAGGCGGGCTGCAGCCCAGACTGTGTCACGGAGAAGCAACACAGGCAGAAACTACAGGGGGCCTTGACCCAGCTCCGAGAGGCAGGGCACAGGGCACACACGTGTAAACATGCGTTCACATACGTGCGTCTCCTCTCTGGGTCCCAGTAAGCCCTACATGGAGCCAGCATGTGGGCCACGCATCACACAAAATCAAGTACAGGTAGGCTCAGAGCACTAGCACACATGTGCATGTCCGTGACAAACACTCTCAGAGGTTAATGCATGATCTACTGTGTGTACCCGTGAGCACATGGCCTCACCCGTGTCATCTGGGCAGAAATAACAAAGCAGGAATAGACACACACACACCAGCACAGCCACAGAAGCTTGATCCAGACACTCCCAACTACACACATACACAGTTACACATGCTAGGACAACACTGGGACAATGTCCCCACTTACCTTCACCCTCTCTGTGAGATGCAGTCTGTCAGTTCAAACTCAGCTGCACGCAGAGCTCTGACATCTTATGTCCACATGCTCTCTGGTCTCTCTTATGCGCACACACACACACTGTACCTGTGTTCACAAACGCACACACACACATGCATACTATATCCATGTACACACACACACACACACACACACGCTGTACCTGGGTCATTTTTGAGAGCCCAGAGTGTGGTTACATTTCCAAACAACAGCAGCATCCACCTTCTCTGCCAGTTTAGCCCGCATGGTGCTCCCACATCTGGCACCCTGACAGCCCACTTCCCGGTTCGTGAACCTTCGGCTCATCTCACGCCTGGGCAAAGGGTTCTACCCTGCAGCCTCGGGAGGAGCTTTCACCCTCCGAGGAGGAAGACCGGCTGGTTCACCGCTTTGGAGGCAACATTTTAGCGCCAAGAAAGGGCGGCGGGTCTGGGGGCGCCACCTGGCGGCGAGGAGCAGAACTGCGGCGCCTCCGCAGCTGCTCAGGCCAGAGCTGCCGCCTGCCCAGAGTGGGAGGACCCCCTTCTGATCCCGGCGAGGGGGGGAAGGTTGGAGGCGTCGAGTCGCGATGGAGGTGTCAGGCAACCACAGCTTGCAGGCACGGAGGACAGGGCGAGAGCTACCTGCTGGTTGCTGAACCCCTCCTCTCCAAAACAGCACCGGGCTTAGGAGGGGGAGCCCCCCAAAACTGGAGTTGTCTTTTGGAGGGCGGGCCCCTTGTAATACAGGCTTTTCACTAGGTAAGTGTTGTGGAAACCCATCAGCCTCCGTGGACGAGCCAACGTTGTTGTGAGAGGCTGCAATCGGCTGCCGCGGATTTTTTTTGGAGATTGTGTCAATGTGTCTGCCCATGTCACGATGGGTGATTTACGAGCGCATCTGCCCACACCAAGCTGAGTGTTCAGCAGTTGTTGACTCCAAACGGCAGCGCCCCCGTGCCCCACCCTTCCTGTTCACCCAGCCTCACCCAAGGGGACTTTTTTGTTTTGCTGGATGAAAAAGCCCTTAAAGGGAAACAGTTTGCGATGTGGAAGAGGCGAAACAACCGTGGAAGAGGTGAAACAAACAACAGCTGAAGCACTCAAAGGCATCAAAACTGATGAGTTCAAAAACTGTTTTGAGGCTGGGCTCAGTGGCTCAGCCTGGCATCCCAGCACTTTGGGAGGCCAAGGCGAGAGGATTGCCTGAGATTGGGGGTTCAAGACCCGCCTGGGCAACTTGGTGAGACCTCGTCTCTACAATAAACCGCAAAAGCTAGCCAGGCGGGATGAGGTGCGTGCGTCTGTAGGTCCAGCTTCTTGGAAGGCTGAGGCGGAAGGATCGCTGGAGCCCAGCAGGTCGAGGCTGCTGCGGTGACTGTGAGCATGCCACTGCACTCCAGCCTGGGCAACAGAGTGAGACTCTGACTCAAAAAACAAACAAAACTGTTTTGAGCAGTGGAAAACGTGTCTTAATAGGTGTATTGCAACACACAGAGAGGACTTTGAAGGTAACTGCAGTTCAAACATGTTTGATAAACACACAACTTGAATAAATAAATTCCAGGTTCTGGAGGGTCCCCTTCATAGGTCTGACCTGAGCTTCCATTTTCTGGGCTCTAGTGGAAGCTGGGTGTAATCCCCTGGGCTGCGTGGGCATCCTCACTGCGAGCCTGCGACGTCCCTTTCCGGTGGCAGAGCAAGAAGGCAGGTGCTCTCAGGGTCTGCCTCTACCTTGCTTCCCCGGCTAGGCCCAAGAAAGCACCTGAAACCGTCCTGGAACAGGTGGGCATTTCTAATACGGAGAAAGAATTCCTGTTCCACTAAGCTCAAGGACCGGGCCTGAGGATTCAACATGGCCGTGTGTGCTCCTCCTGTAAAATGCTGTGATGCGGCCACAGGAGCTTGGGGTACAGATCCTTGGGGCAGTCACATCCTTCCACCAGCCCCCTGCGGACAGCTGCAGGGACTCACCCTTGACGGAGGGAAGGTCCGGGGTCCTCACTGGCACGAGGTTGGCCTGGTCCCGGAGCCCACAGCTCTCTGATGCCTCCTTCACGCTTCAGCCGGAGACTTTACCCTTGTTGGCCTGGGGTGACCGGGCAGTGATGTGGCCTGGAGAGGGTTGGGAGGACTGGGGGGGTGGGGGGGTGAGTGGGAAGGGCGGGAAGGGCCCAGGCCCCAGGGAGCCACGAAAGCGCTGTGAGTGGTGGGCAGCATGATCAGATCTCCATGTTGGGAAAATCTCTTTGCCGTGGCGCCGAGAACATTCCGCATCAGCGGCAGGATACTGCCATCACGACGCCACTCAGGGCCAGCACGCGCCGAACTCTGTGCGTCAGGGTGATGGGATCCTCAGGGCCCGTCAGCTCAGTCTGGATGGATTGAGCAGCTGACCAACCAGGCGGTGGGGGGTGGGGGGGGGGGGGTTGCCCAGCAAGTCGGGGGTTAACGAGGCAAGTGTGGGCCGACTGCCAGACCTGGCACCCAGGAGGCCACAGCCTGGTTTGCCTCAGACAAACCTCCTGACCCTGGACTTGGGGTCTAGCCTCTTCAAGGTCAGTTTTTTTGTCTGTTAAATGGAGTTAACAGCCAAAACTTCAATGAGATGATGTGGGTGAAGGTGTTCTACCAACTGTGAAGGAAATGTGCTTATTTATTTTTAAAATGCGTTACTTTCCCTCAGCGGCCGGCGGGGACACAGAGCTCTGCTGAGAGGTGCCTTGTCCTCACCTGCCCCACAGGCCCAGGTGGCATCACCCCAGCTGTGCCCGGAAGGCCTCGTGTCTCCCGAACCTGCCCGTCAGGGGGGTCGGCGTCAGCACCACCACGTGCGTGCCCTGATGGGCTCGCTGGGCTCTGCCCGGGAAGCCATTTGAGGGGGTCTCGCTCTGCTGCTGCAGCCAGGAACAAAAAGAACGTGCCCCCACTGGGGCAGGACACCTTCTCTGGGCTCCCAAGCTGCCTGTAGAATGCCCGGTCCCAGGGTCCTGAAGCCAGGCCCATGCTTGAGGTGAGACTATGAGGAGCAGGGGCCTGGGTGGCTCAGCCTACCATCCCAGCACTTTGGTTAGGCTGAGGCGAGTGGCTTGCCTGAGGCCGCAGGTTCAAGACCCATCCGGGCAACTTGGTGAGACCTCGTCTCTACAATAAATCACAAACTAGCTGAGTATGGTAGTGCGCACCTATAGTTCCGGCTACTTGGAAGGCTGAGGCGGAAGGTTTGCTGGAGCCCAGCAGGTCGAGGCTGCGGTGGGCGGGAGCGGCCACTGCACTCCAGTCTGGGCGACGGAGTGAGACTCCGACTCAAAAAAAAAAAGATGGAATCCTGGCGTCTCCAGGGAGTCCTTTAGAAACGTGAACCTGGGGGGCGGGGGGTGGGGTGGGGAGAAGATTCTGGGGCGAGTCAAGGAGAGAGTGTTAGAAGGGCTGGACAGGCGAAAGGAGGCAGGAGAGAACTGGAGAGAAAGTGTCTGCAGGTGAGAGGGCTGGGGAGGGGTGGGGGCAGGGGCTAAGCTGGTCTGTAGAAGCCTGGAGCCACCTGGAATTTCATCCTGCTCCAGGGAATTCTGCTGCAAAGTAGCCCTGGGTTCAGCAGGACTCTAGGATTTGCCTTGAATTACGGTCCTGAGGCCCATGGGTCTGGGCCTCATAGATTCAGAGGGAGGACACACCTCTGAGCCTCGGCAGGCACCCTCAGTATTGTTGCTGAACTTGAAAAGCCATCAGAGCCCAGGGCAGAAAGAAGAGCTGCAGGGCAGGGTGGCCCCCACCTTCCTCCCGCCTGACCTGCTGGCCAAGCCTTGTGACATCCTGGCGTCTCAGAGCCTCCTGGCCCTTGAGCTGCCGAGAAAGTAAAACCAAACGGGCTTTGCATACAAGACAGGCGGGGGCGTGCTCCACAGTGCCCCCCCTGCCTTGTTAAAAACCCCTCGTCCTAGCCGGCTGGGTGGCTCAGCCTGTAATCCCACGCCTTTGGGAGGCTGAGGTGAGTGGATTGCTTGAGCCCGTGGGTTCGAGACCCGCCTGGGCAGCGAGACCTCATCTCTACAATAAATCAAAAAATCAGCCGGGCTCGGTGGCTCAGCCTGTAATCCCACGCCTTTGGGAGGCTGAGGTGAGTGGATTGCCTGAGCCCGTGGGTTCGAGACCCGCCTGGGCAGCGAGACCTCATCTCTACAATACAATCAAAAAATCATCCGGGCGTGGTAGCGCATGCCTATAATTCTAGCTACTTGGAAGGCTGAGGCGGAAGGATCGCCGGAGCCCAGCAGGTCGAGGCTGTGGTGGCCGGGAACGGCCACTGCACTCCAGTCTGGGTGACAGAGTGAGACTCCAACTCAAACAACAACAACAACAACAACAACAAAACACCCCTCGCCCTCTGCCAGGGGCCCCCACCCCTCATGCCACCGCACTGACTCCCACCTCGGAGGGGTCAGGCTGTGGCACAAAGTCACCACGGTCTTGCTGCTGCAGCTTCCCGGGGGTGCGTGAGGTCCCATCGGAGGCCCCGTGGGAGTCTGCACAGAGGTGGTTCCAGGGTCTGCGGGCGGCACTCGGAGTGACCCGGGGATGTGCATCTTTTCTCTGCTGAACGGAAGCATTGCCGCAGGGTCCCAGGCCTCCGCAAAGTCCTTCCAGCTCCGGCCTCGCTGTCTGCACTCGGTCTTTTCCAGGCCGGGTCTCCCATCCCTGCAACACAGAACTTGCACCGTGAACTCTTCTTCCACTGGGGAAGCTGGTCAAAACCGCTGCCACTGGCCCTCCTGCCACAGGGAGGGTGTGTCTGGGGCCAGACCTGAGCTCCATTTCGTTCCTCTTAGAACAAAACTGTTTCTGGTAATTAGGTTTGATGACTTTGGCGGCGAGAAGGACACAGTACCTTCTCTAGCTTGGGAGACTCATGACAGTTTCTCTTTAGGGAAGCGGGAAGGAAGGCGAGGGGGAAAGACAGGCAGAGGGAGAGGGAGGCCCGGGGTCCCCATCTCGTGACCACTGACCCCACGCCTGACTCCCGCTCCCAAGGACTCTGACTTGACATTCTTTTTGTTGTGTTTGTTTGTTTTTTGAGTCGGAGTCTCACTCTGTCGCCCAGACTGGAGCGCAGTGGCACGCTTCCGGCCACTGCAGCCTCGACCCGCTGGGCTCCGGCGATCCTTCCGCCTCAGCCTTCCAAGGAGCTGGAACCACAGCCATGTGCCACCATGCCCAGCTGATTTTTAAGTTCATCGTAGAGGCGAGGTCTCACCATGCTGCTCAGGCTGGTCTCGAACCCCTGAGCTCAGGCAATCCTCTCACCTCCTCCTCCTAAAGTGCTGGGATGACAGGTGTGAGCCACCGTGCCCGACTTGACATTCTTATTTACCAAAGAAGCTGCGTGTATTTGCATCCGTTTCTGTTCTCAGAGGTCACTGGCGACCGCAGGGCAGCCAGCCCTTGGCACCTGGGTTACTCTGGTCAGCCTCACAGAGTGCCCCTTGGCTCAGGTTTTCTGTGACCACCCCTAATTCACCGACTCAGGAGGCTGGGAGGCCCCAATCCTGCAATTTCAAAGATGGGGAAACAGAGGCACTCAGCCTCCCCAGGGCCCACTGGGGCCAGAACCTGGGTTGCGCTGCTGGGAGAGCACCCTCCTTCCTTTTCCTCCCTCCCCTCCACTCCCACTTTCTTCTCACTGGCAGCCTGAGCACGCCCAGGGGCTGGGTGGGGGTGGCCGCTGTCCACCCAGATCTTAGCTCTGGAGTGGCCTCTGAGAGAGGAGCCGAGTCCGCGGGCCCAGCTTCTCTTCCTCTGCACCTGGCTCTGCCCGCAGACGCCCCAGGAGTCCGCCCCGAGCGCCTCAGCCCTGTGGCTTGAGGACGCGCCTGGCCTCGGTGCCCACCGTGCAGCTTTCCGGTGGCCTGACCTAGGAAGACGAGCCTCAGAGCCCCACCAAGAAGCGGGAGGTATAGCGCCTCACTTTCAGGGTCAGCGTGAGAATGGCACGGGATTTATTTGGAGAGCGTCTGGCACATAGTAGGTGCTTTAATGGCCACTGTGATTGGCCATGCCCATCTGTCTCGCACCGCGGCTCTGAAAGCAGCAGTGAGGTCTGCAAAGCCTCCTCGCCAAGGTCAATGATAACCAAGTCTACATCCCTGGGTGCGGACCCTCTGGAGGCTGTCGGGAGATGGCCTTTTTTTTACTAGCAAATAAAACAGTCTGGTCCGGTTTAGGTTTTCTTTCCTGTGTTAGAAATTTGTCCTCTTATTTATTGCCTATTCTGGGGGCTGGAGGTAGGAGGCGTAACTGACTTCTGCTGCAAATAACCTGGATTTGGCTTTTAACGGGCCACCAAGACTTGTCATGTGAGAAATGTGAAAGAGACATGTTTCTGCGGAGGGCGTGGACTGAGGCCCTAGAGGGAATGAAAAGAGAGCAGGGGGTGCTGATGGGAGCCCGGACAGGAGTCGGATTGGCGGACCCCTCCCCAAGCCGGGAAGGGCTGGTGACTGGACAATGAGAGGGACCCATGAGGACACTGCCCCACAGCCTGGGCTCAGGGTCCTGATGTTGGATCACCTCATTTGCCCCCAGGATGGGCCGCTGTCAGGACCCCTAGAGCCCTAAAGGAAGCCCTGGACACCCAGGGAGACCTGGGGAGGAGTTCCCACACTTGCCTAGGGAGGAGGGCTCAGAGAAAATGGGTTGGTGACATGCCTCGCCCATGGTTCCTCCAGAGCCTCTTATTCAAGGGCCGAGTCTGCAGGGAGGAAGGGTCCTGCCTCCAGGTGGCTTGCCAGGCAAGCTGTCTCCCACCCCTGGGGAGATTCTGGAGGGTGAGGGACTGGGACAGTGGGGAGGGAGAGCAAAGGGGCTGCTCCTTGGCCTAGCTCCTCCGTCTGGCTGGGCAGACGGTCCAGCCGGGCCCGCCAGAGTGGCCATCCTGCCTCACCTATGCAGTCCCCGACATAACCAGCCCAGGAGAAACTTTCCTTCAGCAGGGAAAATAGCCAGCAATGGCAAAAGACACTGTGGAGGGAGGGAGGCGCCGGCCCAGCCCTGGGCATTAACATGATTTAGCAGATAATGTGTTGCCCCTCATGACTAAAAGCCATCTTGGAATGAAGCTTCGTGGTTATTTCTGGGCAAAACTGTCCGATGGGATGAAGTAGTTCAACTCCTGACTGTGAAGTCACAAAGGCAGCGGTCTTCGTCAAGCTCCATCTTTCCGGCCCTCGGGTCTGCCTGGATGCAGCCCAGCCCGACGGTGGCAGCCACCTTGGCAGAAAGAGCTCTCGTGCCTCTTGGCTCTCGTGCCCTGAGGACCTGGCAGGCTTCTGTGCCAGGGGCCACGGGGGCATTGAGAGGCGCCCACGTTTGCTGCTTTTCCCTGGTGTTCTAGAATTCCTCCTGGTTTCTACCACCTGAAATCCTCACACACATCAGATAAGCCGACCCTGCCACTGACCTACCTGGTGGCTTTGGGCAGGTTAAGTTTATTTTCTTGAATCTTCATTTCCTCACCTTAAGACGACTTCGGAGGGTCTTACAGATAAAGTAAACAAACAAAAACAGAAGCAGGAGCATGGCAAGGTGGAGCACACTCTCTTCTCACCAGGCCCGGCTCAAAGTTGGTCCCTTCTCCCTGGGGTGCCCTCCGATTGTCCCGGGCCGCGTCCTACCCATCCTCCAGGGCCTTCTTCCCAGGGGTCCTCCTGACTCCTCCACAGGGGGTCCGCCTGACTCCTGGAGGGGGGGGCTCCTGACTCCTCCCTGGGATTCTCCTGACCCCTCCACGAGGGGGGACCCTCCTGATCCTCTCTGGGGGGTTCCTTCTGTCTTGCCCAAGCATATCTGGTCTCCCCCCCCGCTCTGACTGCACAGAATCAGGAAACGGCTGTTCGCTTTGTGTTTGAGGGACTAGGAAGGGATGTAGGGCAGTGAGGTAGTGGTGAGGGGCCACTTCAGACCAAGGGATGTGGGATGAGAGGAAATGGGATTGGCAGACTCTCTGCTGCTAAATGAAACGGAAGAAAGGCCCTGCGCGGTCCCTCCTGGACTCTAGGCCTGCAATCCACGGGCGGCCACCAGGTGGCCGTGGTGTTCCGGGGCCGATGGGATAAGAAAGGGCCACAAATCAAAAGCATGGTGTGGTTGTAAATTCAGTGCTCACGGGTTCAGTCCACCCTCCCCTTTTTATTTTTATTTTTTGTAGAGGTGAGGTCTCACTATGTTGCCCAGGCTAGTCTCGAACTCCTAGGCTCAAGCAGTCCTCCCGCCCTGGCCTCCCAAAGTGCTGGGATGACAGACGTGAGCCACCGCGCCCTGCCTAATCCCAGATGACTAGGTTAGAGCTGCAGTTCCTGCTTCTCCGGCCCTGCTTCCCTTTGCGATGACCCCGGCATGCTGCTCTCCCGAGAACCCACCTAGGGGACCTGGCGGGGGTATCGCTGGTGCCGGCTCTTCCTGCACGTCAGAGTGACGCTACTTGAATCTGCCCTTGTTTTTTAAAAGAGTCATTATCCACAGACTTTGTGACTCTTTCTCACGAGTAGGCTGATGTCTGTGACATACTCCAAGACGCTGTACAGTGACACTGTGGCCGAGATGCCCTGAGCTAGACATGCCCGGAAGGTTGGCCCCTGGGACAGGCCCCTTCCACCCGGAGCACTGTCCCTGCATCTCCTGGCTTTCTTTTTAGAGAGATAGCAGATCAGAGGGGTGAAAGCACAACTCTGGAGCTGACCACCTGGAAGCGAAGCCTGACCCCACACTCGCCAGCTCTGAGACCGTAGGCAAGTCACTTGTCCTTTCTGTGCCTCTGCTGTGTCATCTGTGACATGGGAGTCATAATAGTCTTATCTCACAGGCCTGCTGGGAGGATTAAGTGACTGCATGTCAGGTGCTGAGTCAGTGCCTGGCACGTGGGAGGGCCACGTGAGCAGGGACTCTTTGTGTGTGTGTGTGTGTGTGTGTGTGTGTGTGTGTGTGTTGGAGTCTCTCTGTTGCCTTGGCTGGAGTGTAGTGGCACAATCATGGCTCACCACAGCCTTGATCTCCTGGGCTCAGGCAATCTTTCTGCCTCAGCTTTCCAAGTAGCTGGTACCATAGATGCATGCCACCACCCCCAGCTAATTTTTTTATTTTTAGTAGAGACGAGGTCTTGCTATGTTGCCCAGGCTGGTCTCGAACTCCTGGGCTCAAGCCTCAGTCCTCTCACCTCAGCCTCCCCAGATGCTGGAATTATAGGTGTGAATCACTGTGTCCGGCCCTGTCTTGATGGTCTTGATAATTTGTGAAGAAGGGACAGTGACTGTTCATTCTGCACGAGGCCTACAGAGAGGGTGGCAGGCCCTACGGCGGACCAGGCACCTGGCCGATCCCTCCCCTGCCCCTCTGAGCTCCCTCTTCCCATCACAGGCAGGCACCCCACCTGGGTTCACGGGCCCCAGTCTGAGCCTTTGTTCCCTCTTCCAACATTTTTTTTTGAGGTGGAGTCTTACTCCATCACCCAGGCTGGAGTGCAGTAGCATGCTCACGGCCACCCCAGCATTGATCTGTTGGGCTCCGGCAGTCCTTCCGCCTCAGCCTTCCAGGTAGCCGGAACTACAGGTACGCGCTACCATACCCAGCTAATTTTTGATTTATTGTAGAGATGAGGTCTTGCCAAGTTGTTTGAGCTGGTCTCGAACCTGCGGGCTCAGGCACTCCACTTGCCTTGGCCTCCCAAAGTGCTGGGGCTACAGGCTGAGTCACCGAGCCTGGCCTCTCCCAACATTTTAATGAAAGATTTTGAGCACAGGGCAATGTTGAAGGGACTTTATGCACACTGCCACCTGGGTTTCCCCGAGGCATTTTGCGTGTCTGGTGCGTCTCATTCACAGTCTCCCTGGACTCTGTCCTCAGCTTCCGGCTCTCGTCTCTCGCGGACAGTTTCGAGTCATCCAGCCCTGCTATCTGGATCAAGAAAGGCCTCCCGGTCTCTGGGTGGCCTCCGAGGAGGGGAATGGCAGGGGAGGTTGTGGGGGGCTCTGGAGGACCTACCAGGGAGGCTGGAACCAGAGTCCTCTGGCCCTGGGCCGTGGAGGTGCGTACCACGGTGAGTCCTCCTTGCTGAAGTCTGCAGACTGAGCTGTCCACCTGGGGCCTTGGCTCCTTGTGTCTTCCGAGTGTTTCCCACACGTGTGGGAGGAGGGTGGGTGTGCAGAGCCCGGCACCCCTGCGAGGTGGCCCCAGAGGAAAGTCTTCCCCACTTCTCGGCTTGGGAAACTGAGACTTGGAGGTGCCCTCAACGCCCTGCCCAAGACACCAGGGTTAACAGGCAGACCGAGCCCAGGTCCACAGACTCCAGACACAGGCTGTTTCTTTTGATCCCATGCCGGGAGGAGAGGGAGACAGCACGTTTCCTTGCGTAATTTGAGGACAAAACCTCCAAAACTTCGACTTTGTCTCTGGGAGAAGGAGGGGCGGGCTGTGAGGCTGTGTTTGGGCTGAGAGCATCATATTTCAAAGGGTTGGAGCACCTTTCTCCCTTTCTCCACTTGGGCCCAGCGCTTCGATGTGTGTGGAACTCTCCCGCCCCTCCCGACCTCCCTGCCCCCTCCCAAAGCTGCAGGCAGGTGACACCTGTATTATTGCGAAGGGTTAAAAAGCCCCTGAATCAATAAAACCCATTAATGAGTGTTGGTACCTCGAAGGCCACAGATAAATCCCTTCTGCCCGGGGAGTTCAGTCCCATAAAACAGCTCTTCCCTTCAATGCTCGCATTCATTCGGTGGAAAATGTGGAGAAATTTTAAAAAGGTGACTTACTAATTGCCTGTAAAATAAAAGGCAGATGGAAGCTTTATTACAGTTGAAGGAAGTCAGGAATATTAAGGTAAAATGTCAAATAACAATTGATTTTCCTTAGACATAAAGGGGCGATTTATGGCTTCCCAGTTACTACAAACGAGAAATTATTTGAAGGCCTAAAAAGTATGAGGAGAAATAAAGATTAAATAGAAGATGAAATCATAAGGGTTTCTCCAGGACGTGACTCCAGGGCCCCTGGGGGCTGGAGTTCATGTGGCCAGGGCCAGCCTACTGGGATTTGGCGAGGTTTAGGGGTGAGGGTCTCCAAGGATCAGGGAGCCACCTTTGCTTTGTGTTTAAGGAACTGGGGGAGGGAGATGGGGTAGAGAAAGTTGTGGTTGGGGCAACTTCAGTCTGGAGGGTGACGGATTGGGAAAGGCGAGATGCTGGGACAAGTCCCCCCGCCCAGCCAGCAGACATGGAGGGTCTAGGCCAGCTGGCTTCCCTGGGACTTCCACGGACTTCAACGAACATCAACCGTCTTTCTGCCGGTGGGCACCATCCTTGTCGGTCCCCTCCAAGCCCTGGTAACACCCAAGGCCCCGTGGTGGCTTTGTCAACCTGTTTCTCACATTGAGAGCCAGAGAGGGGGAGAGGGAAAATGTTCCCTCCCTGGCTGCCAGCTCTGTGCTGGGGCTCGTCCCCTCCTGGATTCCCCAGAAGCTGCCCTGAGATGCAGACTCAAGGGCAGGTCGTTTATTTGGGAGACACCCACAGCAGAGTCTAGTAGGAGCATGGGAGAGGGAGGGAGGGGGGGATGGAGCTTAGGCTGTGACCCTGGAGGCTGAGGGAGCTTCACTTTTCTTTTGAGTTGGAATCTCACTCTGTCGCCCAGGCTGGAGTGCAATGGCATGCTCACGACCACTGCAACCTTGACCTGCTGGGCTCAGGTGATCCTTCCACCTCAGCCTTCAAGTAGCTGGAATTACAGGTATGCGCCAGCACACCTGGCTAATTTTTTGACCTGTTGCAGAGACAAGGTCTCACCAAGTTGCCCAGGCTGGTCTTGAACTCATGGGCTCAGACAGTCCTTTCACCTCAGCTTCCCAAAGTACTGGAATGACAGGCATGAATCACTGAGTCCGGTCTAAGCTGGAGTCCTTATATACCAACCCCATCTCCCTCACTGGTTGAGGCTACTGGGTAGGAGGGTGGGCATTCACTCTCTGGCATCTCCAGGGGACCTCAGACTGCCAGAAGTCAGATACACTGGGCTCTGAGCTGATGGGTCCCCAGGAGGTGTGGGCAGGTTCTGTGGCAGCTGCCTCTATGGGTCACCTGGGTATGTTAAATGCTCACCATTTCTGTTACTTGTGGGTCAGAGTTCCTGTCTGCATGGCAGAGGACACTGGAGCCTGGAGAGGGTAAATGACCTCTTCACAGCTGGGCGGAGGTAGCCGGTTCAACCCAGACTCATCTGGCTTTGAAGCCCAGGCCTTCCACCCCCTAAGTTCTGTGCATTAAGACATATCTGGGAGCCTGGTTGGTCGACTGTGGTTCCCCAGGCCCACCCTCGGGGATTCTCCTTTGGCAAAGGCGTGTTTGTGGCGAGCGGGCAGCGGCTGGTACGCACTCATACCAAGACTCTGCTGGCCTTCATGGGGCCATGGCCGGCTTCGAGAAGGTCTGCCCCGCAGCCACGCTGGCCTCTTCTTCCCCGGCTCCCACATCCCTCTCTCCTCTGTGTGTTCCCAGGGACTTCCCCGAGGGCCCTATCTCCGTTCCTGGAGGCCAGAACTGGGGAGAGGAGTTGGCAGACCCAAGCAGGTCCCCCGAGCTGAGATGCAAAGCAGGGCCATGTCTTGTGGCCCCCAAGGTGGGGAGAAGTGGCGGTGGCGGTGGCCGCGATCCAAGAAGGGGCTGGGGGGAAGCACCCTGGGTGGCTCAGGCCATGAAGCGTCCCATCGAGGATGAGGTGGGAGGGGCCTGGGGGTAGGGAGACCTTGGGGGTGGAGGGGCCAGGCTGCAGCAAGGCCACAGGGTCCGAGGGACCAAGAACCAGGATACTCTGTGGAGCCCAGCATGTCGGGGGACAGAGTCCCCGAGAGGGAAGAGCAGGGAGGGGGCGACATCCTCGTGGTCCTGGATGGGAGGCCCTGCATGGTAACGGGGTGGCCTGGGGTGACGCTGGGGGCAGGGCCCGCCCAGTTCCACAAGGGCAGAAGCCAGCGCCACTGGGTGGGCGTCCTGGGCGGGCCTTCTCTCGAACACGATGCTTGTTTCCTATCCTTGCTGTGACAAATCACCTTGCATCGAGGCACTGGAAGTCACACACTGAAGGGTGCAACAAGGACTTTGGGGGTTCTTGACTCACATCAACCTCAGTAATCTGGGTGACCTTGGGCAAGCCCGGCCCCCGTCAGTGCCTCAGTTTCCCCACCAGAGCAATGAAACTGGCCCCTCTGGCTCCCTCACTCTGAGTTTTTCCTCTTGGGAGGGGTGAGGGAGACAGTCACTCCATCCAGAGTCCCACAGTGGTGTGCGCCGTGTGTGTGTGTGTGTGTGTGTGTGTGTGTGTGTGTGTGTGTGTTTAATCTCCGGCATTTAGGTGAGATCCTAAGCCAATAAATGCTTAGGAGATTTCAATAGAATAGATTAATCTTTACTAGAAAAAAATATAATTGGCTAATATTAAGGCTGCTGGCCTGACAAATCTGCTGCAACCATATATCTGGGAGAGTAAAAGCCCGAGAGGCCTGCCCATAAATATGCCATCCTCCCGCAGGCCCCCGGGAAGCACTCTGGGGGGGCGTCCCTGGGTGATTTATTCTTCATTAATAAGCTCAGTGCTATATTAGGATCAGATTTACGACTCTGCCTTTCTAATATTTCTGACATTTCATCTGAAAAGGATTACAAATGAGATCTTGAAGTTTGGCCACTTCTCTCCGCTGGTGCCTGGACCCTGTGTGTCCAAGGGGAGCTGGTGGGGCTGGAGACCCCAGGAAGCAGGACACAGGTGCCTTCTGGGGGGAGGGGGAGCCACTGGTGTGACTGCGGCTTTGGCTTTGGCTTTACTGGGTCTGCCAGAAGCTTGGGAGGGGAAGGCTGCAGACCCAACCCCAGAGGCAACAGTGATACCTGTGATGTTTATCAGATGGCGCCAAGCATGGTCATCCGTTCATTCATCCACTCAACAGCTGTTTCCTGAGCATGCATGATGTGCCGAGTGCTGTTTGTGTCGCTTGGTGCTTGGGGCACAGGAAAGAGCAGAAACGAAGCAAAGGTGGTCTTGGCCCTCGTGCAGCCGGCGTTCTTGTTGAGGCAGGAGAGTGTCAGGTGCGTGTGGCGTGTTCACAGATGAGAGGGTAATGGCAAGAAAGAAGCAGGTGCCCAGACAGGGCAGGGGGGCCAAGAGCACGGAGGCCGAGCTGCCACGTGAGTGAAGGAAGCCCTTGAACACACCCACTCGGGAGCTGTGACTGCCCACTGTGCAGATGAGGACAGGGCTGAGGGTGGACGAGGAGCCACCAGTGACACCAAGGGACCCTCCCGCGACCCTGGCAGTTTGCAAAGTGCCCTCTGCACCATTAGTCTTTGCTCTCTGGGCTGCACACTGCTGCACATGGTCGTGTGGGAACCATGAAAACACTGTCAACTGGGCCCCACCCCCAGAGGGTCCCATTCCGTGGGTCTGGATGCAGCCTAGGACTTGGGGTGCTTAAAGGATGCCCCACGGTTCTGGCTAGCACCAGGGCTCAGAGCCACCGGCTTCAGGGCCAAGCTCAGGCACTAGAGGCTGAGACGGCCTTCTATGAATGCCAGTCTTGCCTCTCTGGCCTGTTTTCTCACCTGCAAGATGGGGTAAAGTTATTTGCCTCGTGCTGCGAGAGGGTGGTGGGAGCCAGGCCCCTCGGCCCCTCCTAGACCCGGCTTGAGCTCCCCCTCCCACGCTGCAGACTCTGAGCCTTGCTGGAGGCCCCGAGCTCACACATGGTGGGTGGACACGTAGACCCCAGGCTTCTGACGCCCCCACAGCCACTGCCTTCCCCAAATTCCAGGGATACCTAGCCTATGCCTGCAGCATCAGAGCACAATAAGCCCCCGACACCCCCACCCCACCCCCACCTGATGCCTAACACAGTGATCCCCAGCTGCGGGATGAGGGTCTGTCCTGAAGCAGTTTTGGTTCATCCAGGGAGGAGCCCCTCCCTCCTGCTACCTTACAGGCTGGGAATGGCGGCAGAAGTCACCGCTGGCCACTGTGGCCTCCATGGGCACTTTCCCCTACAAAGTGGCACAAGGGTTGGTTTCCGGGCTCCTCCCTGGATGAACCATAACTGCTCCAGGACAGACCCCATTGTGTTCCCAGCAGGCTCCAGCACGGGGCGGTGGCTCCCCCTGTCCACTCTGCCCCCACCACGTTTGACAGAGGGAACAATGCAAGTTACTCAGAAGATCCAGGTGCGGGGCAGAGAGGGACAAGGGGCAGGCGTGGGCATGATGGTGGGGGCGGGAGAGGGGCAGCCAGAGGCTGGGACCTGGTTGGGCCTGGGAAACTCGCCCAAGCCGGGAGGCTTCCTGGAGGAGGCAGGACTGGTGGGGTTTGAGGGAGTGAGGCCAGGCATGGGGGTGGAGGGTGTTGGGGGTGGGGGCCCAGGCCAGCAGTGGCCCCCACTGTGAGAGCTGGGAAGGGGTGTGGCTTCAAGCTGAGTGCTGTGGTGGGCTTGAAACCAGGCCTGGGCACTTGGACTTGATGGGGAGCCAGAGCAGCTTCTTGAGCAGGAGCAGCGCCAGATGAGAATGACTGGGCGGCGGGGCAGGGAGGCAGCAGGCCACAGGAGGGAGCATGCAGGGTTGGGAGGCAGAGACGCTCGTGTCCACTGGCCTTGGGGCGCAGGGCGGTCACAGATGTCCTGAGCCTCAGACTCAGGCTCATTTGTTTCGGGGAGACGGTGATCAGGATGCCTCCGAATGAGCCAGAAGAGCTGGTGAGGCGGCGCGAGGGAGAAGTGCCTGGAGAACAGAGAACAGCGGGCAGGCTTTGCTGTTGCCAATGTCTGCAGGACCCATGGAGGCCTTCAAGGCACGAGAGTCTGGGGAGCCTATGAGGAGACCCGTAGGTGACAGATGGAGTCACTGGGGACCGGGGCGCTGAGGAAGAGGTGGATCAAGGAGAATGGGGGACCAGGCGGCAGGGCTGGGATGGAGGATGAGGATGGAGGCTACCCCTGATCAGGGCTGGAGAAGGGGAGGAGACTGTCCTCTGCCGAGTTCCCTGGGATGCCTGGCATAGTGTCGGGCAGGTTCTTAACAGGTGGGGAGACTGAGGCACAGAGAGGCAAAATAAGTAGCCTAAGATCACCCAGTCAGTAAGTTGCAGAGGCTGGATTTGCACCCGGACATCTGAACTCCAGTCTCTCGACTAAGGTCGGGTTTCCCAAATTGGCCCCACGGGAAGACTTACCTTGGAGTCGGTTACACGTGCACATTCCCAGTCCCCTCCCACAGAAGTTCTAGGGTCTAGAAGCCTCTGCCTCCACCTGCCATTTTCACCAGTTGTGTGTTATCTTTACTGGGGCTCAGACGCAACGTGGGTGACAGCTGTCAGCCTCACCCAACCAAGTCCAGACATCAATAATCATACCACCAACCACAGCTGACACTTAACAGCATCTACAGGACTGAGCTTCCCTTTTTTTTTTTTTTGCACATGGCACCACTTAACCTTCACAACAACCTGTGAGGTGTGTCAGACTCACTTTATAAAAGAAGAAACTAAGGTCCAGAGAAACTATGCAGCCCTCCCAAGGTCACACAGCTTGAAGGAGCAGAGACAGAGCCCATTTTGACCTGGATCTGAACACTTCTGACCACTCCTCCCGCTCCCTATACCTCCCAGGTGGTGTTTGTTCACACAGGGCGCAGTTGAGATGGTGGATGAGTTTGTAAGCTTCAGACGGACTGTGCTGGTAGACTGCACGGGGATGGTTGGTGCCCCTTAGAGGGGGGTTTCCAGGTGTGTGCACATCCGAGCTCTTTCTTCCAAGGACTGTCACACACAGTGGCCACGCAGTGTGTGCTGAGACCTGCCTCTTGCCGGGCAGAATCCCCACCTCAAGGATCTGGAATGGGGGTTCTGTGTGTGCATTAAGGCAGGGCCTTGGAGCTCAGCACAGCAGACACTGTGGCCCAGCAGGTCCCCATCGTGGGGGTGGTCCTGTGCATTCTAGGATGTTCGCAGCATCCTTGGCTCTGTCCACCAGGTCCCAGCAGTGCTCTCCTGTTGTGACAACCATAAAACGTCTTCAGACATTTCCAAATATCCCCAGGGGGAAAAATTACCCCTAGTTGAGAACCACTGCATTAAAAAAAATAAAAAAGATTTCTGTATCCTCTACCCATGGACCAAACTTCACTGATAATTCTCTAAAATAACTGATTTTTGTTTTATTTTGTTTTTTGAGTTGGAGTCTCACTCTTGTTGCTCAGGCTGGAATGCAGTGTCACGTTCATGGCCACTGCAGCCTCAACCTGCTGGGCTCAGGCGATCCTTCTGCCTCAGCCTTCCAAGTAGCCGGAACTACAGGTGCATGCTACCATGCCCGGCTAATTTTTTATTTTTATTATAGCGATGTCTCTCCTAGTTGTCCAGGTTGGTCTCGAACCTGCAGGCTCAGGCAGTCCACTCACCTCGCCCTTCCAAAGTGCTGGGATACAGGCTGAGTCATGGAGCCCGGCCTGAACATATTTTTTTTGGTTAAACTATATGTTTGTTTTTTTTTTTAAGTTGGAGTCTCACTCTGTTGCCCAGGCTGGAGTACAGGGGCACACTCATGGCCACTGCAGCGTCAACCTGTTGGCTTCAGGTGACCCTTCCACTTCGGCCTCTTGAGTAGTTGGAACTACAGGCATGTGCCTTCATGTCTGGCTAATTTGTTTAAAATTTATTGTAAGGATGGGATCTTGCCAAGTTGCCCAGGCTGGTCTTGAACCCCTGGGCTCTGGCAATCCTCTCGCCTCCACCTCCCAAAATGCTGGGATGACAGGCATGAGCCATGTGCCCGGCATGGATGTATATTTTTGAAAAGAATGGAAAGTAAAAACACATTTTTTGAAAGGAAAACATTACATCTCATCTTAAAGGGTTTATCCCAAATATGCAAGAAGAGATCAACATCTAAAAATTTCACAATGTAATTTACCAGAGAAATAAACTAAAGAACAAAAGTCACATAATTAAAAAAAAAACAACCTTTTATTTGGAAATTTCAAACTGACAAAAAGTTGTAAAAATATAAATGGTACAAAGAATGCCCTTTGCCCAAATTCACCTGTTGTTAATATTTACCTTATTTGCACGTATGCTTTCTCTCTATACATAATACATACACACAAACACATACATATGGATGCATGTCTGTAAATGTATATAATTATATTGATGTGTGTGTATATATATTTTTGGAAACTTTTTTACACATCATGACCCGTTACCCCTAAATACTTAAGTGTGTACTTAAGAGAAGGGGGAACATTTGGAGAACTGGGATGTCCTCTTACATGACAACAGCACATATATTCATGAATCTGTACTTTGCTTTATTTTTGAGTTGGAGTCTCACTCTTGTTCCCCAGGCTGGAGTGCAGTGGCACACTCATGGCCACTGCAGCCTTGAACTGCTGGGCTCAGGCGATCCTTCTGTCTCAGCCTTCCAAGTAGCTGGAACTACAGACGCACCTCACCACACCTAGCTAGTTTGTGTGTGTGTGTGTGTGATTTATTGTAGAGATGAGGTCTCACCAAGTTGTCCAGGCTGGTCTCAAACCCACGAGCTCAGGCAATCTTCTCGCCTTGGTCTCCCAAAGTGCTGGGATTACAGGCTGAGCCACCGTCGCTAGCCTTGATTTGTTTTTGAGTTGGAGTCTCACTCTGTCGCCCAGGCTAGAGTGTAGTGACACATGCACAGCTCACCAGCAGCTCAACCTCCTAGGCTCAGGAGATCCTTCTGCCTTAGCCTCCGGTGTAGCTGGAACTACAAGCACACACTACCATGGCCTGCTACTTTTTAATTTTTTTTTTTTTTTGTAGAGACAAGCCTGTGTTGCCTAGGCTGGTCTCGAGCTCCTGGGCTCAACTGATCCTTCCACCTCGACCTCCCAAAATGCTGGGATTACAGATGTGAGCCACCATACTTGGCCAAAATAACTGATTCTATTTCCATACTTGTACATACAGAGGGTGCCAAAACAATGTATACACATTTTAAGAAAGAAAAAAACATATTAAAATTGCAATAAGAAGAAGAACACAAGTCATGTTTGACTTCTGCAACTACAAGAGGTGCTCAAAGTGGTTGCCATCAGTGTCCAGACACTTCTGATTATGGCAGACATCTCTTAAAATGTGTATACATTGTTTTGGCACCCTGGCGCCAAAAAGGGCAGCTGGTTAAAAAAAAGTATATGTGTGTGTATGTGTGTGTGTGTGTGTGTGTGTGTGTGTGTGTGTGTGTATACATATATAATATTTTAACCAGCTGATCTTTTAATTTCTTAATAAAGCAAAAATGAAATTTAAGATGCAGCTAGATTTCATTTTGTGAATAATGGATTTCGTTCTGTCAACTGCCAGAAAGTTCCAGTAGCTCAGACAGAAGTACACCACCGGGTGATGATCCAGCTGAGTTCTGACCCACATGCTGGCACTGCCTTCAGAGCTGTCTACACTTGGGGTTCTCAGCTAGGCTGCAACAGAATTGTCTGAGCTTGAAAAACACAGATTTCCCCTCCCACTCCCTTCTGATTCTGGTTCTCTAGGCATGAGTCCCTGGAACCTGTGTGTTTTCAAAATTTTATGAATAATTTTGAAGCTCTTTCCAGTCTATAAACAACATAATATTTCCCTCCATCTTCATCAACCTCCCTGGAAGTTAGGTCCTGAGCTTGGCTGCGGTGTGGTTCTAAGCCTGGCCACGAGATGTCGCTTTTCAGCCACAGTTTTCACTAAGTGGCCTGGCCAGGTGGCAGGTACCTTTGGCCGTGAGGTGGCGTTGGCTGGTGGGCCAGGACCCCCACGTCGTACCTCACCTTGCAGGCAGACTCTCCGCAGATGTGGACTTTCCCCACTCCCTGCCTGTCCCTGCCTTCAAACAAAGCCTCTCAGCCGCCAAGACCTGGGAGCTAGCGGTGAAGCCACGTCTAGTTCCCACTGTGTCTGGAACCCAAAAGGCTGAATTATTAGGGCTGGGAGGGACCTCAGAGCATCTTCACTGTGGATCCCAAACCTTAAAACAAACAGGGTGCTGGGTTCAGTGGCTCACACCTGTAATCCCAGCACTTTGGGAGGCCGAGGGGAGAAGATCACCTGACTGCAAGAGTTCGAGACCAGCCTGGGCAACATAGTGAGACCTTGTCTACAAAAAAATCAAAAACTAAAATTTAGCCGGGCGTGGTGGTGCGCACCTGTAGTCCCAGCTATTTGGAAGACTGAGGCAGAAGGATCACCTGAACCTAGGCGGTCAAGACTGTGGTGAGCCATGATCCTGCCACTGCACTCCAGCCTGAGACTTGGACTCAGACAACAACAGGAACAACAACAACAAAAAGGGATGATCTTGGACAAGTTACCTAAACCTCTGCCTCAGTTTTTTCACCTGTAACATCGGACAGGAGCAAATCTGTCTCAGATGGTTGCTGTGAAGAAAGAGGACAGGTTTTTGTAAAGCACGTGGCTGTGTGTGTCACAAACAGAAAGAAGCATCTGTTTTTGTTACAGCTTTACACAAGGGTAAACTGAGACTCTGTGAAGGGAAGTGACTTGCTGGAGGTCACCCAGTGAGATGGAGCTGGGTCCAGGGCCCCGTCTCGGGACTCTTGACACCCGATCTACTGCTGTTTTCAAAGCACACTGCAAGTGGGCTTTGAGGCAGTGTGGTGTATCCTAAGGTGAGAATGGTCCCCGTCCTGGCTGGGGAACAGAGCCACGGGTTCAACGCAAGCTGGCTTCGTGGGTGAGGATGCGTCTCCATGCCGAGGATCAGTCCGCTCATCTATAAAATGGGTGACAGTGGCACCTCCTGGGAAGAGGGGCGGCTTAGAATCAGACCAGAACATCACAGAGGTGCAGCAATTCTGTGACCAGAGAGCCGTGAGGTGGCCCTCATGGGAGGCTGGGGTCCGACCCTTGGCACCGAGCCCCGAGTCTGGAGGCCGGGACCTTGGTCGGAATCTAATTCGGCTTCAAATTGCTTTTTGGCTGTTTTCAAATCATGTGACAGATGGGATGAAATGATTCGGGGGGATTTCCTTCTGGCTCCCAGGCTTCACATGCTCAGCATGCCCTCTTCCATTTAGCTGTCCAGCCCCGGAAAGGCCTCGCAGGGGCAGTCCCATCCTCCTTGGGTGAGGACAGGAAGGTCAGAGGCGAGGCCAGTACAGAAGGCGGCGCGGTGGCCGTCAGGGGAAATGATAATATTTACTTCCTCAAGAGGCACATGTGTCCCTGTTCACGAAAAGTCACCTCATGAAGAAGCTGGTGGGCGCGAGAGAGGGGCTGGGCCCGCCTCTGAAATGGATCCGCCGGTCGCACCCCCTCGAGGCTTGTCTCATTTTTAGACACATTCCAAACTTTTCAGCAAATTACAGTGTTTGCCAACTGGCCGTCTGGGGCCCAGCAGAGATGCTATTTATGGCGGCTGGAACGCTGCCATCCCAGAGCAGCCTGGTGAGAAATGGGGCCCGCGTGCCCGGGAGTGGCGTCCTGCACCCTGGGGAGGGCCCAGGGCCCAGAGCAGGGTGCCGGGCAGGAGGCCTGTGCCCGACCCTTTCCAGGGCCCTGGGGTCTGCTCCGTGTCCCAAACGTCAGGGGGCCGCCTCCGTGCTCCTCAGAGAGACAGCTGGACACCGCCAAGGTCCAGGCTACCATAGGCTAGCTCTCGGTCATGTGGACCGCCATTTCACTTTATTCATTCCCTCCCTCCCTCGTTCCTCAGGGTCTACATGCAGCCGGGTTCGGTTCCGTCACTCCCTGGGAGTGTCACGTCTCCTTGATGAGCCTTGACTTTCCCCATCTGTGTAAGGGGTGCACGTGAGCACCAAAGCTCCTTCTAGCTTTGTGGGAGACACAGCAGTGTCCCACATGCAGTAGGTGCACAATGAATGTGTTTGTTTTTCCACCCTGCTCAGTGCAGGGGTGAAATAGGAATCGATGTCCTCGTCCTCGAGAGACTCAGTCCCTAGACCAGCGCCCAGACAAGGGCCCACCCAGGGAGAGCAGCGCCCTCCCAACTGTGCCCAGTGTCACTGTTGAAGAAGGCGTTTATGGCACTCAGAGGTCCCCACGATGCCGTGAGGAGGTCAAGTGTGGCCACGCTTGCGCGTTCAGCAGGAGAACACTGCCTCTCAGGGAGGCCTAGGGACTCGGGGAGGCTGCACAGACTCCGAGAGGAGAGCCGGCCCCCTGGTCCCTCTCTGGGCTCTGCCCTTGACTCAGCCTGTTCTCTTGGGCCTGGTTCCTGGGCCTCCCTGCTGTGGGCACCCCACTCTCCAGGGAGAGCTCAGTTCTTGAGTTCTGTCTTCCCTGTCCCCCACCCTGGAACGCTGCCTCTGGTTCCGTCACTGCTGGCATCTGCCCTGCGGGAAGGGGAGGAGGGTGAGAAGCCTCTCTGAGGGAAGCGTCTCTGTGCTCCGGCAGATGACTTCATTCCTTTGCTTCTTTTTTTCTGCTTTCTTCATAGTTTGTCGTCCAAACAGGAAAGCTTCCCTTAAAGGAATGAAGACAGAGACACAAGACAAGGTATGCTTAGGGGGCAAGGGACCAAGGACTGGGACAGCATGGCACCGAGGAGGGGTAGGGAGGAGGGGGAAAGGGAGAAGAGGGGCGCAGGAGGGAGGGGAGGGAGCAGGGAGAAGGGGGAGGAGGAGAGGAGGGAGGAGGAGAGAGGATGGGAGAGGGAGCGGAAGGGGAAGGGAGGGGGAAGAGGAAGGGGGAGGGGGAGAGAGGATGGGGGAGGGTGAGGGAGGGAACAACGGAGACAAGGGGGGAGGGAAGGTGGGGAAGGGAGGAGGGGAACAGAAGAGGCGGCGGGGGGAGAGGCAGGGAGGGCAGCGGGGCCCCTTGGGCTCTGTGGGCCAGGACCCTGGACAGCGCCCCCACACAGTGGGCCCTCAGGAGAAGGTGCTGCCCAGCAAAGGCCCAGAGGCTGAGTGTGCATGCCGGGGAGGGGGTGGGGGCAGCTTGGCCCGAGGGAGGAGCTGGCGCACAGGGGAGCTGAGACCCCTTCGGCACCGGGCCTGGGAAGGCTCCTTTATCCTGGACTCACGCGTGTCATCCCAGCTCCTTGAGAGGCCAAGGCAGGAAGATTGCTTGAGCCCAGGAATTTGGGGCCAGCCTAGGCAACCTGGGGAGGTCCCATCTCCACAAAAGACGAGAAAGTTGGAAACAAAAAATGAAGAGGAGCCATTCAGGACGGGATCCCCTGAGAGCTCCTCCACGTAAGGCTGGGTTGAGACCTCCTCTGTGTGTCTCTCCAGTGTGAGAAGACCACAGGCCATCCCGGGGAGCCAGGGACAGAACACCCAGGGCTCTAGGATGGGGCGGGGAGCCTTGAGAACCACTGACAGAGGCTGCCAGAAGGTCTGGCTGGAAGGAGGGGGCAGGGAGGGGGCTGGGGGTGTCAGAGAGGCCGGCAGGGGGGAAGCCACAACAAGGAGGGATGGGGGGGGGACCCTGAGAAAAAACCGGAGAAGGTGGGCTGAGAAGAGACCCTGCTACACTGGCTTGGATGTGGTCAACACTGTCCTGTCAAGACAGACCCAAACCAGGGAGCGTCGCAGTGACCTTCCCACATGTTCTCTGGCCCTGTCACCAGACAGTGGGGAACGAGACCTGCTAGAGCACGTGACTCAATGTCCATGTCCTTCCCATTGGCCCCGGCCCTACACCTCAGCCTGCCCCCACTAACCTCTCCTGTTCCAGCCGCTCATGCCTGCCCCAGGACCTTTGCACCTGCCGTTTCCTCTGGCAGAACTTCCCACCCTGGATCACTGCAAGACTCACCACCACTGCCTTCAGCTCTCTGCTCCCTCACTGGGCCTCCCTGGCTCCCTGTCTATGACAGCACTCACCACCCTCTTCCCTTTCTCTGCTTTCTTCATCTTGCTGTCTCATCACTCCTGACACCGTGCATGTATTCAGTGACTTGCTACATCTGCCTCCATCTGTCTTAGCCAGCTACTGCTGGGATGATGATGCGTAAGAAACCACCCAGCACTCCGGCTCCAGGTAAGGATGATCTTTCCTATTCTGAGTCTGTAGGTCAGGGGCAGGTAGCTCCGGTGGGGGGGGGTTGAGGCCTTCTCTGTGTGTCTCTCCATCCTCCTAGGACCAGCAGCTCTCCGGGCCAAGTGGAGAAGAGTGGGAACTTACAGGCCAAGCCAAGACTCACGACACAGTCAAGGGCAGTCATGACACGCCGCTGACATTCTAGTGGCCAGAGATGTCTCATGATCAAGCCTGGCAGCAGTGGAGGGGAGGCTCACTCTCTGCACATTTTTGGGAAGGAAGAGGAGCCGAGGGGAGCGACTGTTTTCTTTTTGTGGTAGCAACAGGATCTCGCTCTCTCTCCCAGGCCGAAGTGCAGTGGTTTGATCATAGCTCACTGGAGCCTTGACCTCCCAGACTCAAGAGACTCTCCTGCCTCTCAAATAGCTGGGATTACAGGCATGATGCTACCATGCCCAGCTAACTTTTTATTTATTTAATTTTATTTATTTATTTATTTTGAATTGGAGTTTCACTCTGTTGCCCAGACTGGAGTGCAGTGGCCACCGCAGCCTCGACCTGCTGGGTTCCGGGGATCTTTCCGCCTCAGACTTCCAAGTAGCTGGAACCACAGGCACACGCCATCACACTCAGCTAATTTTTTTGATTTATTGTGGAGGTGAGGTCTCACCAAGTTGCCCAGCTGGGTCTCGAACCTGCAGACGCAGGCAATCCACTCACCTCGGCCTCCCAAAGTGCTGGGATCACAGGCTGAGCCACTGAGCCCAGCCAACTTTTTATTTTTTTAAGAGATGGGATCTTGCTATATTGTTCAGGCTGGTCTGGAACTCCTGGGCTCAAGCAATCCTCCTACCTCAGCCTCTCAAATTGCTGGGATGACAGGCGGGAGCCACTGCTCCCGGCCCGGAGTGACTATTTTCATAACAGCAGTGCAAACAATCCTGTCCCGCAGTAGTCTGCAAACACCACAGGGCTGGGTGGAAGTCTGTATCCTCAGCACCTAGAACAGTTCTTGGAATGGAGTAACGGTGCGATAAATATTTGTTAAGAAAATATAGAAACTGGCCGGGATCAGTGGCTCAGCCTGTCATCCCAGCACTTTGGGAGGCCAAGGTGATGGGATGGCCTGAGCCCGTGGATTCGAGACCCACTTGGGCAACTTGGCGAGACCTTGTTTTTACAATAAACCAAAAAATTAGCCAGGCGTGATGGCGTGCACCTGTAGTTCCGACTTCTTGGAAGGCTGAGGCAGAAGGATCGCCAGAGCCCAGCAGGTGGAGGCTGCGGTGGCCGGGAGCGGCCACTGCACTCCAGTCTGGGTGACAGAGTGAGACTCCAACTAAGAAAGAAAGAAAGAAAGAAAGAAAGAAAGAAAGGAAGGAAGGAAGGAAGGAAGGAAGGAAGGAAGGAAGGAAGGAAGGAAGGAAGGAAGGAAGGAAGGAAAGAAAGAAAGAAAGAAAATACAGGAACTAGCCGACTCACATGCCCAGGGATTGGCCAAGACAGGCCTAGCAGGAGCCTCCTGTCTCCCTTGGGCACCCAGTGCCTTGGAGAACTTCTGTGTCTCTCTCTCCTCTCACCCAGACACATCCATCCCTGGAACGCTCTAGAAGCAGTTTCCAGGGCTTCTGGTCTTAGCTGACACCTATAGCTGGTCCCACTGTCATCCTGAGGTTGACCCTGTTTTCTGGTCAGCAGCAATGAGGTGCTAGGACTCTGACTATTGAAGGGCTGATCAGGATCGACTGGGAAATGAAGCTGCTAATAGTCTCCGGGATGGTGTTGGACCATTGGTGAGATCTGCAAATGGACTGAATGTTAGTCTTGTGGTGAGATTCAAGTTCCTGGTGTCAGTCATTCTCCCGCAGGGAGGTAAGAGGATGTCCCTGAGTGTTTAGGGGAGAGGGCCAGGATCCGTGCAACTTACAAATGACTCAACAGGGAAAAAGACTAGGAAGAAGACTAAGAAGAAGAAAAAAAGACCAAACAATATAATAATCATTATATTACACACACACAGAGAATGAAAGCAAATGTAACCAAATGTTAAGAGCAGAAGTTGGGCATGGCAGCTCATGCCTATAATCCCAGCACTTTGGAAGACTGAGGCCAGAGGAACACTTGAGGCCAGGAGTTCAAGACCAGCCTGAGCAACATAGTGAGACCCCCCCATCTCTAAAAATAAATAAATTGATTAAATAGGTAAAATAAAAAAGAATGGGTGAATCTAGGAGCCAGATATATGGCAGCTTACATAGTCTTGCCTCTTTTCTGTGTCATTGAACCTTTTCAAAATAAATTGAATTATAAAAACAGAAGCTGGTGGGTGAGACCTCTTATGTACTCCCTGAGGGAGCCAAGCCCCCCTTCCTGTCCTCCTGTTTTCTCTCAAGCACCCCTGTCCCCCCCAGGAGCTGTGTTTACTAAACATCTCAGTGAAGCGCTCCCACCCCTGATTTCATCAATTATAAATGTGCCTGCAGCTCCCCACAGGGCAATTTGTGACCGACTGTGGTTTGCGGTGAGCACAGGCACCATCCAAGTTCACCACAGCCGCGAGCAGAGACGAGGGTCAGGGCCAGACACAGGGCTGAGGGGGCGGTAGGGGCATGCAGGCAGCCCCGCCACCTTCCTGTTTGTCAACTCCATGGGTTTTGGAGAGCAGTGGACGGGCTAGTCCCTGCTCAGGGCCGGCTACTGCTGCAGGCCAGCAGGGTCAGGTCTGCCGGCCAGAGCCCAGAGCCTCTGATGGGCCTGAGGTCTCCCGGCTCCGGGGAAACTAAAACACACACTCTGACCAGCCCTGCTTTAAGTGCCATATGTGGGTGAATTCAGTTAGTCTGCATAACACACCTAGGGGCAGTTCTTGCTTTCGTGCCCATTTTACAGACGAAGAAACTGAGGCAGAGAGGTTCAGTAACTTCCTCAGAGACACTGGTAAGTGACCGAACCAGGTCTTACTCGCTAAATCATTATGCCATATTGCTAAGTAACTTACATTCATAGAACCATGCAGATTTAGTTGACAGCAGGTAGCAACAGTTTCACTGCCGCCCGACTGGCTTTCCCCAGCTCTGGCACTGACAACGTCTGCCCCACTCTGTGGGAAGAACCAGGGGCTCGTCCCGCCAATTTATAAAGTAGAAACTCCTCATCTCCGTATAAAGTCCTCTTCCCCATCTAATGGCCTGTGTCCCCTCCTCCGCTTCTTCTGGTCACAGCTTTCTCATTCGCATCACACGGAGTCAGGGGGAACCGACCCCACCTTGCCGGTTTGAAACTGATTGAGTGACCCAGGCCTGGTCAATCAGGTCGCCAAATCCCCCAGCGCTAGCGACCGGTCTGGGAAGGGACACGTGACCCGCCTGAGCCAATGAGGCTCTGTTCTGGGACTTCTGCCTGAGCTCTTGGGAAAGGGAGGTCTCTCCTAATGTCGGTGTGGCCCAGGGGACGAGTGTGAGCTCGGGGCCTCCCGTGGGTGTGTGAGGGCCCCCTTTCAAGTCTGAAACTGAAGCTTTCCCTGCATCTTCCTCCCCTCCCCAGTAACATGAGAGCCCTCGAGGGCCGACATGGTTTCTCAGCCATCTGGAGTTGAAATCTGCCTCGCAGCTGCCCTGGCCGCCTTCTGCTGACCCCAGGGCAGGAGTGAGCCTGCTGGTCCTGCCTCCCAGGCTGGTCCTCACAGACTTTGACTCCCTGTTTCCTTCTTCTCCCACATAGACAAAAGAGAGTCAGACATGGCTTTAAGTGCACAAGAGAGGCTGGTGGAGGCAGACGGGGCTACGAAGGTAGGGTCAGGATACCTTGGTTAGAGTCTAAGCCTCGCCACTTGCTGCTGAGTATCATCCAGTGCATGAGTTCATCTCTCCGAGGCTCAGTTTGCCCATCAGTAAAGTGGGCACACCAGAAGATGTGATCTCCAGAACTGCTCCGTAGCTGGCAAGTACCACGCTTCCAGAGGATTGCCTAGATGGACACAGAAGTGGGTTCTTCTCCCTGGGATGTTATGGAGCTTGTGAGACAGTGACTGAGCATTCTGACGAGACTATCTTCCACATTTCTGGAACTTTCCCAGCGTCAGTCACACGTGGACCTTCCATTAGAGTTTGCACAATGAGTGAGATTAAGGTCAGAATACACATGTTGATGTCTTTTCTTCTCTTTATTTGAAAGACATGGGGTAGATGTCTCATTTCTGTCGTTGTTACCCTAAAGACCATTCTTGCTCCAGGAACATGACCCAAAACCCAGAAATCCCAACTGAGGCCTAAAGAGCTGGCCTTGACACATGCCCAGGCCAGCCCAGAGGCCCAAAGCCTGCCTCCCAGGCTGCAGGCCAGGTGGGACTGCCCTGGCCTCACCCACTTCCCCCTGGGCTCCAACCCCAGGGGGCTGAAGACTGGGCCGGGCACAGCAAGACTGAGAAACTGAGGAGAAGTATCGGCCTTCCCCCTCGGGCAGGCTGCCAGCCGTGGATGGGGATGGTACATCACTAAACTGGCTTCACCTCTGGTTAACACCCTGGCCTGGGCATGTCAGCATCTGCGTCGAGAAAGTGTTGGTGCCTCAAAGTGACTTCCAGACTCTACCCTGGAGTGGGCCGCAGAGTCATGGGCCTGCAGGAGTTCTCGTTCAGAAGCAGGAGATGCCTCTCACTGAAGAAAGCTTAAAGGAAGGTGGAGACAGAAATAAGGCTGTGCTTCGATGACCCCAGGAACTGTGCTTGTTCGATGTTTTAGTTACATCTGCTGTCCCAGGAGTTATGTGCCAGCGGGCCCAGGGGTCTGCAATTATAGCCAGAAGGCCTCTGGGGGCACAGCCGGGGTTCCATGGGCTGAAAGTGCAGGTTAAACCCAAGCGCCTGCCTGGACCTTTGGTCCAGCTTCTGCGTATGCCGTCCTGAGTCTCAGTGCTGAATTCCCCCCCAGGCCCCTCCTCCAGGCCTCGGTTGTGGGAGGGGGGCCCAGGAGCAGTTAGCGGGCCCAGCTTTGTTCGCCTTGGAGACAGGTTCCCATCCCAGAGGGGGTCCGGCTGTGGCCGCCAGAGACAGTAATTACTATAGAGGTGCGGGGCCCCCTGGTGGGCTCCCCAGGCCCCCGGCTCTGTGTGGGCAGTGAATGGACCTGCCCCTGGAGGAGACGGTGTCAGCAGGTGCCTGCCGCCCCTTGCTAGGTTCCCAGGCCCCCAGAGCCCTCTTGTAATAGGGGCTATTTGCCCTGGAACCAGTGGGCGACCAGGTTTTTAATCTTGCAGACCCCTAGGATCCCAGCTGGGAAGTGGGATTTGTCAAACAGGGAGGGGGGGGCCTGTCTGGGAATGCCGGAGGGCTTCTCAGCACAAGGGCATTGTCCTGGAGCAGCATGTCTCCCTTAGAGACCAGCCTCCCCTATCCCTCCAGCCTCCCCTACCCCTCCAGCCTCCACTCACCCCTCCAGCCTCCCCCACCCGCTCCTTCAGCCTCCCCCATCCCTCCAAGCTTCCCCCACCCTTTTAAGCCTCCCCCACCCTTCCAACCTCCCTCCGCCCCTCCAACTCCCCCCACCCCTCTAAGCTGCCACCACACCTCCAGCCTCCCCCACCTCCCAGCCTCTCCCACTCCTCAGCCTCTGCCCACTCCCAAAGCTCCACAGCTCCCAGAGGGCGCTTCCAATGTGCCCAGCTGTGGAACGGCAATGGCTGCCTGCTCTCGATATCTGAAAGGCTTGTGCTAGCTCGAAGGCACGTCAGATGGAGGGGTCTCTTGGCTTGGCCTGTGTCCTCCCTCTGAAGCCTCCTTTCTGGCCGCTGCAACTACCCGGCAAGGACCCTCCAGCTGGCTACTGGGGAGGCCATGTCCTGGCCGTCAGGGGTGAGAAGAATACCAGACCCTGCCTTGCCTACTCTCTGGCACGACTTGCTGTGTGATCTTGGGCACGTCAGTTTCTCTCTCCGTGCCTCAGTTTCAGGGTGGGGACAGACCCGGCACTTTCTGAGTGCCCAATGGCATGTGTAGTCCCACAAGCCCTGCCAGTAACCCCATGACCTACGTCTTTTTGTCCCCAGGAGAAGATGCAGCCTGGCAGAGAGGTGGCAGGTGTCTGCGATCACAAGGCAAGCCGGGGCTCCCCAGCCCCACCCCTGTGCGCTCTGTCTTCCACTGTGCCTCCCAGCTCATCGTGAGGGCCCTTCTGGGCTAGAGCAGAGGGCTCCGCTTCTGCACCTCCCGGGCAGCTGCCTGACCCGGGGCCTCTCCAGTGAGGTGGCCCCTTCTCTCCCCTGTAGAGTCCCCTCCCACCTCCTCCCTTCCAGGCATCACGGTATGTGCATGCCACCCGGAGCTGAACTGGCAAGCCTGTTTCCTTCTCTGTAGTTTCAGCCTCCGGGGGTCGATAAGCTCAGGCGCCACCTCCTCAGAGAGGTCCTCCCTGACCACACCACCTGGTCTCTCATGGGGTCAGATTCTTTCTCCTCTCTCTCACGCTTTCTGAGTCTGTGTCTCACTCTGTTGCCCAGGCTGGAGTGCAGTGGCAAGATCATGGTTCACCACAGCCACAGCCTCTACCTCCGGGGCTCAGGCAATCCTTTTGCCTCAGCCTCCTGAGTAGCTGGAACTACAGGCACATGCCACCACACACAGTTAACTTTCTGATTCTTTGTAGCGATGAGGTCTGCTACATTGCACAGGCTGATCTTGAGTTCCTGGTCTCAAGCAATCCTCCTGCCTCGGCCTCCCTAAGTGCTAGGATTACAGGTGTGAGCCACTGTGCTGGCCTCATTTCTTTGTTACCACGCTTCCCAGGAGAATATAAGCACCACAGAGACAAGGGTTTCATCTGTCTCATTTGTTGTTATATCCTCAGCACTCAAAGCCGTGCCCGACCTATGTAGTACTCGGAATGTACTTGCTGGGTAGATGCATGAGTGAATTTATGATAATAACAGCAGCTGCCATTTCTGAAGCATTGATCACACGTCAGAGACGGTGTCAGTACTTACAACAACCTAATGGTAAAGGTGCATTCTTGCACCCATTGTATAGATCAGGAAACTGAGTCATACGGAGGTTAAGAAACTTGTCCCAAGTCCTGCAGTCTCACTCTGAGTGTCTGCGTGTCCGACTCCAGTGCTCCCCAAAATGCGGTGGCAATGCCGAGGTGCTTTCCAGCTCACGTGGTGTGCAGGGACAGAGCTGGTCCCGGCCTTGCCGAGGGCCAGGCCTGGATGCCGGTGGAGCCATGGGCATAGCTGCCTCTCAAAGCCTCTTGCGCACAGCTGCCTCTCAAAGCCTCTTGCTCAAGCACAGAGACCTGGCTCCTTTCCTTCTCATGGGCAACGGTCCAAAATTAAAAACAAACATTTTAAAATAAAAGCCATATTAAAAAACAAAACCAACTTTTGGCCTTAAAATATTGTGAGCCAGGGGCGCAATTAGCAATTATGCTGTATTTTATTATGAGAAGATAGAATTCTCGTTGGACTGATTTGAATTCCACACGCCCCACAGATTGTTTTGGGAATTAAGGGATCAGTTGTATCGGTAATTATGGTTGACCATTAAATTACCCCCCCACAGAAAACTGTTAAATTGTCTGTGACGGTGCTTAAATTTAGCCCAGACCCATGTCCGATGAAGACTGCGTGAGTCAATACAAGCCATCCGGAAACCGCCGGGTGCCCTGTGCCAGGTGGTAATTAGGGGTTGAGGTTTGCACAGTCTTACCTGAGACAGCGGGGACCAGCGTGGGGCTGTGGGGCGCTACCACGGAGGGCTTGGGCACTCCCCCAGCGTGATGCCTGGGCTCCTGCCCTGCAGTGCTGGCCCGATCCCCATGCTGCTGTCGGCGACCTGGAAGGAAATGTGGTCTCAGCTCCCAGGTGATGCTTTGGCGAGGGCCACTGGCACAGAGGCGCCCTCAGGCAGCGAGGCTTGAGGCCGTCATCCTCAGACACGTCTGGGGTTAAGACCCTGCTCTGCCACTTAGGGAGTGAACCTGGGATGGTCATTTTGTCTCTCCGAGCCTCTGTTTCCCCACTTGCCAAGTGGGTTCTTTTGAAGATGAACGGAGAGCGGTCACAGTGATGACAGCCGTTGCCGTTGCCTTTGTGGAGTGCCAACCGTGTGCATTCACCTGCTATTGCTACAACCAGCCCACGACCTGCATACACCATTCCCCCTACCTGGAAGGCTTCTCTCTTTCTGCTACCCCCGAGTCCACCTGTTCGTCTCTCAGACCCAGCTGGTTGATGGCTTCTCTCTGATGCTTCCTGACTCCCTGGCAGGACCGCTGCTCCCTGGGCCCTCAGCCCCTCTCGTTCAGCCCCGAGTGCAGTGAGGGTTAGGTGGGAGGATGTCTGAGAGCCCAGGGACTGGTGCCTGGCGTGGCATGGCACCCCACAAATGGCAAGCAGGGCCAGGGCCGCTTTCTTAGCTGGCTGCTCTGCCCAGCCAGGGCCTGGCTTCCTCCTCGCCACATTTCAGTGCCTAGGGGACCCCTGGCACACGGGGAGCACACCGAGTGACTGTGAGACATCTGTCATGTTGGGGTGTGGGATCTCCCACCAGATGAGCCTGGCGGAGAAGTCAGGGCCCTGCCACAGAAGCAGGGGAGGCCGTACCCTCCCGCCTCTGTCTGGGGTTGCACATGTGACCCAGACATGGCCAATCAGATGCTTGCCCTCTTCCTCTTGGCCAGCAGGATGCTCCCTTGGCAGTGGTGAATGGTGGCCAGCAGGGTGGTGTCGAGGTGTGGAGCTGGCAGGCTTCCTGTCCCCTGGTCTCCCTCCCTTGCTCCCACCCCAGTGCTCCAGCCTCCCTGGGGCTCACTCATATCTGTCCATCAGCTGCTTTGCTGCTTTTAGCCAGTGTTAGTTTCCGCCATCTGCAGCCGAGAGCCTGGTCAGGTGCAGGAGTGTTAGATGAACAACTGAAATGAATCAACATGCATTTCTGAGCACGCCCTGAGATGCAGGCCCCAGGCTGGCTACCATGATGCTCAAATGACATGTAAGATGCAGGCAGTGCCCCGGGGGGGTCCTGACCATGCGTGACACCATGAACAAGACCCTGACAAGAGCCTGGACTTACCTGGGCTTCGCCAACCCCTGGAGAAGATGATTTTGAGCATTCGTTGGGTGGTGTCATCACAAAGTACAAAATGAACTAGACCATGAGACTTGGGGGCACTGGGGTGACTTCCAGATGAGGGATGGAGCTGAAGGGGCTGGAAACGGCTGGGTGGAGTGGTGGGAAGGAACGCCGTTGCTGGGCAGTTGTCTTCTTCTATTCCGTGCTGCTGGAAGAGAACACTGAGGACTGGGTAATTTACAGCAGACAGGGATTTATTGAACTCACAGCTCTGGAGCCTGGCAAGTTCAGGTTCAAAGGGCCAGCATCTGGGGAGGGCTTTCTTGCTGGGTCAAGATATGGCAGAAGGCATCACAGGGCAGAAAGGCAAAGAGAGGGGGAAAGAGAGCGAGGCGGGAGGGAGGGAAGAGAGGAAGGAGGGAAGACGGGAGGGAGAGAGACAGAGAGAGAGAGAGAGGAAACAAGAACTCACTCCCAAGGTAACGAACCCACTCCAGGATCCTGGCATTAGTCCATTCGTGAGGGCGGAGTCCACCTCCCGATGCCATCAGAACGGCAGCTCAACCACAGCATGAGTTTTGGAGAGGACAAACACTCAGACCCAAGCAGGAGGACTTGCGGGAAAACTCGGCCCTCCAGGCCCTTGCTGTTGTTCATTGTCACCCAGCAGGGGCCTGGGGTGGACCCATGACCCATCTAGGCTGGTCCCTAGATGTGGCCTTCTGTCTGCATGTGGGGCTGAGGAGCCTCAGGAAATAAACCCCAAAGGACCCCCGAGGCTGGGGCGTGGGATCAGCACCGAGATCCCCAGGCAGCTGGAGCAGGGGTGGCTCCTTCTGAACCCTGGGGCAGGGCAGCCAAAGGGGGTTGAGCTTCCCCTGAGGGGAGAGAGTCAGAGGCAGAAACCAGACCCCGGGAAAGCAGTTGGCAGATTCTGAGTGGATACCCTCCAGCGGTAAATTGGGGGGCTTCCCAGAGCCCCTGGGAAGGGGCTGCTCCTATGGTGACAGGAGCGGTATGTGGCCTGAGGGGACACAGAAAGTGCTGTGGCTGGGTCTGGGTTCTCCTCGGCAGGTAGCGGTTTGTCCCAGGAGATTTCAGACTCTCCATCCCTCCCCACCCATCTCCTGTCTGATGTTCCGACCTGCCACTCAAGCCCCACTTCACTGTCTACCCCTCAGAGTCCCTCCACCCAGGACCACGGCTGTCCCACTTCTCCATGGCTTAGTCACAGGAGGAGGACTTGGGACCCAGGGGCTTCCAGGTCCTGGGACGGCAATGATGGGGCTGATCCTGCCGGAAACTCATCTCATCCCAAGAACACACAGGTTCCTACAGAGTAGGAGAAATCAGGCCTGTTGTCTCTTCGGCCAACTGTTCCCTAAAAGTGCTTTCTTCTTACAGCATTGCCAGAAAAGTAAAAAAAAAAAAAAATTGTCCATGCTGTCAGCTGAGATGATGCCAAAACAATTGTGGGGGGGGAGAGACACCAGCAAAAGGGACAGGGTGAGGAGAGTGGACAGGTGTTCCATCCCAGCTTCACCTCCCAGTCTTGATCTTTGTAAAATTGGAAGATCCCTCCCAGAACCCTACCTGGCAAGGACTTGGGTCCCCCTCAAGGGTGTCAGCCTCTCCCGGGACGTCACAAGAGAGCAAGCCCCAGCTGCCCCTCCTCAGCCTGTCATGAGGGACTGTCGTGAGCGGCTGGCTCTGTGTCACGGGGAACACAAAGACAACAAGAAGCCAGTGGTGCGAACAGTTCCCATTTCATGGCGGACTCAGGTGCTCTCAGCGCCCAGGGTGGGCCAGGGCCCAGGTCGCCCTTCAGGAGAGATGCTGAGGGGTATGTAGTGAGTGCCCCTCATGACTCCCAAGCTGAGGGCTTGGGAGGGATGAGTCACAACATCTGATGGAAGCGAAAGAGAGGGCAGGGCAAGGAGTCCTGAAATCCAGGAGGCCCACCCTTTCAGAAAGCACCGACACCAGGGTGCAGGCTTTCCCAACATCCTCACCTTCGAGTCCCCCTGCCCTGCTCCCACTGGGAGCCGGCCCCAGCACCTGTTCCTCCGATCTCAAGGCAGGGCCCTGGGGGTGGGTATAGGGAAGTCCAGTGTGCACATGTGATTAGTTCCCTCTTCAAAGCCTGCAAATCATCAGTCACAACCCTTTTGGAAAGCAACTTGGCAGTAATATCAAGTGACATAAAACGTTCATAGCCTCTGGCCCAGTAATCTTCCTCCTGGGAATTAATCCTAAGGAAATAATTCACAAGGAAGCAAGGACAATTTCACAGCTACAAAGACATTTGTTGGGCTGTTATTTATGATAGGGAAAAACTGACCCTTCCTTGGCCAACATAGGGGGATGGCCCTATAAATTATGGTACTTCCATCTGATGAAACACCACTCAGCTAGTAAATATGCTAAATTGAAAATTGTGTAGCACAAGAAAGAGAATTTCTCTTTTTTTTTGAGTTGGAGTCTCACTCTGTCACTCAGACTGGAGTGCAGTGGCCACTCCCAGCCACTGCAGGCTCTACCTGCTGGGCTCTGGCGATCCTTCCGTCCCAGCCTTCCAAATAGCCAGAACTACAGGCGCGCTACCACATCCGGCTAGTTTTTTATTTATTGTAGAGATGAGTTCTTGCCAAGTTGCCCAGGTGGGTCTCTAACCTGTGGGCTCAGGCAATCTACTCACCTCAGCCTCCCAAAGTGCTGGGATTACAGGCTGAGCCACCAAGCTCGGCCAAGAAAGAGAAATTTTAAAAATATATGCACGTGAAAAAAAGGCTTGCCTACGTGGCGATTGTGGCAATGCTGACATTTCCCTGCATGTGTAGAGGTGAGAATCAGCTGGTACTCAGGGAAGTTAAAGTCGTTGCAGCATTACCTGTAGAGCATGGAAAGTGAGTGATCCTGGGCTTCAAATATCCTTTCCTATGACTGTAGGGTCCTTCTAGGGAGAGATCATTTCTGTTTTTTAGTTTTTTGGGTTTTTCGAGTCAGAGTCTCACTCTGTCACCCAGGCTGGAGTGCAGTGGCACACTCTCGGCCAAGGCAGCCTCGACCCGTTGGTTCAGGCGGTCCTTCCACCTCAGCCTTCCAAGCAGCTGGAACAGGTGCATGCTACCACGCCCGGCTGATTTTTTGATTTATTGTAGAGCCGAGGTCTCACCAAGTTACCCAGCCTGGTCTCGAACCCCTGGTCTCAGGCAATCCTCTCGCCTCTGCCTCCCAAAGTGCTGGGATGACAGGCTTGAGCCAAGGAGGGCATTTTTGTGACTTTCTTCACGGCCTGGTGGGAGGCGGCGAAGGCGCACCTCTCGACCCCAGCCTGGGTCCCTCGCTCGCCCCTCACCCCCGCCCACGACCCCAGAGGAAGATGCTGCAGCCTCCCAGGCCCCGGTGCCAGCGTCGGCCCACTTTGCCCCGAGCTCTCGGCGGCAGACAGACTTTCTCAGGCTCATCACTCCAATTACCCGTTTAAGTCGGTCGGATGAAAAAATAGCCGCCCCGCCCGCCCCCACGCGGGCGCCGGGCGCGGGAGCCGGGAGAGCTGGGGCGGCGGCCGCGCGCTCTCGCGGTGCGGCCTGAGCTCATTTCCTGGGGCGCGCGCCCGGGCTATTTCAGCCTGGCGCAGCGCAAGCAGGACAATTGGCCGCGGCCGGGAGGGGCCCGACTTGCGATCGTATCACAGACAAATAGCCGCCGGGCCTGGTCTCCCGAGGCCGGGGCGGGGCCTCTCCTGGCGCGGGGCGGCCCGCCGGGTTCGCGCCCTGGTCAGCGCCCGACGGCTCCCCGAAGGGGGAAGGGGCTTCTGGCTCCCCGGGGAGCGTTCCTGTCGGGTTCCGGTGCGGAGCCTTCCTCGGCTCCTTTTTTTTTCTTTTGAGCCAGGGTCTCGCTCTGCCTCCCAGGCTGCAGTGCAGTGGCGTCATTGTAGCTCACTGTAACCTTGAACTCCTGGCCTCAAGTGATCCTCCAGTCTCAGCCTCTTGAATATCTAGAATTAGAGGCCCTGGCTTTTTTTTTTTTTTTTTTTGTAGACACAGGGTCTCACTATGTTGCCTAGTCTGGTCTTGAACTCCTAGCCTCAAGTGATCCTCCCTCACTGGCCTCCCAAAGTGTTGGGTTTGCGGGCGTGAGCCACTGTGCTGGCCTGACCAGTCTCATCTCTTATGGAGAATTTTCCCTGATTTTTATTTGGCTACTTCTCCGCACTTAGGTTGAAAATACCCCTTCATCCAGCCGCCCCAGGGTTCAAAATCTTATCTCCTCATTCAGAAACGTCAGTGCCTTCCATCACCCTTAGGAGAAAGCCCGAATCCTTAGCCTGGTGGTCAAAGCACCCATGTCCTGGCCCAGCCCACCCGTCTAGAGTCAACCCCTGTCTCCTGGTGCTTCAGTTGTTGAGAGCACACCAGGTGTTTCACGATTCCACTTCTTGGCATTTGCCTTTTCATTCTGCCTTGTTTTCTCTGTCTGGTGAACTTTTACTCCTTCTTCAAGACCCAAATGCATGTTACCTCCTCCACGAAACTTTCCCTGATTTCTCCTTCCCCTAACAACCGCCCTCCAAGCAGTTGGCTCCTTCCCTTGACTAGCATCGTGCAGGAGTGCATGGTAGTTCTCACATACTGCAAGTATTTGCTTGCCTGCCTGTAGAACGCTGGACCATTGCTCACAAATATTCCCTCCTCCTCGCCAGAGAAGGATCCCACTTCCCTGATCCACTGGCTCCCCTCAGGCCTGGCCAGTGACTTGTGCTGGCCAGTGAAGAGGGACATGTGAGTTACAGGGCAGCGGACGCCTCCAGAGCCAGGCACGTTCCCCACGCTCTCATCTGTCCACTATAGCCCCAGCCAGAAGCCACACTTGCCAGCCAGGCACAGGCGTGAAGCGAGACGGAGCAGGACATACAAAGCCTGAGAAGTGAACTTGACCTCGGAGTTCTAAGGTCCCCGGAAGCCTCTGTTACTGCAGCATCAACTCATGGATCTTGACTCCCATGGCCTCTGCCTCTTGTCCCAGGTTGTCCCTGCGCAGGTCAAGTATCTGTTCCCTTTGGGTCACAAGAGGGACCCTCAGCCCACAATCCTTCGCGGCTGGTCGAGTGACTAGTCGGGGGTGGTTGTGGATGGTGGCTGGGTGCCGCGTAGTGCCTCTGGCAGGCAGCCCTTGCTCCGTCCTTTCCACGGCACTGCAGGGCAGCAGGTGTCCCTCCCCAGGACTTCCAGAAAAGAAAAAGGACCAGAGGACTCAGGGCCTCGCCTGGGGTCTTCAGGTCATGAGTGGTGGAGCTGGTCCTGGAACCCAAGTCCATCTGACGGCAGAGACCTCCAACGTCCTGCAGCTTGGTTGAGGACGTTGCCTGCGGGGGCCGCTGCAGGGAGAGCAGTGGACAGGAGGCAGCCACTGTTTTCGCTGTCTCCTCCCTGGGCCCCGTGCCTTGAAGACAGACCTTCCCTGCTCTGATCCCAGTCGTTCGTGCCCTGATTTTTGTTTTGCTACTTCTCCTCACTTGGGTTGAGAATATCCCCTCATCCAGCCACCCTGGGTTCAGAATCTTATCTCCTCATTCAGAAACCTCAGTACCTTCCCTCACCCTTAGGAGAAAGCCCGAATCCTTAACCTGATGGTCAAAGCACCTGTGTCCTGGCCCGGTCCTCCTGGCTGGAGCCAGCCCCTGTCCCGCTGCGTTGAGTGCGCCTATCTGCCAGGGACCATCTTACATGTTGGGGATGGAGAAATAAACAGAATAGGTAACAAATCTCTGCTGTTAAATTACTCTGTGGTGACACAAGGCAGATGGGTGACTGCCTGGGGTGGGCGTGGGGAAGCGGGAGGAGTGGGCATGACTGCCATTTTCGGGTGTCAGGAAGCATCCAGTATCTTGGCAGTGGTGGTGGTTTCACCCAACAAGACTCAGAATTGCACAGTCTCCGTGGTAAATGGATACCGTTTACTGTGTAAGTATTAATGATCCCTCAGTTATACTAATTTTTTTAAGATCTGGGCTCGGTGGCTCAGGTTGTCATCCCAGCCCTTTGGGAGGCCAAGGCAAGAGGATTGCCTGAGCTTAGGGGTTCAAGACCAGCCTGGGCAACTTGGTGGAACATCGTCGCTACAGTAAATCAAAAAATAAGCCGGGCATGGTAGCACGTCCCTGTAGTTACAGCTGCTTGGAAGGCTGAGGCAGAAGGATCGCCTGAGCCCAGCAGGTCGAGGCTGCAGTGACCTTGAGCGTGCCACTGAACTCCAGCGTGGGTGACAGAGTGAGATTCCTACCCCAAAAAATAAAAAATAAAAATTCTCACCCTGTGGGAAAACATTCTTCTGGGGGAGCAGACAATAAACACATGGATAAATAAAACATATGTCAGAAGGCAGTACTCAGTGCCGAGAAAAACAGGCAAGTCAAGGGGTCAGGAATGCTGGGGCTGCCATTTAAAATAAGGGGTTCTGGAAGGCCATCCCGAGAAAGGCCGATGGAGCTGTGCCCATAGGTATATGGAGTCCTTCCTGGGATGGGGACTGCAACCTCAAGCTTGCAAGACCCCCCCCCACTTTTTGTTTAACTCTTGGCACCAGCGATCCTCCAGAGTGCTGGGATTGCTGTGAACCACTGTGCCTGGTCAATTGCAAATTTTTTTTTTTTTTTTAAGACAGAGTCTCACTCTGTCTGTCACCCAGGCCGGAGTGCAGTAGCACAGTCATGGCTACTACAGTCTCAACTTGCTGGGCTCAGGCAGTCCTTTCACCTCAGCCTTCCAGGTAGCCGGGACTAAAGCCACAAGCCACCATGCCCAGCTAATTTAAAAATTTTTTTATTTTAGAGATGAGGTCTTGCCTTGTTGTCCAGGCTGGTCTCAAACGCCTGGGCTCAGGCAGTCAATCCTGTGGCACAATCACGGCTCCCCATAGCCTCAACCTTCTGGGCTCAGGCGATCCTCCTGCCTCAGTCTCCTGAGTAGCTGGGACTATAGGCACACACCACCACACACCCAGCTAATGTTTTGATTTTTCTGTAGAGACGAGATCTCACTGCATTGCCAAGCCTGGTTCAAGCTCCTCTAGCTTCCCAAGTGCTGGGATTATAGGCATGAGCCACCACGCCCGACACATTGCCAGCTTTTTGGGGACACTTTCAGGGTATGAGCCCACGTGAACTGCTATTGGTGAACTTGTGGGAATCCATCCTTCCCGCTGGGCTCTGCTGAAACCTTCGTAACAGGAATTTGCACCCCACTCAGGCCACTCCCTGCATGTAGCAAGTCCACAGCAAGTATGTGTGGGCTGAATGCCTTCCTCCTAGCCTCCTTCTTCCTGCCTCAGTTTACACACTGTCGCCACACACCCGGCTTTGCTGTTTCCACTTCCACCAGTCTCCCCTGCTCTTTCCACCTGAAACCACTACAGGTCACACCAAGTGTATGGCCGGACCTGTTGCTCCTGTTTCTCAATGCCACCCCACCCCCACACCCCTGTGGAAATCCTGTGCTCACTTTGGTCTTTCCTAAACTCCAGCTTCCCTTTGGGCACCCCTTTCCAGAGTCTGGGGCTCTCTTGTAATTCGTTCTGCCCTCTCACCAAGCTAACATTTAGCGAGAGGAACCCTCTATCAGTCATTTACACCTTAGTGGGAAATAGTGTCTGTTTTATTCTCAGTTACCCGTGCAGCCCTCTCTGGTTATTGGAAGAAAGGTTCATCTCTTGTTCCTAGTTAAACAAGTGGCAGGGTAAAGCTTGGCATGGAAAGGGGGTGTGTCGTAGGTTACAGGGCCCTGGGGTCACCCTGCGAGGTCATAGCCATTCCTCCTCTCAGCTGGCTCCATGGGCCACGCCCTGTCTGCTGCCTCTTGGCAAGTGGTCTCAGCACAGGCCAGGATGGGCTCTTATCAGCTCCTTCCATCAGAACAAGCAAAATGTGAAAAACCCCAAACACCCAGGTTTGTGACCAGAGGAAACCCCCAAGTCAGCATGGCTCAGGATTTCAGTGCCTTAGAGCGTCCGAGAGAAGACACCTTGGAGTCCAGGGGCATCTCACAACCCCAAAGGTAAAGCCTTTACCCCTCCTGACCTTCGTGGCTTGAGACTGCAGGCTCCTCTGGGGCCCTCCCTTGCCCGATGTCAACATGGCCACAAAGCTGCCCATTCAGCCCCACTGATTGAGCGCTGGTTATGTGCCAGGCAGAGGAGGAGCCGGGGCGAGTGGGATCTACCTTCAAGGGAATCTACATTTGTGGGAAACAAGTCCCGTTAACCAATCAGGGCTCAGTGGATGCGGAGTGCTGGAATTGCCATGAATGGTGGGGTTATTAAGAAAAATACAAGCTGGGCTCGGTGGCTCAGCCTGTAATCTCGCGCCTTTGGGAGGCTGAGGTGAGTGGATGGCCTGAGCCCGCAGGTTCGAGACCCACCTGGGCAACTTGGCGAGACCTCATCTCTACAATAAATCAAAATGAGCCGGGTGTGGTGGCACGTGCCTGTAGTTCCGGCCACTCGGAAGGCTGAGGCGGAAGGATCGCTGGAGCCCAGCAGGTCGAGGCTGCGGTGGCCGGGAGCGGCCGCTGCTCTCCAGTCTGGGAAACAGAGTGAGACTCCGACTCAAACAAAAAAAAAAAAAAAGAAAAGAAAAATACAGGGAACTCTTGTGTGCTGAGGTGAGCTTTGAAGGATGAAGAAGAAATGAGCAGTGCCCTGAAAACACCAGGAGTCAAAACGTTGAGTGCTCACTGAGCTCAGGAGGTGACACACATGAGCGGAGCAGGTGAGGGAAAGGCAGCAGGCACTGCTAGAGGTGGCGGTGGAGCAGAAGGCCCCATGTCCTGCCTCTGGGCCTCTTCTGGGAAGACAGCCTGGTCTGGATTCAGCCTCCATTCATCCCATCTGCCGGGTACTTTTGTGAAGTGCACAATCCACAACTCCCATGGTTGCTCTGTCTGCCTAAGTAAGCTATCGGCTGCTCATAGCCCTGCTGGAAAAAGAGGATTTGGTTTTTGTTGCATCTTGTCTTTTCAAGAGAAGCCAGAAACTTGAGGTTTTTATATAAAAATTTCCAACTTGTCAGACTGCTGAGACCCAGGAACATCCAGCCTTGGGCTGGCTCCACCCTAGAGGTCCCGTCTGCAGCCCTGATGGCACCCATCCCCAGGGTCATTCTGCTTTCTGTCCTCCACGCTTGTGCCACATGACACAGTCCTTCACTGAGATGTGACAGGGAAATGCAGTCACCGATGAAGCTCCCCGCCCGCGACCGTGTGCTCTGCCAGGGAAACGCGGCCAGGCTCCGGACTGGAGGGAAGCAACATGGGGTCCCAGGAGCCGCGGCCCGCGAGGCTGATGGGCAAAACTGCCCTTCCCTGACTCACCGTGTTGGGAGAGCGCCTCCTGCCTGCCTGACTGCCCCCACCTGCTTTGCCGATGACAAATGACAAGCAGTAGACATTTATTAATTAAATGGCTCTCAGTGGCCGTGGTCAAAGCCAAGGCCCCATGCGGAGGAGGCATCCAAAGCATTCCTGCTGCCCCACCCCGGGCCCAGGCCCAGGCTGATCCTGCCCTGGCAAGAGCTGGCTGCAGTCGAGTACAATGGGCCTTTCTGGCCTGTCTGGGCCCCACTCTGACAAATGGAAGTCACCTCCACAAGCCGCAAGGTAATTAAACTCCTGGTATTCTTCTCACAAAAAAATGTTCCTCTTGGGACATTCCCACAAGCCTCTGGAGAACTGCCTGGGGCCTGCAAGCGCCCAGCTGACGACCAAGGGATTTTTGAAGTTGACCTTGACCAAGGATTGAAGGGGGAATGGGAGCTCGGGGTGGGGGGGTGGGGGTGGGAAATGACTTCCAATTAAATTTGTCAGTCGGTTGTTCAGCTCGAAGCACCAACTGTAACTTCTCCAGGGACTGAGATGGGCAGAGAGATGAAAAAACACCTTCAAGGCCCAGGTGTGTTGCCAGTTTGCTCGCAGGGATATCCCAAGAGCCTGGCACATAGTAGATGCTCAATAAATATTTGTTGACTGATTAACCCAAGATGTGTCAATGCCATTCTTTTTTTTTTTCTTTTTAGAATCAAGGTTCACTCTGTCGCCCAGGCTGGAGTGCAGTGACATGCTCATGGCCACTGCAGCCTCGACCTGCTGGGCTCAAGCAATCCTTCTGCCTCAGCCTTTCAAGTAGCTGGAACCACAGGCGCGCGCATCACGCCCAACTAATTTTTGATTGTAGAGACGAAGGCTCGCCAAGTTGCTCAGGCTGGTCTCGAGCCGTGGGCTCAGGCAATCCTCTCACCTCGGCCTCCCAAAGTGCTGGGGCTACAGGTATGAGTCAGTATACCTGGCTACAATTCTTAACAAAAGCAGTAAGGAAAAGAAATTTCTGAGTAAGATCTTAGAGCCAGTGGCTTCTAATTGTTTGTGGCCGCAAGACTGTAAACATGCTGAGGAAGAGGTTAATGTCTGATTCAGTTGACTGTCCCCGGAACAGGCACTGTGCCTAGCCCAGGGCCCGAGTGCCGTGATTTCTGAACGGTGTCAATTGTCTGAAGGACTTGTGGCTTTTCAGGGCTGGGGCAGGCAGAGCCCCGCCGCGACGTGGTCTGCACACACTTTGGCAGTTCCCCGAGGCATGGCAGCAGTGGCCCCAAGGTGGTCAAGCAGGAGAGGGGTGGAGGGAAGGATCAGAGTCACAGCGGACGGAAGTCGCAGCTCGAAAGGCTCAAACTCTCAGCCAGGCCCTGGCCAGACAGAAAGAAAACATGAATTAGCCATACTCTTGGGGTTTCTAAAATTACATTTTTCTAGATTTCTCCTGGAGAATCCCGTTCAGCCCAGCGGTCGCAAACTTAACTTACTCACATCCAGCTGGACACAGCAATGCCAAACTTTGGTTCGATCCATTCCAAATTGCCTTGCCTCCCTCCCAGGGTAGATCCAGCCTTCCGGGGCTTCCATGCCAAGGAGGGAGGTGCTGAGCCATGGTCACGGGTGTCTGTCTCCGTTCGCCTCTTGGGTGCAGCCACCCCACCCCTTGGTGTCTGCTCAAGCCGTGTCTGATTTTTCTGTGGTCACTAGTCCGCACACTCTGCATTCTCTTGGCCCTTCTGGGCCCTGCCCAGAGCCTTCTGTGTTCGCCGCTGACCTCACATTGCTATAGGCCCCAATTGGCCTGGGGGCCGGGATGAAACAGGGCCCCACCCCGGGGGCTCTGGGTGGACAGTGGGACACAGTGCCCTTTGTTCTGGCGACCCCCAACTGGTTGGGAGGGTTCCATGGGCGGCCTGCCGGGCTTTAACCTCTGTCTCCGCAGTGAGCTGTAGATGCCACGGGGAAAGGGTCTCCAGCAGCAAGGAAGGGGGTTTTGCAGCATTTTAATCCCTGAGTGGCACGTGGGGACGTGGAGGTGAAGGAGGTTTGGTAAGGACTTGCCGAGGCCACACAGCTGGAGGGGGTGGCTCCGACCAAGAGCCTGGGACTTGCTAGGCACCGAGCATCCTCTTGAAACAGGCCCGGTCCTAGGCTCTGTGTGGCTGCAGTTAGCCGGGTATGTGTGAATCTTAAAACCCAACCACAAACTCTTTGGTACTCTTCCTGTGGAGACATCACGGGGTCTCTGTCACCTTTCCTCAAATATCACAGCCCAGTGGCTGCTTCAATCAGGCGAGCACAGAGAAGGGACACTCTGTGACTTCCAGGCCGAGGTCACCTCAGGCCATCAGCTTCTGCCTTGCCAATCAGACACACCTCTGAGTCCTGAGTAAGAGGGTCCCCTGTTCTGAGGCCACCATGCTGTGAAGCCCAGACCACTCGGAGAGGCTGTGGGAATGCATTCTGGTTGGCGGTCCCCACGGAGCCAGCCCCGTCCAGGCCGCAGGCCTGTGGGGGAGAAGCCCCCAGATGATGCTACCCTCAGCCACGTGGGTCTTTTCAAGGCAGGCCCTAGACCAAGATTCTTTCTTTCTTTCTTTCTTTTTTCTTTTTTTTGAGTGGGAGTCTCACTCTGTCACCCAGGCTGGAGTACAGTGACACGCTCACAGCCATTGCAGTCTCGACCTGCTGGGCTCAGGCGATCCTTCTCCTCAGCCTCCCAAGTAGCTGGAACTATAGACACACACCACCACCACCACACCGGGCTAATATTTTTTTATTTATTGTAGAGACGCGCTCTCGCCAAGTTGCCCAAGCTGGTCTCGAACCCCTGGGCTCACTCAGGCAGTCCTCTCGCCTCCCCAAGTGCTGGGATCACAGGCGCGAGCCATGGTGTCTGGATTCTTAACCCTCCACTCCCATGAGCCTCATGACATGTTGTAGTCGTCTCACATGCCACCAACCGTGGGGTGGCCTGTCCTGCAGCCGTAGAGAGCTAGACCATCTTGCCCTGCTGTGATTGTACCTGGAGTCTCTGATATCCATGCCTGGGCTGGCCCACTGATGAAGCCACATCTGTTCCCACCAGAAGGCCACCGAGAAGGCCAGTGAGTGTATGTGTGTGGGGGGGACTCTGTTTTTAAGGAAATTGGATGAGTAAGTTGTTTCCATGCATGACTGGTAATAAAAGAGTACATACCAGCAGAGGATAAATATATATATATATATTTATTTATACATACATACACGCCCTGGAGTATCTTAGGGAACAACCACAGGCCAGGCACAGTGATTTGTGCTTGTAATCCCAGCACTTTGGGAGGCTGAGATGGGAGGATCACTTGAGTTCAGAAGTTTGAGACCTGTCTGTATAACATAGCGAGACATCGTCTCTACAAAAAAAAAAAAAAAAAAAAATCAAAAAGTTAGCCAGGCATGTTGGCACATGCCTGTAGTTCCAACTACTCAAGAGGCTGAGGTGAAGGATCCCTTTAGCCCAGGAGGTCGAGGCTGCGGTGAACCATGATCACACCACTGCACTCTAGCCTGGGTGACAGAATGAGACCCCAATTCAACAGAAAAGCAAAAAGACTCACTGACAACAAACTCCATTCCTCTCCACTCCTGCCCCTGCCCAGCCTCACTTCGTGTATCCAACAGGGGATCTTCGAGCCTCTACTAAGTGCCCTGTGTTTAGACTCCAGGACATGGGCACAGGGCCTGGCCCTCATGGTTCTCTCCTGGTCCAGCAAGAGATGAACATGATGCGATTATTAACACACCAACTCTGAATGAAAAGCTGAGAGTGTCCTGGGACAAGGGTGTAGACTTATTTAATCCTCACAACATCCTTCCGAGGTGGGTGTCATCATGTCTTTGCTGCAGGGGGACACTGCGACTCAGAGAGGTCACCCAGCAAGGGAGACTCCAGACTGCAGAGAAGCCTGGGAGAAGGCACCTGGGGGCAGGGATGGCTGGGTGGGTGGGGGGGCATGGGGAGAGGGAGCATGACGGTCAGTGCCCTCAGACTGGCAACCTCTGAGGGACCAGCACCCGGGAAGCCAGGGTAGCCTGTTAATCCAGCAGGGCTGCCCCATTCCATAAGGGGACAGCCATCTGCCAGGAAGGGATGACGGGGTTTCTGCTCACTGCCAGCTCCCAGGCAGCCACACTTACCTCTGTGACCATCCAGAGGCGTGGTTCTCACACCTTGATTCTGAGTTCCCAGGGTCAGTGGAGGGGCACTGGGGGACGAGATGGGACACCCAGTCCCCTGAGGCATCACAGAGGAGTGGGTTTCAGACCCCATTCATGGAAAAACACCCAGGGTCAAGGTTAACATGCTAACCCTTGGCTCTTCTGGGAGATTTGGGTCCATTTGGGCTGGTGTGAAACCCTGGCATCTATATTTTTATTTTTTCATTTGTTATTATTTTTTTAGAGGCAGAGTCTCACTCTGTTGCTGAGGCTGGTGTGCAGTGGCCTGATCGTAGCTCACTGCACCCTTGAACTCCTGGGCTCAGGTGATCTTCCCGCCTCCTGAGTAACTGGACTACAGGTGCGAATCGCCATACCCAGCTAGTTTTAAATTTTTTTCATAGAGAAGGACTCTTACTGTGTTGCCCAGGCTAGTCAACAAGCAATGACCCCATGCAGTTCTCCCACCTCAGCCTCCCAAAGCCCTGGGACGATAGGCGTGAGCCACCACACCTGACCCAGGTGTCCACACCATCTAAGCTCCTCCTGGGATTCTGACACCTGGACATTCCAACATTCCTACACCAGCATTTGAGGGAAACTGTTTTAGCGCATTCTTTCTAGTGCCTCGCTGTCCAGTGGAGAAAATGGAAGTCAGCGAAGGGACACAGGTGTACCCTCGCCTCCGTCACCCCCTCAGTCGGGCTCCAGGCTTCCCCACCCCAAGCGGAGAGGCGAGAGTCTCATGTGAATGCCCAGGCTCCACCTCTGGCCTGACTTCAGCTTCTTCAGATTCCAGGGAAAGTCCTGTCGCCCTCCCGTCACTGAAGGAGCTCCCACAAGGGCCAGAGTAGGACAGTCAGACTTGGCGGGATGTGACTCCCAGCCCTGCTACTCACGGGCAGCTTTGGTGACTTAGAAATCACATTCTTGGATATCAGTTTAAAAATAAAAAAATTTGAAAACAGAAAATTTAAAAATTGCATCCTTAGATGAAATTTCATAAAGTCCGGGAGGCTATCCAAAGAATAGAAAAAACGTTAAACGATGCAGAGAGGTGATTAGGCAAATCAAAATTAGATGCGTGGGCCTTGGGCTAATAGCATTGTTCTCATGATGCTGGGCAAGTTCCTTGTTCATTCCAAGCCTCAGTTTCCCCAGCTGCAATACAGAGCAAATACAATCTATTTCGCTGTACAGTCGTAAGAGGGTGTGAGCTCTGTGGCAGGTGAATGACAGACATTCAGTACGTGCTACTTGCCTGCCTTCCTGAGCATTTGGACCACACAGCGGCCTCCTGATCGCAGATTGGCTTTAAGGAGTTTGTAGTCACCGAAACGCTTTTGCCCTGGAAGTACACATGTTCCAAATTGATGCCTAACTGTATATTTTCTGGTGTAAACTATATGTTGACGCTAAGTTTAGCTCAGGGGAGCTTTATTTTCTGTGTCCCTTTCATGAAAGCTGTAATAGAGGCGTAGAAAACCCTGCCTTGTGCATCCCTGACTTTAAATACACAAGTTACGCTTTTCAGGGATATGATTTAAGTTTATTTCCGTCCTGGAGTCATGCCATCCCCGTGGGGGGGCTTATTTAAGTCCTGGGTGGGCTCTAGAAGGGTCTGGAATGCCTCAAAGGGAGGGAAGTATGTTCTCCCCTTTGATTTATTTCTTTGTTTTTAATTTTTTTTTGAGTTGGAATCTTACTCTGTCACCCAGGTTGGAGGGCAGTGGCATTATCATGGCCACCCCAGCCTCTATCTGCTGGGCTCAGGCAATCCTTCCACCTTAGCCTTCCAAGTAGCTGGAACCACAGGTGTGCACGACCGTGCCCGGCTAATTTTTTTATTTATTGTAGAGACGAGGTCTCGCCGAGTTGCCCAAGTGGTCTCGAACCCCTGGGCTCAGGTAATCCTCTCACCGCCACCTTCCAAAGTGCTGGGATGACAGGCGTGCTTCACTGTGCCTGGCAACTCTTGCCATTATTACAAAGAGTGGGGCCTGGAAAGTTCCTCAACACCAACTGAGGCATCGCTAACTGGGGGCTGCACTCCCATCAAGCTCGAGTTCTCGCGTCCCCCAGCTGTGACCGTTGGGTCTCTCTCTGGCTGTCCCACTCTTGGCTCAGATGGAGGCCAGCAGAGGGACAGGTGGGTCATGGTCTGGCCGGGGGCTCCAGCTTCCTTCTTCTCTCCATGTCATAGCGCCTGGGCCCCCACACGGGGCAACAGACCCATGGTTTTCGGCTCAGCACCTCTAAAGGGATCAGCCGTCGGCCAGATGGTTGATGCCCGCCTCCTGCCCATCCCCTTCCTGCCCCGACGCCCTATTCTGGGACAGGCCTTCCTTGCCATTCACTGGTGGGAAGATGGCCCAGCCTCGCCGCACCTCCTTCAGGGAGGGTTTGGCTCCTGGTCCCGCAGCATGCCCTGTTGTCAGCCACGGAGAGGCAGGATGGACAGCATGCTGGGGTCTCCTTCCTGGTACTGGGTGCAAATGATAAACTCCTCAGCTGTGCTTCCCTTCAGGGGCTTGCGAGTGTCAAAGAGAGTCAAGGGGGCTTTTAATTTTTATTTATTTATTTATTTATTTATTTATTTATTTATTTATTTATTTAGAGTCAGAGTCTCACTCTGTCGCCCAGGCTGAAGTGCAGTGACACACTCCCAGCCACCCTGCAGCCTCGACCTGCTGGGCCATCCTTTCTAGTAGCTGGAACTACAGGCGCACACTACCATACCTGGCTGATTTTTTATTTATTGTGGAGACCAGGTCTTGTCAAGTTGCCCCGGCATGTCTTGAACCCATGGGCTCAGGCAATCCACTTGCCTCGGCCTCCCAAAGTGCTGGGATGACAGGCTGAGCCACCGAGCCTGGCCCCGGGGGCTTTTTAAAGCATCCCAGAGGACACAGATGCAGGTGGACACTTGGGGAAACACTGGTGCGTAAAGTGACTAGGAAGCCGTTCCAGGTGATTGGTTGTCTTTGGACTGTTCAAGGTCAAAAAAAGTAGGTGCCGTTAAGGAAGCCAGCTATGAAGTCGAGTCCTAGTCCCCAGGTGGGCGGGTTTGTGAGAGCGTCACTGGCAGCAGTGTTGGATGACAAATGGTTGTGTCACCCTACTGTGTGCCAGACACGGCTCTAAGCACCCACGAGTGTTAATCTAAACCTCCCAACAGCCCCGTGAGGTAGGTCCTCTTCTAGCCTTCATTTTATAGAGTAGGAAAGAGGCACAGAGAGGATGAGTTGCATATGCAAGGACTCACAGTTCACTGGGGGCTGGACCCCAGCAGCTTGTCCCCAGAATTCCTGTGCTTCCCCGGAAGCCAGGATGTCAGTGCCTCCATTTCAGAAAAGGCCGAGGATGAGAGGGAGAGAGCTGGCAGGGATCCGAGGGTGGGTGAAGAGGAGGACCATGAGGCTGGAGAGGAATGGGGAGCTTTCGAGATCACAGAATGGGGCAGGCAGAAAAGTGGTCCCCAAAAGCTGTCCACCTCTGAGTTCCTGGAATCCGTGCATATGTGCCTCAGTTTACACGGCGAAAGGGATTTTGCACATGCGATTAAGATAAGGATCCTGTCATGCGAAGATTGTCTGAGATCATCCAGAATAATCCAGGTGGATAGGGTGGACCCAGTGTAATCCCAGGGGTCCTTCAGTGTAGAAGAGAGAGGCAGAAGGGTAGAAGTCAAAGGGTCCCAGTGACAAGGACTCGGCTGGTACTACTGGCTTTGAAGACAGAAGGGGCCACAAGCCCAGGAATGCAGGGCGCCTCCAGAAGCTGGAATTCTCTCCAGACAGGAACCCAGCCAAGCGGGTTGGTGTTGATTTTGGCCCAGTGAGGCCTATGCTGGATTTCTGGCCTTTAGGACGATAAGGTCATAAATCTGTGTTGTTTGAAGCTACTCAGGTGGTGGCAATTTTTTTTTTACAGCAACCAGAACACAGCTATATTTACAAGAAGAATGAGTACACTCATGGAGAAAATTCCAGACAAAAGAATCCATGCAAGCAAAGAGATGGAAGCAGGAGGACTCCGAGTCCGCATGGAGAATGATGAGGCGCTCTGCCTGACCTAAGCCAAGAGCCAGGGAGAGGGTGGGGCCCACCTGGCAAAGATAGCCTGGGACTTGTGTAACAAGGAATTTGTCTGGTTTTTGTCTTGGGCTTCTGGGAGGGAGCTTCTAATCCTTGGACTTTCCCAAGCGATAGGAGAGTATTTGTTGGCATTGTGGGCCCCTGGCATCTGAGTCTATGCCGGACTCCTAGACAATTTCCTAGACAGAGACCGGACATCAGAAAGACCACCCACGTGGTTAGAGTGTTGGGGTTTTGAGACAGATGATAGCAGCCTGGCCTGCAGGAGGGAATGAAGGCTGGAGAATGAGCCCAACCACGTGCCAGTGGTTCAATCCACCACGCATCTGTGATGAAACCCCAAAAGGAACTCTGGTCATCAAGGCTAAGTTGGACTTCCTGGTTGGTGAGCCCATGGATGAGCCAGGAGGGTAACACATCCCGATTTCCCCTGGACGTGGAAGCTCTGTGTCTGAGAGCCTCTCAGACCTCACCCTGTGGGTCTCTGAAAGTTTGAGGGAGTTGTGAGAACCCCCAAATTTATAGCCAGTTAGTTAGCAGGGCAGGTGTCCTGGGAACCCGCAAACTCGTGCTGGATGTCTGAAGTGAGGGCCACCTTGTTGGGGACTGTGTCCTTAGTTTGTGGAGTCTGCACTAACTCCAGGTAGTTGCCGTTGTAAAAATGTCTCCTGCGGTATTGCAGCGCTGGGTTCATAAAGCGTGGGCTTTACTTGGCTGGTGGCTGGAGCCCTAGAAGGTTGATGAGCAGATACATGACAAGCTTAGTAGCTGGGATTCTGGAAGAATAATCAGGCAGAGACGGAGTCTGGCCGGCATGCTCCCCAAGCCTTCTCCATCTTACAGTCTTTTCTTTGACATGGAATGCTGGTCACCGAAGACCCTTCCTTTCAAAAAATAAAGTCATAGAGTTGGAGCCATCTCAGGGCAGGCCAGGCCAAGGAGCTAAAGAAAACCCTTCCTTCTGAGAGCAGATGGTAAGTTGGTTTTTCCTGGACCACACCTTCTGCAGATATGGAAACTCGTGGAAGAGACCTAGATGGACATACTCAGCCCGAGTCTTCACCTTGTATGTATGTATGTATGTATGTATGTACGTATGTATGTATGTATTTAGAGATAGGGTCTTGCTCTGTCACCCAGCTGGAGTACAGTGGTGTGAACCTGGTTCACAGCAGCCTTGAACTCCTGGGCTCAAGCAATCCTCCTGCCTCAACCTCCCAAGGGGCTAGGACTCCAGGTACATGCCACCATGCCCGGGGCTAATTTTTAAATTTTTTGTGTAGAGTTGTACAGATGGGGGGTCTTGCTATGTGGCCCAGGCTGGTTTTGAACTCCTGGCCTCAAGTGATCCTCCTGCCTCGGCCTCCCAAAGTGCTGAGATTACAGGTGTGAGTCACTACGCTCCGTTGTCAAGCATTTGATTTAAATCAATCAAATGCGGTGATGGCGACAGAAGCCCCTTAGGTGCTTAGGGAAACTCGTGACATTCAGAAGCCCCTCTTCTGAAACCTTTGGTGCCTTCCAGCTTGTGTCTTTCCAGCAACACCTAACCACTGGGGACATGCATTTCACCTTCCTCGAACATTCTGACAAGCCAGGCTCGGTGTGACCGGCTTTCTCTCTCCCTGAGTTAGCCCCCATCGAAGCCCTGCCCGAAGTGATGACTTAATCTCTGGGCTGAGCGAATGGAGCCATGAAGTTCAGATGGGTTTTGCAAGGCAAAAACCCAGACCTATTTTGTGGCTGCAGACACACATGCTGACTTCACCACATCCGCAGTCATTCCAATCCCAAACACAAAGCGTGCTATAAACTCTTCCCACGAGGTGTCGGATTGCTTCTGGCATCATTCATTTCTTGATAAGTCAGTCAGTCAAAATAGCCAGTCCGGGTCTGTCATGGATCCCAAGAGCCCCGTAGTGGTGTCCTGAACCTACGGAGGGTGTTAGGTCTCACTCGATAGAAATAAAGTCTCTTTCCAGGAACTCTGTTTTCTCATTGACTTTGATGAGGAAAACATTCAGAGATATGCTAGTGAAAGAAATGTAATTGTACTCAAAGATGCAGCAGTGAGGCCGGGCATAATGACTCATGCCTATAATCCCAGCACTTTGGGAGACGAAGGTGAGAGGATTGTCTGAGTCCATGGGTTAGAGACCAGCCTGGGCAACTTGGCGAGACCTTATCTTTACAATAAATAAAAAAATTAGCCTACTTGGAAGGCTGACGCAGAAGGATTGCCTGAGCCCAGCAGGTCGAGGCTGTGGTGGCCGTGAGCGTGCCACTGTGCTCCAGCCTCGGCGACAGAGTGAGACTCCAACTCAAAAAAACAAAACAAAACAACAGCAAAAAAGATGCAGCAGTCTTTGGTCTTTTTTTTATTCAGTCATTTAAATTTTATTTTATCTTATTTTTAGAGAAAAGTTCTCAGTCTGTTGCCCAGGTTGGAGTGCACTGGCAGTGTAGTGATCACGGCTCACTACAGCCTTGAACTCCTGGGCTCAAGTGATTCTCCTGCCTCAGCCTCCCAAGTAGCCGGGACTACAGTTGTGCACCATGCCCAGCTAGTCTTTAAATTTTCTGTAGAGATGAGTTCTCTCTATGTTGTGCAGGCTGGTCTTGAACTTCTGTCCTCAAGCAATCCTCCTGCTTCTGAGTAGCTGGGACTACAGGCATGTGTCACCACGCCCGGTAATTTTTTTTCTTAATTTCTTGTAGAGACAGGTCTCTTGCTATGTTGCCCAGGCTGATCTTGAACTCCTGGCCTCAACTGATGCCCCTGCCTCAACCTCCTGAAGTGCTGGGATTTCAGACATGAGCCACCACATCCAACCTTGAGCTCTATTTTTAAATAAAACGGTGGCCCAAGTTAGGAGATAACCGAGTCAGTGTTTCATTCAGCAGCCCTGACCCCCTGGGAGAAGCCCCCTCCCACCCCCTGGTCAGGAAGATCTGGAGAGGCTGAGATGCTCCCTCGACCCCTCCTGTGTCCTGCGGCTCTAAAGCCACACCCCTTGGAGGACCGGGCAGGGATTGGAGGCAGATGTGGAAGCTGGCTGGCCCAGCTCTGCAGGAGCCAGCGCGTGTCCTCGTTCCAGCTGTCATCCTGAAGTAGCCTCCCCACTCCACCCACATCCCACCTCCCAGCCATCTGGGCCCCTTCCCGACATGTTGGCAGGAAGCTGCTCTGGTGAGACCTGAGGGTGGAGTGAGTCTGCTGTGGCGTGTGCCCTGTGCCGCCACCCACGGGCCCGAGCCCACCCACCATGGCTTGGCGCTTCCCAACTGGGGCCTTCTCGGGGCTTCTCCGAGTTCCTGGAAAGACAGGTTTTCTGGGGGCCACAGTGTTGCTGGGCCTCTCTGTCTAGGCCAGGCCTGGACTCTGCACCTGTCCCTGCTGCCTTCTCCTGGCCTCCTCTCTCCCCCTTCAGGGACTGTGAGAACTTCTAAATCTCATAGCCCAGGCACCAGGGCCTCTGATAGAGGCAGAGTATTGGCCTGTAAGGAATTGTAAATACTTTGACTGCAAGTGTTGCTAAGAAACTACGTAACAGCCATTTATTTTTCTGTGGAAGAGGCAGAACTTTCCTCTATGAAAAAGCCCAGACTTAAACTTTGTTAAAAACAAACAAACAAACACACTTTTTTGGGGCTCCTTCAGAATCAGCCTGACGTGGTAGACAGCCTGCTTCAGTACCACCACTCACGGTGTTTACTAAAAATGCAGGTTCTTGGGCCCAGCTCCGGAGCTACTGAATCTGAACCTTAGGGAGGTGAAGACTGGAAATCTGAATTTTAACAAACTCCCTAGGTGATTCCAAGTACACTAAACTGACGGCTTAGGGGTTATTCCCCACCACCCTGGCGCTCGCTCCTGGGTGCAGCCAGCAAAGGCACCACCCTTGTCCCTAAGGTGTTCTTCAACCCGGCCGTGAGGGAGACTCGGTGGGCACCAGGAGTGGCAACAGGGGCAGTGCCATGTTCTCTGGGAGCGCTGAGGGGAGTGGAATTGTCAGAGAGCAAAGACTTCCTGGGGAAGAGTCTTTGGAGCCAGATGGTGATGGTTGCATGGAGCTGACCAGCTAGAGGGGAGCAGAGGCGTCCCAAAGCAGGGGTGTTGCACGAGCAGAGGCACGATGAGGGGGCCGGAGATGGCTGGGGGCCAGGGCACAGGCAGGGGTGGAAGAGAGCAGGCCCACAAGTCCTCGGGCTGGCCGCATGACGTCCACTTGGCTAATCTGGGAATAGCACTTCCGGAATCCTCTGCTCTGGACAAGTCTGGGGAAGACTTGGTCAGAAGAAGAGCTTGCATGCGACTTAGAAAATGGAAGAGAAGCGGCACCCCGACTCTCAGCCAGCTGTTACAGTCAGATACCATGGCGGGATCGGGGCTGAGGCGCCGGCCAATCCCAGCTGGTCCTCAAGCTTCTGACTTCCGTCCAGCCCGTCTTCCCACCCGCTGGCCTTGCAGAGCCAGGGCTCCCCGCGAGGGCAGCCAGCCGGGCGTAGCGTCTGGATTTTCTGCGAGCTCTCCCTGGTGAGGCTGATCAGTGGCGACCGTTCCCATGATCGTCCTGCTCCGCTCTCAGGACGTCGCTTCCCTGCCTCCTCCCATACCTGGGCAAGGACAAACGCCCGTAATAAATCCCTCATTCCCATGTCCACAGCTTCCATGACCGCACCCTGATCGACACACAGGCACACACGTGCCCACACGTGTGCACACCCACTCAGAGCCTCTCCATGGCTCCCCAGGGGGCAGATCCTCCAATATTCAGAGCTGGAGAAGGACCAGTCCCTTCTCACACTCTAATGTTTGGAGGCCTGTGCCCTTATCCAGGTCAACTGCCCGGGGAGGCATCGGTGGGTCCAGTCCTTCCGTGGAGGGGCTTCTTTGGCATCAGGTCCTCTCTAGGAGTCCTGGAGGTCTGTCCCTTGGTTTGTGTTTCTGAAAGTCAGGCATGGATGCTTGGAGATAAGAAAGTCCCATAACAGGAAGCTGGGCTCCTTTCCCATGGCCCTCGAGGCCACATCAGTTCCCTTCCTGGGGGATCAGAGCCTCCAGGCTGGAATCCTGAGGCCAAGTGGCTGCTCCTGCACTTCCAAGTCACAGGATTTGTAAGCAGGGTCTTCTCTACAACCCTGGGTATGAGAGCTGGTCCCTACCCTCAGGAAGCGCGCAGTCCAAGAGAAGAAACAGACAGGAAACTGGCAACGAGTGGGCACTTTGCCAAGGGCAATATGAGGGGAACTACAATCCGCCATGGGCCAGGGGAGAGCCCTCACCAGGCCCAGGAGGCCTGGAGGGTTTCCAGGGGGAGGTGATGTGAGCCAAGGCAGGAGTAGCAGGTGAGACTAGAAACGCATTCAGGTGAGGGGCCTGCTGCCCGAAGGCCGGAGGCGGCAGAGAGTGTGGGACTGGGGGTCCTGTGGTGCCCAGACAGATACCTGGAAGCAGAAGGGGCAGAAGGGTGGAGAATTTCTGGTCAGGTGCCGCCTGGGGGTCTGCCTGAGGTGAGTGCTCTCCCGTCTGAGGCCACAGCACACGGAGGAGAGGCAGGGTCGGATTCTGCCCCTACAGACCAGCTCGGAGAAGGTGAGGCTGGAGGCCAGGAAAATACCAGAGGCTGGGACCCAGGAAAGAGTGGCAAAGCCAGGAGGTGGCACTGGGGAGAAGGGATGAATTCCTTCAGGCAGGAGGACAGAAGCCAGAAACCATGCCTGGAGGCATGCAGGAATCGGGTGCAAAGGACAGTCATCGGTTGATTCCGAGGGTCTGGCTGGAAGACCAGCTGGTGAGCCAGGCGGAGGCTGGGCCCTGGGAGTGGGGCCCTGCCCTGACTCGGCAGTGCGCACCTTTGTGTCCCCAGACCCAAGAAAGGACTAGGGAAAAGTGAAAGGGATCCCATGAACTGTGCTGTCAGCAACACCCAGCCTCTGCTTAGGGATGCCCACCGGAAAAGGAGACACACAGGAGCTTGAGGGGAGGAAGTCTCTTGTGCACAAAGCGGCCCAGAACAAGCCACCGAAAAGCTCGACATGTTTTTCCAGACCTGGGACAGGAGGGGAGTGTCTCTTTCCCCCTCTCCAGGAGGAGGGCTGCCTGGGACCAAAGCTGTGTTTGTGGTCCGGCATCTAAATGATACCCGGCTGTGTTAACAGGTAGCAGGGTGACTTGTGCCCGGGAAGCCTGCCTCTTGTTGGTTCCCTTGTGAGGCCAACATTTACTAAGCATCTGCTGTGTGCTGGCCTCCGTGGTCTCATTCTTTGGGAACAAGCCAGCTTGATCCCTGCCTAATAGAGCTGGGCAGCAGATGCAGACAACATAACACAAATGTAAAGTGGCACGTTGTGACAAGCGTTGGGAAAGGGAGCAGAGGGGTCCTGTTTGAGATGGGGTGACCAGGCGAGGCCTCTGAGGAGGTGACATTTGGGTTGAGCTCGGATGGCAGAGGAGGCAGAAACAGTGTCCCAGGCGGAGGGAACAACATCGTCATGACCAGAACCTCCGAGTGGTGCTTTCGAGGAACCAGCAGAGAGGCAGGGTGAGAAGGGGTGGGAGCCAGCTGGAGGGGGAGGGGCCGACAGTGCAGGAATTGGTGGCTAGACTACAGGAGCCCTCAGGGCGCCGGTTAACCCAGACTTCGATGACATTTTAAAGAGTCGTCTGTCTGTCCGGACAGTGTCGCCGCAAGAGGTTGGGGAGTCTGTATCCGTCCTCGGTTCTCATTTAAGAAGAGGGGCTTCAGGCTTTCTGGAACAGGTGACCTAGATGTTCCTTGGTTCAGTTGCTGCAAACTGTCCGGCAACATTTTTAGAAAATGTCCCTTTTAGCCTCAACTTCTCTCGGCCACATTGGCCAGGGAAAAATAAGTCCCTACAAATAGCGATCACTGGCAAACAAGGAGAGTCATTATCTTAAATTGAGGCTGGTTTCTAAGAAAAAAACCCAACGCCACTGGGCCAAAGCCCTCCCCCATCCCCAGCGCCTACGTGAGGCTGCCAGCTTCCCCGCCCGCCCAGTACCAGGCTCCGCGGCCTCTGTGCAAGGGAAGGAAACAGACCGAGGAAGGAAGGCCAGAGATTAGAGAAGCTGGCAGATGTAAATAGCCTCAGAGGAGCCACCCTGTCCCGGAGTTTCTCCCCAGGGAGCATTTTGTACCAAGGAATCTGGTTGCCTGAATGAAAAATGATATCATTTATTTCTTTAGTCGGAGCTGAGCTGCTTTCTTCAGACATAGAAATAACCTAACGCCGCAATTCCAAATTGTTGGCCAAGCGATAGAGATATCTGTAATTTGGGTACTTGATAAAGTCCCAGATAAACAAGCACCATGGGCTTGGGTTTTTGGGAGGGGGCCCGCTCCTCCAACCATTGCAAAACTACGGATGTACTTGATCGAAAGAGATGCTTTGGAAGGTTGTCCCCAATCCTTACCTGCTGCTGGGCTGGAGGGAAGCTGGGCCTTTCTTTCCGGCAGGTCAAATCACGCCCCACTGGCCAGCATCTCTTAATTCCACAAATACTCATGGATTCCTGACTCTGGCCAAGTGCCATGCAAAATCACTGAGGTTACCGGAGGGGAGATGGCCAAGTTCAGCCCCCATGAGCAGCCTGGATGTGGCATGTGGTCTGCCTTTGTGGAGGAGGCCAAGTTCAAGGAGACTTGAAGATGAAGAGGATTTTCCAGGTCAGAGGAGCGGGAGGAGGGGGATCCCACGTAGACTGAAGAGCACATGCAAAAGTGTAAAGGCTGGAGACCATCTGGACTGGTTGAAAAGTAAAAGAACAATATTGCCGGGAATAAAATGAGAAGAAAGTCAATGGTTGAATGTGTGGCTGGCCAGGTAGGCAGAGGCCAGAGTGTATTCTCGTGAGCCACAGTTTAGAGGTGATCTTTTAGGTCATTGAGAACCATGGAGGAACTTGAGCAGGGAAGTGACACTATTAGACTTTTTTTTTTTTTTTTTGAGCCAAGTTCTCACTCTGTGGCCCAGGCTGGAGTTTAATGGGATGTGGCACAATCTCAGCTCACTGCAGCCTCGACCTCCTGGGCTCAGGCAATCCTTCCACCTCAGCCTCCTGAGTAGCTGGGGCTACAGGTGCGTGCCACCATGGCCGGCTAATCTTTTTTACTTTTTATTTGTAGAGATGAAGTCTTCCCAAGTTGCTCAGGCTGATCTCGAACTCCTGGGCTTAAGCAGTCCTCCCACCTTGGCCTCACAGAATGCTGGGATTACAGGCACGAGCCACTCTCCCTGGCCTTACAATGGGGACACTCACCCTTCTCTGTCCTGAGGAAACTAACGTATGTCACATCTGGAGACTAATGCGGGCACCTTCCTTATATCATTGCTTATGATGGGGAAAACATTGGAAACGATCTAAACGTCTGTCAGGAGAAAGATGGATAAACAAACAGTGGTAAAGTCATGAAACATAAGGCTGGTCAAGAGTTCAAAATGATCCAACATGGTTAGATCTTTTTTTTTTTTTTTTTTTGAGTCGATATCTCGTCACGCAGGCAGTGGCTCAGAGGCTCATGGCCACCCCAGCGTCAAATTGCTGGGCTCCAGTGATCCTTTCACCTCAGTCTTCCAAATCGCTAGAACTATAGACCCGCACTATGGTGCCCGGCTAATTTTTAATTTATTGTACAGACGAGGTCTTGCCAAGTTGCCTGGGCTGGTATCAAACCTGTGGGCTCAGGCAATCCACTTGCCTTGGCCTCCCAAAGTGCTGGGATTACAGGCTGAGTCACTGAACCCGGCTATGGTTAGATAGTAAAAGCACAATTTTGAGTTAAAAAGAGATGTTTCAGAACATGCATAGTGTGATAAAATGCGCGTAAAATTTAAAAACACACGTGTGCATATTGATTATAAATGATATATGTACAAAAGCATAAACATGTGGCATGTGGCCCCTGGAAGATGGGGGAACAGTATGAGGAAGGAGAGGAATACAAGAGAACTTTATCTACAATATTCCACTGGCTTCATATAAAGAAGAAAAAGTATATGGAGCAAAAATGCTAAAATATTAAATTTCCTGTATTTAACTTTTTTTTTTGGAATCCAAGCAAGTGGCTCACATCTATAATCCCAGCACTTTGGGAGACCAAGGTGGGAGGATTACTTGAGCGCCCAGGAGTTGGAGACAGTTTGGTTAACATAGTGAGACCTGTCTCTACAAAAAAAAAAATTGTTTTATTAGCTGGATGTGATGGCGTGCACGTGTAGTCCCAGCCTTCTGCTGAGGCAGAAGGATCATCTGAACCCAGGAGGTAGAGGCTGTAGTGAACAGTCTGGATTTTGCAGGCATCCAGTGAAGAAAGACTGTAGGCTTTTCTGCAATTACATATGAAATACATATCATACGCGTGTCCTAGAAGGAATTCCAGGGTGCTGGTGTTCCTGTCGTGATATGCCTTTCCGATGCTAGTAGCCTTGCTAGAGCAAACCTAGTGAAAGTTTTAAGAATAAAGGTGCACATCTCTACATGATTAATAGTATGTAAATGTGCTCTCTAAGGCCACTTGGTCTTGAACATACAAAGCCAAGACAACATACAGACGCATACACACACACTCTCTCTCTCTCTCTCTCTCTCTCACATACACACACACACACACACACACACACACACACACACACACACACACACACACCTCCCCATAATTACTATGTTGTAATTACTTACAGATCAGGGGTTAGCAGCCTTGGCACGGAGACGCCTGACAGGCACCCAAAGCAATTAGTGGTGTCCCTGCACCACCCCCTACACCTTCAGGGCTTTACACTTGCTGCCCCCCACCCTTCGCTACGTTTAGGCCTTGACTCAAATGTCACTCCAAGGCTTGCCTGGCCATTTCCAGGGCTCCTGATCTGCTCACCTGCTTTATATTTATTTAGAGAACTTTCCAGCCCTGGGCATTAGGCTAAACATTTATTGGCTACGCATCTACCATCCCAGACTCCAGGATCACAACCTCATGCCCAGAGCTGGGCAGTGCCTGGCTTACCGCTGGTTCCCTGTCAGTAGGTGGAACAAATGAATGAAGAATGAATGAATGATCGCCTTCTCTCTCCTCCAGCCCCATCCTCTCCTGGCCTGCCCCATCTCCCCGGCCTCTACCTTAGACCTGCTGCAGGACCAATCCTGAGAGATTGTCAGGCTAGGAAGGCTTGTACTCTGGGCTCCTCTCTGTCCACCTCCCTTCCCTCCTCCCCCATGGGTACCTACTTGCCCACCTGCAGCTGCCCACTGCCAGCTCTGGCCTTCTTGGTGGGCAGGATCCAAGCTCAGGCACTCCGGAGGATTGTGGGAAAAGTGGGCATCAGGTGGCTGAGCAGTGGTAAGCCAGGACTCGGTTCATGCTGAGGAATGAAGGGTTGAGTCTCTCCCACCCACCCACGCTCATGCATTCTCAGGGCTCGGTCTCCAAAGCAGGGTGTCATTCAGGCACCCTTCAGCACCCATGACCCTGCTCCTCACCTGTCTCGCAGGAGGGGAGGCCGCCGTAGGGACCTCTCTCCTCGTCATTCGCAGCCTGGTCTCTCGTAGCCTGGTCTCTCCTGCCGTGATAGACAGCGTCTAACCCCACCCCCTGGCCCACTCTGCGCCCCTTTCTGACTTTGGCATCCTTGCGTGTTCGTCGTGGAGAGAGAGGGCCTGCCACGAGCTGGCCATGCAGCATCACCCCGCCTCTCCTCACCTGGCTGCGCCCCTCACTTTCCTCCTCCTGCTCCTCTCTCCCACCCCCTCCACATCCTAGCCACCTCACAAGCTCAATTCTTGATTTCTGGGACCCCACGAGTGCTCTGCTCTCCTGAAGCCCCCCACCCCTTGGGTCTTTCCATGCTGGTGGCAGGCGGTCATGGGCTCCCCCGCCACTGGATTCTCCAGCAAGATGCTAGTGCTTTAGAGCAGGAGCCGTGTCATCCTCAGAGGCCTATTACCAAATGGTCTGGACAAACAGCCCCATCTCACCATCATGCAGACGTCCCAGCCCATCACCCGAGAGGGAATCCTGGACAAATGGAACACATGTGCAACTGTGGCGCGTGTTCGGCACCTGCTGTATGTCAGGTTCTAGGGGCACCCTGGTGAGCGGCGGAAGACAAGCGTCCCTGCTTTCCTGGGTCTCACAGTTGAGGAGGGGGAGGGACAGAGGGAAATGGACAACTGGGCCCCCGGGTGTTCTATAGGAAGACGCGTCCCTGAGTAGCATGGGGACCCTATCATGTATTGCCTACATCTGGACATTTCTGAGTAAAAGTGGGAGCTATGGGCCGATAGGTGTCAAGGGGCACCGTCCTGGGCAAACTGGGCATCGACGAAGAGGAATATTCCCCTGCCCGCCCTCAGGGGTGAAAGAGGACAGAGGGCGAAACCCAAGATTGGGGCGGGGTGTGGCAGGAAGGACCATGCTCAATGGCCAGGGAGCTGGGGCACGGACAGGGGCAGGTTTATGTCAGGGGCAGGTGGGAGAGGCGGGTGTGGGCATTACTGTGACTCTGGGCTTGGCTCACACGCAGGTGGCTTTTGCAGGCACGCCACCCTCCCTCCTGGCTCCAGGTCCTGCACAAGTCCTGGGGCCCTGGGACCCCTTTGAGTGTCTTTTGTTTCACCCCCATGTCAAGGAGGCCTGATGTGTATTTGTAGTATAGGTACAATCCCACAGGGAGGGGGAGAGAGAGAGAGAGAGAGAGAAAGAAAGGGACCTATTTTTTTTTTGGTCCCTCTGTCTATCTGTCTGTCTAGCTGGCTCTCAGACTACTAATACAGACCTGAGTCTGGGTGTCCCCCCAGAGCATGTTCTCCCCACAGCAAAAGGCCACCCCTCCCAGCTAAGCAAGTTGTTTGTTCCATTTCTGATCGGCGCCAGGCTCATAGACCCCATGTAGGTAGAATATAACTTTCCATAAATAACCTCTAACCCGACCTACAATTTAGGCTTCGAGTTTTTTCTCCCCCTCGTGATGATGGGATCACAGCCTGGGCTGATCAGCCCCATGTCTCCGGGTCCCAGAATGCAGACCCTAGTTTTGGGCATTGCTTGGAATTCCAGGTGCCCCCGGGCTGCCGGCACATGGTGAGGACCGGGTGGGTGCATGTTGAGGAATGGTGGCTTCTCCTCCACCCATTGTCAGCCATGCTGTGCCCTCTGCCTGGAAGCCCCTTCTGTGCCTGGCAAATCTCTGAGCAGCACCCATCTCTGTGGAACCCTCCCTAACCATCATCCCTCGGCCCCTCCACGGAGCACATTGCTCCTGACTTCGGTCCTATAGAACTTCGCACAGAACGCTGTGGCCTAAAGCTGAACCCAGGTCTGGCTGTGGGCAAAACACTTAACCCCTTGCTGCCTCCGTCTCCTCAAGTTCAAACAGAAACCTGGCCCCAGAGCCCGTGTCCCCACTCGCTGGACCACACTGCCTCTCGGGGCTGGACGACATCTCTGTTTCCTCCCTGCTCTCGAGTTTTGGGCTCTGGACACTCCTCACGGTGCTGGATTCTCTGCAGGTTTCTGTGGAGACCCCTTTAAAGCCTAACCCGGAAGGGACCAGTCAGCAACACCCACTGACACTTGTCAAAGGCTTATTGATGATGATAATGAACTTAGGGAGTTAAACTGAGAAGCCACCAGAATGAGACAGATTATTTGGGGGAGTGGGCTCCTCCAAGATAGGCTGGACTTAAATCATTAATTTTTGGAGGGGGGTCAGGGGTCTCACTCTGTTGCTCAGGCTGAAATGCAGTTGCACGGTCACAGCTCACCACAGCCTCAACCTCCTGGACTCAGGCAATTCTCCCATTTCAGTCTCTCGAGCAACTGAGACTACAGAAGCGTGCCATCACACAGGCTAATTTTTTGACTTTTTGTAGAGTTGAGGTCTCACTATGTTGCCTGGGCTGGTCTCAAACTCCTGGGATCAAGCAACCCTCCTGTTGGTCTCCCAAAGTGCTGGGATTACAGGCATGAGCTGCAGCACCCAGCTGCCTGAACTTAATGTAAAGCTTTCCAGGTGACCCTCCCTCCTATGGCACCTGAGAGTAGTTACTGAGTCCCAGCTAGTGTCCAGCCCTGTTAGGCATCACCAGGAGGTAAGATTTTGAGTGGAGTTCAGGATCTTACATTTTTACCAGGGAGGCATACAATCCACATTTGGCAGAAAGCTTGACCGGACTCCCTGGGAGCTGGTCCTATATTGCCCTTGGCTTTATGTCTATCACTGTACTGAGCAGGGTGTGGCCAGGCTAGACGGGTCCTCCACCAGTGAATGGCAAATGGAAGGTGTAGGATTCAGAACCAAAGTAGAGGTGTGAATTACAAGGGGCTGGGACATGAGAGAGAGGGATCATGGGAAATTGGAACACTTCTGGAAGTCTCAGGGAAGAGTTGAGAAGTACCATGAACCCCAAAGAAAGGGTAGGAGCTTTTGGGGGTGCTAGGTGGGGACAGCCAGCCAAGGAAGCAGGGGTCAGCATGACCATTTGGAGTCAGTAAGGACGTGTGGCAGAGGGGGAGATGGGAACCAAAGATGTCAGACTGAGAAGGCTGCCCTTGATCTTCAGCAAGGAGGAGTGATTGACGGTTCCTGAGCAGTGATGTGAACGGCATTTTGGGATTTCAGCGGCAAGGGCCGGCTGCTGAAGGGAGACCAGGCTGGAGTCATGACAACGTTCTGGGTGAGGGAATGTGGTCTGGGTTTGGAAAGGAAGGGAGAAGCATGACTTTTCAAAGGAAGACATAATTGCTGCAAGGGCCACCGAAAAGCAGTCAGAGGTGCCTCCAAGCCTGGAGCCCTAGTGACCAGGAGAAGGGTGTGAACCCTGACAAGAAATGACATTGTGTAAGCGGTTAACAAGATGAGACCACATCCTCTCGGGGACGATCCATTGTCTTTATTGACAGTGTCTCTGGGTGCTGAAGGAACAGACTATTATTTCATAAAGAATATTAACATTGTCATTCTCTACAAGAAAAACTTTTGCATAAATAACTTAAGTGAGAAAATAAATATATGTAGCTTAACTCTTTAAAAACCATGGCTTCCATTCTTGTGGACAAGGATTGCAGGAAACCAAGCATTCCTGCAGGCTCCCAGACGGCGCTATGCTCCCGGTTCAAACATTTTCCCTCTTAACCACTGAAAACTACACAGAAAGTAAGAGGCGTCTGGAAGTGATTTTCGGAAGGATGTTGGGTGGCAGCTATCATGCCTTGCAGCGTCTCAGCATATGTACAGCACCTGTAGTTTTCCTCTCAATAGTATTCTTTTAATGTAAGAGATCATCACCTATGAGGAGCGCTAAGAAGCGGCTTCCTAGGCAGAAATGTGCCTGTGAGTGCTGGGTGCCAGGAGGTGCCTGGAAGAGCTCCTTTGTGTGGTGGCTGCTCCCTTGGGCCTGTGAGGCCAGAGTCCTGGGACCTTGAACTTCTCTTCGGAAGGTGACTTCAACATATGGCCACAGATGGGGGGAGAGATGTTGCTTTTTTTGGGGAGGGGTGATTTCTGTCCCTCTCACTGCCCTTGGGACCCTCTCCTCTCTATCCTCAATGAATTGTGTTCTTTCTTTGAGATGGAGGGTGGAGATGGCCAAACATCTGGGGAGGCTGGGCTGGGAACAACACAGCTTCTTCCAGGAGTTTGCCAACCATAAATATATCAGCCATAAATAGACTTCTTTTTTTCCTGTTTGTTTCTCATCTTTGGCTGTCAGATCAGAGCATCACAACTCTGAATTCTGGAAGTGACCTTGGCAGTGAATCAGCTCAACCTCTCTCTCTCTCTCTCTCCCCCCCCTTCCCCTCCCTCTCTCCCTCTCCCTCTCTCCTCTGCCCATTGAAAATGCACCCAAGTCCTTGTAATTATATGACAGCAGATTCTTTGAGATCCTAATCCCACCTTCACCCCCATTTTACAAAAAGGAAATGGAGATCCCAAAAGAGAATCTGTAACCCAAGGTCACACAGCAAGTTAGTGGCATGTACTAGACGCCGTATCTACAGACCCCCAGCCCCGTGTTTCCAGACACACACAGGCTTGGCGATGGGCAGAGGGGTGTCGGGGGAAGCTTAGGGAGCCGGACCAGTCCCCGGTCTCTTCGCTCCGTTCCAATCCCAGGGCAGTGAAAATGCTCCCATGTCTGCCTCCTCCGAAGCAGGACCAGCAGAGGTGGGCGGCCCGGTGGGCGGGTGGGACTGTGTGGCTCAGTGTCTGCGACTCTCAAGTCCCCCCGCGCCCCGCCCCGCGGGACCCCCCAGAGGGCGGGCGGGGGGAGGGGCCCCTCGCGGGCACCCGGGCCCCGCGGGGCCCTGCGAGGTCTCAGCCCCGGCCCGCGCGCAGGCGTTTAAGATGCAAGACGGCCGAACCGCGCGCGGGGGCTGGACGGGGGGCGCCCGGGCGCTAGTAGGCGTTCTCCAGCTCGGCCTGGTTGGCTTTGGCGCCCCTGGCGCGGGGCCGCGGCTTCCGCCCCTTCTGCGACCGCGCGGCCTCGGGCCCGAAGTCCTTGAGCTCCGACTGGTTGTGGAAGCGGCTGCGGCGCTTGCACTTGCACGAGGCCACCAGGCGCACCTTGCGCGCGCGCGGCGCCGCGGCCCCGGGGCACAGCAGCTGCACCCGCTGCGCGCGGTAGCGGTCGGGGATGCAGCGGACGTCGGGGCCGCTCGGGCGCCACCACTTGCCGCGGCCGATGGCGTTGGGCAGCAGGCGCGCCGGGCCGCACTGGCCGGAGCACACCAGCTCGGTGACCGGCTTGGCGCTGCGGCACGGCCCGTCCGTCACGTGGCGGGTGAAGCGCAGCTCGCGGCAGCTGTACTCGGACGCGTCTGCGGAGAGAGGCGCGCGTGAGGGCGGGGGCCGGGCCGGCCGCCGCCCCCGCCCGGACCCCCGCCGCCCCCTCTCGCCCGGCCCCTCTCGCCCGCCACCTCTGCGACCCGCCACCTCTCGCCCGGCCAGCACCGCGGCAAGCGCTGCGGTCCTGGCATCAGGGCTCCACCAAACCCGGGGTCATCTTGACCAAATCATTTCGCCTCTCTCTTCCGGGCCGTCAAATGGGTTGCCCCAGGGTCCAGTGAGTTCATCCGCGACCCCTGTCACGCAGAGAATGCCCCTGGGACCTAGAGCCGAAGTGTCAGCTGGTCCTGGGGATTGTTATTATTCCTGTCCCAGGGGTTCTCTTCGGATTTAAGCTACACTTCTGCGTAGGTCCGCGACCTGGGCAGGCAGGGCCTAGCCACACCTTCTGCCCGGCTCTGGCCTTTCCCAGATTCCTTTCCCAGCTACTCAGAGGGGTGGAGGGAGATGGAGAGAGGAGCAGAGGTTAATTGAACGTAGTAAATCAGAGCGGGCTGTGCAGGCGAGGGAAGGAGGGGAGGCGGTCAGGACAGGGACTCATTCCACTAGAAAGGAGCCAGCGGCGGTGTGGCCAAGCCCCTTATTATCGGTGAGGACACTGAAGCCCAGAGAGAGGAAAGAACTCGACCAAGAGGCAGAGCTGGGTCTCCTGACTCCCCCTCCTGGGAGCCCTGGCACCTTTCGGCTCCCACAGGGTGCAAGCTCCATGGGAGGCTGGGCTGAGGGGAGGGGGGAGGACTGCTTTTCACTACAGCTACTTTCCTGCCAGAGGGGACTGAACTCTGATCCAAAATCAGCTGCCACGAACATTTATTAAGCACCCACTGTGTACCAGGCTCACCTCATCCATGTCACTTGAATGGGCACCTGGTGGTGGCACAAGCTTGCTCCCCGAGTGCAGGGAGATTGGGTTCTAAGGCCTGGCCTGGTCTCCCGCACACTCGACCTTGTTATGTACTGTGAGCTAGTCCTCTCGGGAGCACCTGTCTACCCCCAAAGGTTTCATGGGACAGGAGGAGAAAAAACAGTCTTAAGACGAAACTCAGAGAAGGGCAGAGAAGGCCCACCCCCACCTCTGGGTCCCACCCCAGGGAGCAAGCCCAGCAGGGGAGATGCGGAGCCTTTCATCCTCCCCTGGCTGCTTTCTGGTGTCTGGGCTTGGCATCCTCGCCCTGCGGGGGCGGAGTGTGGGGGTGGCCTCTCTGCCCAGGGAAGGAGGTGCTTGGGCTTTCCAAGAATAGTGCCCTTGGTCAGGCACTTCCTCTGCAGACCGTGACTTTGTTTTGAGCATGTGGCTTCCTTGGGGGCCGTGGCCTTTCACGGGAGGCCCGCGAGGTGGACACCTCGTCTTCGGGTTCTCTGCAGTCACTCAGCTCAGTTGGCTTTCCGGGGGGAATGTGGGAGGGGGGGCCCTTGCCCTCCCACTTTGAAGACCCAGTGTCCTGGTTGGCCTTCTCCGGGGGGCCATTTTCAGCACCCCATATCCCCAGTAGGTGGGGAAGCAAGAGGCGGCGGGAGGCAGGAGCCTGGGCAGTGGGCTCCTCTCCCACTGGATAATGGCCAGAGGGCACGAGGCCCTTACTCAGCCCCCATGCTCACCCTGCCATTTCTGCCAGCTGCGAGCCAGCTGTGCATGTCGCCCCCAGGATTCGCTGTGCAGGCCTGACCAGGAACCCGGGAACCCCCTGCCTTCTCCCCCAACCTCAAGAATGAGGCCTGGCTGGCCTGGGGTGGGGCTCAGGGCACATGGTGCCACTTATGCCCCCCACCCTCCACACAGAGGATGCTGTGGCCCCTCCAAGGCCTGGGACCAGCTGCACCATAGATGGGGCTGAAACTGGAGCCACCACTCCCATTCCTTCAAGTGCGGGCTCCCTGGGCCAGCCGGGGGCACGGGGCACTGCAGGGGGGCGCCGGCTCCCCTGTCCTGCTGCTGTGCTGGGATCTCAGTCCTCAACACCCCTCCAGGATTGTCTTGCCACTGGACCAAGCTGGGTTCAGATCTCAGCTCATCTCACTTCTGAGTCCCTCAGTCCCCAGAGCCTCAGTGTTTCATCTTCAAGGTGGGGGTTCACCTCACAGGACTCTCATGAGGTGGGTCTGTGGGGTAGGTGAGTCACAGCCTACAGAGAGGGTCTGGCACCCATGGGTAGAGGGCTCTGTCACCTTGTCTCCTGCCCAGTGGTGGCAGCAGGTGGATTCGGCTCTCAGATTCTCAGGACAAGGCTCTGGAACCTTTTTTTTTCCTGGGCCCCGAGCCTACCCCAATGCTGCACCCCCAGCACCTCAGCCTCCTCCCTGTCCCGGGCTTTCCCCGACAGACCCCTAGTGGCCTTGTGGCCTACGCTCTAAAGGCTGCACCTCCAGACAAGCCCATTCCTCCGGACATCCACCCCAGACTTCCAAAGAGAAGACTTCCACGGGGACCCTCATGCTAAAATGTCTCGTGCACCCCGTACCTTTGGTCTCAAAGGGGTGGTGGGGAGGCCGCCCTCCGTTCTCCGCCCGGTTCATGGTCTTGTTGTTCTCGGGTTCCGGTGGAGGCTCGGGGAAGTCGCCGAGCTCAGGGATGATTTCTGTGGCATCATTCTTGAAGCTCTGCCACCCCTGGCCCTCCACCACCCGGAAGGCCGCATGTACCAGCAGGCAGATGAGACACAGGGCTAGAGAGAGCTGCATGGTGCCAGCCAGAGCAGGACACACAGCCTCCAGTAGCACCGGCTCTGGTCCCCAGCCCAGACACGGTTGCCTTTTTAAAGCCCCCTCTGCCTCATGCCAGCCAATGGGGACAGGCTGGGGCAGGGCTGGTCCCATGTTTCCCTCAGTCCCGGGGGAGGGAAAGGGGTGTGCTTAGAGCCAGCCCTCCCCGAAGACTTCTCCTCAAACTCAGCAAACTTCCAAATTGCTGCTGGCACTCCCAGGTGACCTGCGGGGGGGCTGTGGGTGGGGCCATGTGTGCAGGACCCCAGGCTGCTCCCGAGTCCCTCCCACGCGTGGGCGGCTGTGGTTTTCAGATATCAGAATGAGCTCTGGCTTCTAATTGTCTACCTCACCGGGCCCCTTGGGCATTCTGCAGACAAACTGTGAACCAGCTTGGCAAAGACAGCGTGCAGCCCTTAGCTCTCCACGGGGCTGAGCACCGAGAGGCCAAGTTCATTCATCACCTGACTGACCAATGACCCTGGAGTGTCTGTTTGGCTCCCATAGACCTAGTTAGAGCAGAGGGATGTTTGTTGTTTTTTGTTTGTTTGTTTTTGTTTTTTGAGTTGGAGTCTCACTCTGTCACCCAGACTGGAGTGCAGTGGCTGCTCCCGGCCACCGCAGCTTCGACCTGCTGGGCTCCGGCGATCCTTCCGCCTCAGCCTTCCGAGTGGCTGGAACTACAGGCGCGCGCTACCACGCCCGGCTGATTTTTAAAAATTCATTGTAGAGATGAGGTCTCGCTGCCCAGGCGTGTCTCGAATCCGCGGGCTCAGGCAATCCACTCACCTCAGCCTCCCAAAGGCGCGGGATTACAGGCTGAGCCACCGAGCCCGGCTGTTGTTGTTTGAGTCAGAGTCTCACTCTGTCACCCAGGCTGGAGTACAGTGGCGCGATCATAGCTCACTGCAGCCTCAACCTCCTGGGCTCAGGTGATCCTTCTACCTCAGCCTCCCAAGAAGCTGAGACAGGCGCATGCCGCCAAGCCCAGGTAATTTTTTTTCTTTTTTCTTTTTTTGTAGAGATGAGGTCTTGCTATGTTGTCCAGGTTGGTCTCCAACTCCTGGCCTCCCAAAATGCTGGGATTATAGGTGTGAGCCACTGCGCCAGGTTCAGGGGGATGCTTTTGAAGAAATCTCACTTGTCCCAACTCCATGGGTCTCAGCATGTTATCCTGACCAAGAAAGTCTCTCTTGGCGTTCTCTGGAAGGCAAGAGAGAAAACCGGAGGGCCTAGATGAGGGTACTTGCTTAGGAGAGAGAGGGGCAGGACTCCAGTCACAAGTCAAGGACAAGCAGGTCACTGGGTTCTGGCGGCGGAGCCCAGAGAGAAAGCCTCTTGGGGTTGCTGCACCCGGGGATGGGCGGACAGGCACCTCTCTGCCGGGACACCGGCCAAGGTTCAAGGCTGCTGTGTCTCAGGCTGTCACTTCCCTGGACAGGCTGTGAGTGGGAGTGGACAACAAGCAGAATTCCCTTCCTTAGCAAGAGTCATGGCCAGCATGCTTAGTGCTGGCTGTTTTTTTCCTTTTTTTTTTTTTTTTTTGTTGGAGTCTCACTCTGTCGCCCAGACTAGAGTGCAGTGGCCGCTCCCAGCCACCACCGCAGCCTCGACCTGCTGGGCTCCAGCGATCCTTCTGCCTCAGCCTTCCAAGTAGCTGGAACTACAGGCGTGCGCTACCATGCCCAGCTAATTTTTGATTTATTGAAGAGATGAGGTCTCACCAAGTTGCCCAGGCGGGTCTCGAACCTGTGGGCTCAGGCAATCCACTCACCTCAGCCTCCCCAGGCGAGGGATTACGTCTGAGCCACCGAGCCCGGCTAATGCTGGCTTTTTTTTTTTTTTTTCTTGCCTATCAAACCTTCTATCTTGATCCTCCATGGGAGACCTCACTGGTGCACACCACGGGGTGTGTCCCATGAGGCCATTCTAGGTCTGACAGCCACGAATGGAATGAGGGGAGTGGGAGGGGTAGAAACCCGGAGGAGAAAGGTTCACACCTGAGGTGCCAGGAAAGGCGGGCCAGAGGAAGCTTTCATGGAAGACGGATTGCTTGAGGACAGCTCACCCCTCCTGGCCCCAGGGGAGGCTGGGAACAGGGTGGTGGCCCCGATACCCTCGGTATTTTAACTGGGCAATGAATCAGGGCGCCCCACCTGCAGAGCCCCTGCAAGGCCTTTGCCACCTGCCTGGACTTGCGTGTCGCTGTGTCCATCTGCGGCTGACTGTCCCTTCTTTCTCTCATCCATCACCCGACACATGAATGCAGCTGTTCTGACAGTTTTACAAGCCAGACAGAAGCCCCTGCAGGAAGGGCCCTCTCTGATACCTGCTTCCTTAGTCAGTTTCCTTCGGGGCAGAGGAAAACAGCTGTGGCCGTTGTTGGGGGTGATCTATCTCTCCCAACCGAGCCAGTAGCTGTGAAAAAGCTGGCCCTCGGTCCCCTCCCATCGGAGGTGACCCTCAGCCTCCTTTTCTCTGGCTCTGGAATGTGGACTGTTAACCCTGTCGTGGCCAGACAACCACCTTTCTGCACCGGACTTCAAAGAGAGCAGTTCTGATGCCTCGGTGGTTCCAGCAGGCAGGAGGGAGGGCGCAGAGCCCCACCTGCCGTCCGGAGCCACTGAACCATGCGCGTGAACCTGCGACTGTGGGAACCATCCCTGGAACACGCCTGCCACCTGCTGGAGACAAGAGGAGGCACCAACGGCTGGAGACTGGTCGGACTCGGGACTGGATGTGATTCCTTCCTTCCTTCCTTCCTTCCTTCCTTTCTTCCTTCCTTCCTTCCATCCATCCATCAGAGTCTCACACTGTTGCCCAGACTGGAGTGCAGTGGCATGCTCACAGCCACCACAGCCTCCACCTGCTGGGCTCAGGCGATTCTTCTGCCTCAGCCTTCCAAGTAGTTGGAACTAGAGATGCGTGCTACCATGCCAGGCTATTTTTGATTTATGGTAGAGACAAGGTCTCACCATGTTGCTCAGGCTTGTCTCGAACCCGTGAGCTCAGGCAGTCTTCTCCCCTTGGCCTCCCAAAATGCTGGGGTTACAGGCATGAGCCACCACGCCTGGCTTGGGTGTGATTTTATTTCATGATTGTGTTTGGAACTGAAGTCATATTAAAAAAGAACCACCCTTGAACTTCGAAATGATCTCTGCCCCTCTGCATTATTCTCTGCCAATGCACAGCCCCAGCTTTTCACAGAATGTCACCTGCTTTTTCAGTGATGTCACCTGCCTTTTCACTGAATGTTAAGTCACCGGCAGCTCTTCCTATGTACCTCGTCTACAACTTGTCATTGTTCAGAGTTAGACAGTGTGCCCTGGAGTGAAACTCCCAGGGCTTTAGCTGATTTGCATTGTGGGCAGCTCAGGCTGATTCAATTTTTCTCCTGTTCTCAGCAAGGACATCATGAACATCAAATAGTACAAAGCACATTTTAAATTTAATTTTTTTTTTTTGAGCTGGAGTCTCACTCTGTCACCCAGACTGGAGTGCAGTGGCCGCTCACGGCCACCGCAGCCTCGACCTGCTGGGCTCCGGCGATCCTTCCGAGTAGCCGGAATTACGGGCGCGCACTACCACGCCCAGCTAATTTTTTATTTATTGTAGAGATGAGGTCTCACCAAGTTGCCCAGGCGGGTCTCGAACCCGCAGGCTCAGGCAGTCCACTCACCTCAGCCTCCCAAGGCGCGGGATTACAGGCTGAGCCACCGAGCCCAGCTTTAATTTTTAAAATGTTGCTAGACAGCAAAACAATAGGACAAGATCCCCACCAGGACATTGCTGTGGACATAGTCACTGATCTCACATCGCCCCAGTTTTAGCTGTCGTCATGTATGTGCACACGTATGTGTGCAGGTGTGTGTACTTAGTTCTGTGCAGTCCTGTCACAGGTGTAGATTTGAGGAACCACCACCACAGTCAAGATAAAGCACAGATCTGTGGCCACACATGTCCTTCCTGTCACTGTGGTAAAATCACTCTCACCCTCCATCCCTGCCCCTGGCCCCTGGCAACCACCAAGCTAATCTCCAATTCTATGAGTCTCTCATTTTTAAAAAACTGTACGTAAGTGGAATCAGTCAGTATGTGACCTTTAGGAATTGGCTTTTTTTACTCAGTATAATTTCCTGGAGAGCTACGAAAGTTGTACATGTCGGTAACTCATTACCTTTTTTGTTTTGCTGAATAGTATTCCAAGCACTTTGGGACGCTGAAGTGAGAGGATCGCTTGAAACCAGAAGCTCGAGACCAGCCTGGGCAATATAGCAAGACTGTGTCTCTACAAAAAAATCAGAAAATTAGCCAGGCATGGTCGTGCTCACCTGTAGTCTTATGTACTCGAGCGGTTGAGGTGGGAGGATAGCCTCAATCCAAGAGGTCAAGGCTGTGGTGAGCTGTGAGCATGCCACTGTACTCCAGCCTGAGTGACAGAGTGAGATTCTGGAAAAAAAAAAAAAAAAAATTTAACTTTAGGGTTATTTCCAAAAGTGCATGAATGCTGTTTCTGAGGGAGTGAATGGTTCAGTCGGTCTTGCTACGGACTGCAGGGCTGGCCTCCAGAAAGCCAACCAGGTCTTGGTCCCACCAGCAAAAGCTAAGTGCATATGTGTAGTGGTTTGCTGGGGCCCCAGTGACTATGTACTGCAAACTTCAGGGCTTAAACAACAGATTGAATCGTCTTACAGTTCTGGAGGCTGGAAGCATCACCCCATCTCTGCCTCCATCTCCACATAGTGTCTCTTGTGACCAAATTGTCCTCTTGTTATAAGGACACCAGTCGTATTAGAGTAGGACCTGCCCTGATGGCCTCATGGTAACTAATGGGGTCCGTAACAGCCCGGTTTCAAACAGGTCACAGTCTCAGATACTGGGCTGAGGACTTCCGCATATGAACTGGGGGGACAAAATTCAACCCATAAACAAGGCTGCCAACACTGGATTTGTGCCTTAATTTCTAGAAAGGCTGTTTTTCCCCATGAGGATTTACTAGCTTCTGTTTTTACTGAGATGCCCGTTCCTATGTTCACCTGCCGAACATTTAACAAAGCAAGGGAGACATTCTCCCCTCCCCTGCTTCCAGGAACTCCTTCTGTACCAGGGAAGGAATAAGTTCTTTATCCAAATACCTGCAGTGCCAGGTAGAAAGCGATGGGTGCCACGAGAAGGGGTTAAGATGCCTTTTCCTGGACCGAGCACAGTGACTTCACCTATAATCCCAGCACTTTGGGAGACCAAGGTGAGAGGATCACTTGAGCCCAGGAGTTTGAGACCGGTCTGGGCAACCTAGCAAGACCTTGTCTCTACAAAAACTTAGTCACACATGGTGGCACATGCCAATAGTTCTGGCTACTCAGGAGGTTGAGGCAGAAGGATTGCCTGAACCCAGGAAGTCAAGGCTGCGGCGAGCCACGATCGTGCCATTACACTCCAGCCATTCCCTAAAAAGACTTGTTTTATTTATTTTATTTGCAGTTCCAGGTTCACAGCAACATTGACGGAAGGTACAGCGATTTCTCATGGACCCCCTGTGCCCCCACACGCATGGCCACCTCCACACCAGCACCTCCGCCCAGAGGGACGTTAGCCGCCACAGATGGGCTTGCGTGGACACATCATCATCACCTGAAGTTTCAGTTACTCTTGGTGATCTGGAATCTGTGATTCTGGAAGGAACCTCAAGGGTCATCTGGTTTTGCTTGGGTTTTCAGTCGAGGTCTCGCTCTGCTGCCCAGGCTGAAGTGCAGTGGCACAGTCACGGCTCACTGCAGCCCTGAATGAATGAAGGGCTTAGCCAGATGTATAATGGCATGTGTCTACCATGGTCATGCCACGCAGTGTGGCGTCACTGCCCCAAATAGTCTGTGTGCCCCTATCCACCCCGTCCTGCTTTGCCCGCCCCTGGCAATCACTGGTCATTTTCCTCCATCCACAGGCTTTCCTTTTCCAGAATGTCCCACCATTGGGAGCACATTACTCTTTTCGGGTTGCCTTATTCTTTTAAGAGACTGGTCTCTGTCACCCAGGTTGGAGTGCCATGGTGCAATCACAGCTCACTGCGGCCTCAAATTCCCGGCCTCAAGTGATCCTCCCGCCTCAGCCTCTGGAGAACCTGGGACTACAGGTGCTAGCCACCACTTCTCTTGCTGAGTAATATCATTTGAGCTTCCTCCATGTCTTTTTACGGCCTGAGAGCTCATTTCTTTTTAGCACGGAATAATATCCCATTGTCTTATGCCATGGATTACCCAGTCACCCACAGAAGGACACCCTGCTTGCTTTCAAGTTTTGGCAGTTAGGAATAAAGCTGCTCTGTGCAAGTTTATATGTGGATGTGTTTTCAAATTATTTGCATAAACATCGAGAAGCCTGATTGCTGGGCTGTATGTAAAGAATATAGTTAGTTTTGCAGGAAATGAAACTGCCAAACTGTCTTCCAGCTGTGCCGTGTTGACTTTCCAGCAATAAGTGAGAGTTCCTGTTTTTTCATGTCCTCGCCAGATGCTTTTTCTGTTGTTTTTAAGGACACAGTGTCATGGGCCTTCAAAGAAGAGAATAATCTCTTCCCCCTGGGGTAAGTCTGGGATCCTTGTAGTAAGACGTGGCATTTGGACTAGATTTTGAAACACAGACCAAATTTAGAAAGGGTGCTACGCTCCTCTGCCTCCTTGGGTGTTCAATTCATAAACAAGGCTGCCAACACTGGATTTGGGCTGGCAGTTTTTAAAACTGAGTTTCATACTTGTATCTTAATTTCCAGAAGTCTGTTTGTCCCCACGAGGATTTACTAGTTTCTGTTTTTACCGAGATGCCTGTTCCTATGTTCACCTGACGAACATTTAACAAAGCAAGGGAGACATTCCTGGAGATCGTGGCATCTGTGATCTGGAAGGAACCTCAAAGGTCACCTGGTTTGGTTTGGTTTTTGAGTCGGGGTCTCACTCTGTCACCCAGGATGGAGCGCAGTGGCACACTCACGGCTCACCGCAACCTCGACCTCCTGGGCTCAAACGATCCCTCGGCCTCCCAAAGTGCTGGGATTACAGGCATGAGCCATTGTGCCCAGCCGAGATGTCTTAAATTCCTCTGTTGGTGCTGTGTTCCTTTTTCCTCTGAATAAAAACAAAACAAGAAACAAAAAAAGCCTTAGAAAAAGTGGATGCCCTTCTTCCCAAAGCCTGGGCAGAGAAAGAGCCCCTCCAGGCTCCCACAATTAGACTCACTCACTATTAGACTAGCTCACTATTTGTCAAAGCCTTTGACAACATCGCCTTTATGGTTTTACCTAAATTCTTAAGGCTAAAATATAACGCTAGCAGAAGTGTTCTTAAGTATAATTTTAAAAACCATTTTAATTAAAATGCTGTAAATACATAGTAATATATTTAAATAATGCAAAAGGCTTATTTATGATGAAAAGTGAGTCTTGGGCCCAGCGTGGTGGCTCATGCCTGTAATCCCAGCACTTTGGGAGACAGAGGTGGGAGGATCGCTTGAGGCCAGGAGTTAGAGACCAGCCTGGCCACAGAGCGAGATGTCATCTCTTAAAAGAGAAAGAAAGAAAAAGTGAGCCTGTTGCCTCAAACCTTTAATCTGTCTCCCCAAAGGAAGCCACTTTTAAGCACCATATCCATCTAGAAAAATCTCACGCATATGTAATCTCACATGGATATGTGTGTGTTTGGCGATATCTGTTTTGTTTTTTGTTTTTTGTTTTTGCTTAACAATCTGTTTTAGTTATTGATTCTTACAGTTCTGCTCCATTCGAGTGAACAGCTCTATTACATCCCATGGTGCACGGATTTGCAGGTAAAGACAGTGTGACCTGGGCATCTCCCACTGTCCACAGCTGCCAAGAAACAGATCGCCCTCCAAATCCACATGTTCTCTTTTACCACTGCCCTGTGGAAGCAAAATCTATTTAAAAATGCAGCCAATAAGGTGAATCCTCTGTTTCAATTGATTAGAGACAGGGGCCCTGAGAACCATGTAAAGAACAAAACCAGACTGGGCACGGTGGCTCACTCCTGTAATCCTAGCACTTTGGGAGGCTGAGACAGGAGGATTGCTTGAGTCCAGGAGCTGGAGACCAGCCTGGGCAATATAGTGAGACCTCATCTCTACAAACAATTAAAAAAATTAGTTGGGTGTGGTGGTGTGTACCCATAGTCCTAGCTAATTGAGAGGCTGAGGCAAACAGTGCTGAGAGGTGTTTCTGGAAGAATGTGCCTCCCGGGAAAGAGGAATGTGTGTGACTAGGAAGCCCTTTTGCCGCCACCAAGACCCCCTCCCTTGTTTCCTCTCTGGAAGACTATTGTGTAAAGATACAATGTTTGGTCAGGCGCAATGACTCACGCCTATAATCCCAGCACTTTGGGAGGCCGAGGTGAGAGGATTGCCTGAGTCCACGAGACCAGCCTGGGCAATTTGGTGAGAACTCGTCTCTAAATAAATAAAAAAATTAGCTGTGTGTGGTGGCGTGTGCCTGTCATTCCAGCTACTTGGAAGGCTGAGGTGGAACGATCACCTGAGCCCAGCAGGTTGAGGCTGTGGTGGCCATGAGCATGCCACTGCACTCCAGCCTGGGCAACAGAGTGAGACTCCGACTCAGAAAAAATTAAAAGGATACAATGTCGGAGCGGTGGCAGCTACCTTGCAGCCATGAAGATTCCCTGAGATTCTGAACCAAGAGCATGTCAGAGATTCTGGCTCAGTACCCTGACCTTGCTGAGCTGCTTAACTAATCCTGGAACCACCTATCTCCGGATGTCACGTTTTGCAAGATAATTAAATGTCTTTACGATGTTTCTGGGCTTTAGATGCTGTATTACTTGCAGCCGAATGCATCTAAACATTTGCCAGTTCATCTGTTCAACAAGAACTAAATGAGTACCTACTTGATACTAGGGATTTGAAGATGGTTAAGGGTCCAGCTCTCTGGGAGTTTAAATGCTAGTTAAACAAACAAACCCATGGGACCAGTGCTATACGTGCAGAAACATGAACAAAATACTGCAGGAGACTCATGCCTGCAATCCCAGGGCTTTGGGAGGCTGAGGCAGGAGGACTGCTTGAGCCCAGGAATTTGAGGCCAGCCTGAGCAACATAGTGAAAACCTGTCTCTACAAAACTAAAAATAAATTAGCCATGTGTGCGGCATGTGCCCATAATTCTAGCTACTCAGTAGGCTGAAATGGAAGGACTGCCTGAGCCCAGTAGTTCAAGGCTGCCGTGAATAGTGATCATGCCACTGTACTCCAGCCTGGGTGACAAAGTGAGACCCGACTCAGAAACGAGCAAGATACCCCAGGAAAGCCCATCGACTTGATCTGAGAATAAGAGGATATTCAGAGAGAGTTTTGTTTTTATAGCTTAGATTTGGGATATCCAGGTGGAGATACCTGTGATGCTGCAGGTGAGCAATATGAATGAAACACAAAAATGTGGGCGGCAACAGTGCAGAGCTGGTAGTTGAGGTCATGGGAGGAGTTAGTATCTCCCTCGTGTATCCATCAGGAACGCTTTCAGCTGCAGGTAACAGAAAACTCCACCTGTAGCAGCTTCAGAATGAGACTAGTAACTTCAGTTCAGGATTGATTCATTTATTGGCTTACTGGTATCAGAGCTCTGGGACAGCATGGTTGAGTGATTCTGTTGGACTTCTCCCCAGGCTCACAGATGGATGCTACAGCCTCAGACACCGTATCCTCAAGTCTGGCTTATAGGCATAAAGGGGGCTGGGTGTGGTAGCTCACGCCTGTGATCCCACACTTTGGGAAGCCAAGTGCTAGAACCCAGCACCTGGGGAGGCCACGGCAGGAGGACTGCTGGAGCCCAGGGGTTCAAGAGCAGCCTGGGCAACACAGCAAGACTCTGTCTCTGCACAAAAAACAAACTCAAAAAAATGAGCCGGGCATGGTGGCATGTGGCTGTAGTCCCAGCTCCTCGGGGGCTGGGGTGGGAGGGTCACCCGAGTCCAGTCAGGATGGTGCCACTGCACTCCAGCCCGGGCAACAGACGAGACTCCGACTGAAAAGAAAAAGAAAAAAGGACTAGAAGAGAGAGCTGGGAATCTGTCAGCGTTCTCAGGGCAAGGGAAGAAGATGGAGATGGAGAAGAGAAGATCGAAGCAGCAGGAAGAAGGACTCCCAGCAGACACAGAGCGAGTCTCCAGAAGGAGGAAGTGGCCAGCAGCTTCGAACGTTACAGAGCGGTCAGACAGATGCGGACAGCCCTGGTGAACATGTCTTGGTGAGTGGAAGGTCACTCTTGACCTTGGTAAGTGTTGCCAGGGGCATAAAACACTTGGAAAAGAGTGAGTGGGAGGTGAGGAAGTGCAGTGCGCAGGGAAAGGGGAGGCGGAACACGCAGCCAGAGGGAGCAGACTTGGAGGGGGAGGCGGTGTGAGCGCTGAGCCTGCCAGGATCAGAAGCTATTGCTGGACCTGGGAGGACAAGCCAGCCTCCTCTGCTGCATATTCATCGGGAAACCTCGCCAGCTCGCCAGCTCGAGGGAGTGCGGGGAGACAGAAGAGGTCCTCTCAGCGGCTCCATGATTAATTCCCGCCTCCCTCAGGGCTCGGCGTCAAAGAAGGACTAATCACACTCTCTCTCTGTCTGGGCGATTATGGTCCCGTGTCAGCTGGCACAAAATTAGGGGCTTGTGACACTTTGTGCCAGCCCTGCCCCCGTCGCATCTGGGCCTTAATCTCTTGAATTAGCCAAATCGAGGGAAGTTCGGAGACGCATCGTGAGTCCACTGATGGAGTAAATAACCACCGGCCAGGTGCACTCCAAGTCTCCCTGCCTCCGTGACGCTTCATTGGAGAGGGCTTCAGTAGCGAGACTGCCCCCGCCACACCTTCCAGGGAGATGGCAGGGTTGGGGCAGTGAAGTCACAGCAAGCATGTGTCCAGCCGGGCGTGGGGCTCACACCTGTCATCCCAGCAGTTTGGAAAGTGGAGGCGAGAGAATTGCCTGAGCCCATGAGTTCGAGGCCAGCCTGGTCTCCACAATAAATTAAAAAACTAGCGGGCGTGGTGGCACACACCTGTATTTCTAGCTAACTTGGAAGGCTGAAGCAGAAGGATCGCCTGAGGTCGAGGCTATGGTGGCTGTGAGCGTGCCACAGCACTCCAGCCTGGGCGACAGAGTGAGACTCTGACTCAAATAGACAGATAGGTAGATAGATAGATAGACAGACAGATGAATAAAAGGTGGCTCAGCCTATCATCCCAGCACTTTCGGAGGCCAAGGCAAGAGGATTGCCTGAGCCCGTGGGTTCGAGACCCGCCTGGGCAACTTGGCAAGACCTCGTCTCTACAATAAATCAAAAACTAGCTGGGCATGGTAGCGCGTGCCTATAATTCCGGCTACTCGGAAGGCTGAGGTGGAAGGATCACCGGAGCCCAGCAGTCGAGGCTGTGGTGACTGGGAGCGTGCCACTACACTCCAGTCTGGGCGACAGAGTGAGACTCCAACTCAAAAAAATAAAAGCTATAATAATTAATGATGGGGCCAGGCACAGTGGCTCACACCTATAATCCCAACATTTTGGGAGGCTGAGGTGAGAGGATTGCCTGAGCCCACAGGTTCGAGACCAGCCTGGGCAACTTGGCAAGACCTCTTCTCTACAATAAATCAAAAGCCTTAGCCAGGCATGGCAGCGTGGGGCCTGTAGTCCCAACTACTTGGAAGTCTGAGGCGGAAGGATTGCCTGAGCTCAGCAGGTCGAGGTCTCGGTGGCTGTGAGTGTGCCACTGCACTCCAACCTGGGCGAAGGAGTGAGACTCCGGCTCAAAAAAAAAAAAAAAAAAAGATTTTTGTAGAGACGGGGTCTTGCTATAGTGCCCAGGCTGATCTTGAACTCCTGGTCTCAAGAAATCCTCTTACCTTGGCCTCCTAAAGTGCTGGGATTACAGGTGTTATCCACTGGCCCAACTAAAAAAAACGAAAGAAAGTTCTAAATTTCTTTTGTGCATAAAACTGCCAGCTTTCACCTTCATTATTATTATTATTTTTTATTCGGAGTCTCACTCTGTCACCCAGGCTGAAGTGCAGTGGCATGCTCATGGCTACCACAGCCTAAACCTGCTGGCTTCAGGTGATCCTTCCACCCCAGCCTTCCAAGGAACTGGAACTACAGGCACGCACCACGCCTGGCTGATTTTTTAAAAAATCAAAATATTAGCAGGCTAATTTGCCCAGGCTGGTCTCGAACTCCTGGGCAGAGTCTCACTATGTTCGCCAGATTGGAGTGCAACGGCACGATTATGGTTCATGGCAGCTTCAAACTCCTGGGATCAAGTGATCCTCCTGCCTCAGCCTCCCAAGTAGCTCGGACCACAATCCTGTGCCACCATGCCTGGCTAATTTTTTTTGTTTTTTGTAGAGGCCAGGTCTCACTGTGTTGCCCAGGCTTATCTCGAACTCCTGGGCTCAAGCAGTGCTCCCACCTCGGCCTCCCAAAATGCTGGAATTACAGGAATGAGTCACAGCTCTCCACAAAAGTTAAGTTTCTTATCCCCATTTTATAAATGAGGAAACCAAGGCTCGCAGAGATGAGACCAAGTTCCCTCCAGCGAAGGTGGAGGAGTCGGAATTCATACCCAGGTCCCGCAGGTGCCTTAGTCTACACGCCTAGTCCCAGCAGTGTCTGTGCCACACTCTCCTCGAGGAATCTCTTCCCAGTGGCACCAGGATCTGCCATGGCTGCAGTTGAGGCTTGTGGCAGCGATGAACTGATCCTGCCTGAGGACGGGCAGTGACTGCCAGTCACCTGGAGGGAAAATGCAAGGAAGCATGCGTGGTTACTGAATCTGGACCCTATGTGGGAATTCTGCCCCTTTTTATTTATTTATTTTTAATTTTGTTTTCATTTTAAACATATTTTTTATTTTAAAATTGTGGGGTACAGTTCAGGGTTAGGTTTACAAATATGCATCATTCAGGCACCCTTGTTGATAAGGAGTGTCGCTCCTCCCCGCCCCGTCCCCAGACAGCTATTGACTACCGTTAATCCCACCTCCCTTCCCCTCCCCCACCCCATAGTTTCCCACCACTGTCAGTCCTTTTCTTATAGTATTACCACAGATGTTCAAGGTCCACTACATGAGTGAGAACATGTGATACTCAGATCTTTGTTTCTGTGGGAGATCACTCAGTATCATAGACTCTAGTTCCATCCAGACTCTGGACCTTATGTGGGAATTCTCCTTTTTTGTTGTTGAAGTCTCATTCCCTCGCCCAGGCTGGAGTGCAGTGGCACGCTCGTGGCCACCCCAGCGTCAACCCGTTGAGCTCCAGTAATCCTTCCGCCGCAGCCTTTCAAGTAGCCGGAACTACAGTTGCACGTGCTACTACACCCGGCTAATATTTGATTTTTTTTTTAAGTTGCAGTCTCACTCTGTCGCCCAGACTGGAGTGCAGTGGCCACTTCCAGCCACCGCAGCCTCGACCTGCTGGGCTCCGGCGATCCTTCCGCCTCAGCCTTCCGAGTAGCCGGAATTACAGGCACGCGCTACCACGCCCGGCTGATTTTTTGATTTATTGTAGAGATGAGGTCTCACCAAGTTGCCTGGGTGGGTCTCGAACCTGTGGGCTCAGGCAATCCACACACCTCGGCCTCCCAAAGCGCTGGGATTACAGGCTGAGCCACCGAGCCCGGCCTAATTTTTGATTTTTGATTGTATAGATGAGGTCTCGCCAAGTTACCCAGACTGGTCTTGAACCCCTGGGCTCAGGCAATCTTCTCATCTCTCCCTCTGAAAGTTCTGGGATTACAGGCGTGACCCACCACGCCAAGTGAAAACGTGGATCTCAAAACCTCAGTTTATCCAACTGTAAAATGGTAACAACACTTATGTCCAGTGCTTATGCTAGTAAATGTTTAACAATTGGCTCTCCGGAAGAAAAATTTTGTAGTGTTCCCTGGATTCATTATGTAAATATTCCCCCATGGCACATTTGTTTGTTTTTGTTTTTGAGCTGGAGTCTCACTCTGTTGTCCAGGCGGGAGTGCAGTGGCATGGTCACAGCCACTGCAGCCTCAACCTGCTGGGCTCAGGCAATCCTTCCGCCTCAACCTTCCAAGTGGCTGGAACTACAGGCGCGCGCTACCATGCCCAGCTAATTTTTTTATTTATTGTGGAGAAAAGAGCTTGCCAAGTTGCCCAGGCTGGTCTTGAACCCCTGGCCTCAGGCAATCCTCTCGCTTCGACCTCCCAGAGTGCTGGGCTTACAGGTTTGAGCCCTTTGAGATGGAGTCTCCCTCTATTTCCCAGGATAATCTTGACTTTCTAGGCTGGAGCAATCCTCCCCTGTAGCCTCTGGAGTAGCTGGGACTACAGGCGTGCACCACCGCATCCGGCTCACCAGAGCAGATTTTAAATTACCAACATGTGAACCAGCTCGCAGAACTCCTGAGAATGTCCCATCCAGCTCTCGCCATCTAAGATGGTGTGTGCTGGTCCCAGCACACCACTGCTTCTGCTCAGGGCAGCTGGAGGCTTTAAATGAAGACGTGCATCTAAGTGGTTCGCCCGTGGGTCTGGGGAGGCAAGTGAAGAGTGATCGATTTGAGCTGCTCTGTCCCGTGGGAGTCGTCCACCTCCAGAGAGCTGTGGACGCTGCCCCATCCTGGCCCCTGGGAGACCCTATGATCTCTCCTAAACTACCCTTAACCTCCTCATATCCTGCTTGGAGCTGTGAGCCCAAGAACCTCAAGCTGTGACTAGAGACCTTGCTCTTTCTGTGTTTCCTTTCATCCCTGAGGCTGAGCTCTGAATCTACCTTCTAGTGTTAAACCGCAAAATTCAAAATCCGAGAGACCACCAAAGAGCCAGCTCCGATGCAAACACACGAGGGTCTTTATTCAGGCTCGAGTCTGGGCTCACGTTTGAAGCCGATGCGGCAGCTTCAGGGACGAGAGAGCCCCGACCCAGGCTAACACGCATCTTTTATACATAATTCTGAAGGGGTGGGGTGGCTTTACAAACTTGTGCACACAGGATTGGATAAAAACTATATGACACAGTTACAAAGACTTTGATTGGTTGATTCAAGTTTGATTTGCGTGGGCTCAGGCTTAGTTACTTGTGATGGACAAGTAATGGCCAAGCGGGCAGAATGGAATGCCAGATAAGCTGGGTTTCATGAGAAACAACACCGAGCTTACCAGGAGAGAGACGCCACAGAGGCTACCACAATGTAAGCAAAGGAATGTCCGGAAGGGGCTTATTGCTTAACATTCACACACGGCTAGCAGCAGTTGCAGAATTCATATAGTAATAGTTCTTTTTTTGAGTTTTTTTTTAATCTCTTGGGTCTCTCATTGCCCCCTCTCAGAGGAACCTAAAGACAAGACCCAATCATGGGTCTACGTAGGTTTTTTTAAGGCCATTCAGAAAATGGAGAGGAGAGCTGAGACACACGAGTGGGTACCAAGTGGTTGGTACTGCTGCTTGAGTGCCATGCGTTGAATGGTGCTGACTCGATTTTTAACGGCTATAAGCTGGTTGATGATGCAAGGCCCGAAAATAAGTCGGAGAATTAAAGCAACTAAAGGGCCAACTACGGTGGAAATTGATGTAGTAAACCAGGGGGAGCGGTTAAACCATGCTTCAAACCGATTGAGTTGTTGCTCTCGTTCTTTAAAACTACAATAGTAGAAAATAGAGACAATGAAATTCTTAAAGTTAACTGTATTCTTGTTAAACCTTAAAATATCATGTTTGATCATGCTTGAGTTATCATAATTCCCTCACGTAGCATGACCTGTTCTACAATAATTTCTGTGAATAAAATAAATTCAGTTTTTATTGTAAGTACAAAAAACTTACACTAATTGTAACTAAAGAACCAGTTTAAAAGAATGCAGCCCAGCCCAGAGTGGACGCTGGCCCTTAGGAATGTGGCCCAGCCCAAAGTTCGAGCTGGGCCGTTTCTGGTAACCCTAGATAATCATCTATACCATCTAAAGCTGGAAACAGCTCTCTAAATGTATATACTAATTCTACAAATATATTTCTAAATCTCATGAAGAAGCTGGTATCACGTATAAGGCTCCCAAATGTGATCTGAGTGTGAACTGTGTTAAGTTCAAAGCCGAAACCGCAGTCTGTGAGAAGCGGGAACAATGCCTCCCTAGAGTCAGCCATGCCTGTCATAGTCTCAGAACTTCATGCTTAGATCCTCAAAATCCCTGCCAGTGGGCCATGCTAAACAACAAGGAAAGGAGGAGGGAATGGGCCTTCAGCTCCTGAACCAGCCTGGTGGTCTCAGGGTCCGCAGCCCACCTGGATCCCTAACGCTCAGGCGGGCCTCCACGGCCGGCTCCCAACATCTCCCCCCTTTGTATTTTTTTAGCATGAACCCATGGAACTCGATGTTGAGCTGAGAAAAAAATTTTTTTTCTTCAGCACCTTGAAAATAATTGGAAGCAGGCATGGCAACACAAGAACCACTGCTCTGCAAATTCCCACATTAATGAGTACAGAAATCAGTGACTTTTGGTTGATGAATGATGAGAAATTATTGACTATAGAAGGGGCCGATTCTGAGGACCAGCCTGTATTTCTTGGTGTAATTTAGTGAGGTCTATACTCAAGTCCGAATGATTTCAAATTCCAAGGATATGATTTTTTTTTATCTTGTCCCAATATGGACAGACTTATTCACCTCCAAAGAAGTGAGGCAAATCCACTTAAACGTAGAGTGACATCGGAGAGCCAATTTTATCTTTAAAGTCACAAACTCTTGTCGTATTGCTAAAACTGTTTTGTTTAAGCATTAACTTTACTTTTTAACTTTTGATTTATAATCTCCTGAATAGCTAATGCAGTAGAAACATTCTTAGATAACTGATCAGCAAAGGTAGCTGTATGAATTTTTTTAGATAGAGCTACAGCTGAAACTGTTATTGAAGTAGCAACAGCTATTAATGCTGTAATTCTTAAAATTAAAGTAGCTAAAAAAAATCTTTCTGTCTTTCTAACACAAGATTAATCTTATATAATGTCTGTAAACCATATTCAGCATATTAACGGGATGGCAAAGATATGGGGATCATTAAATAGGGGAGTTGCTTGAGAAAGACAAATTTCTTGTAAAAGGCGTTGGTTAAACAATTAGTAAAATGCATTCAGTGCAAGAGATCTTATAAACATTAGCACGATAAATAATTTTAACAGTTTGATATTCATTCCAAACAAGAAATATACAAGGGGATTGCAAGTATGCTCTAATAAGGTATGACTGAGTTTGTCCGACAGATTTAGACAGGTTGACTGGTTGAAGGGCTGCGAGAGCTCTCCATAGATGAGGCTGAATAATCTGCCGGACGCCGTACTTGATGGACAGTGCTGGACTGGAGGCACCCATGCATTGGAATGACACCTAGCTGTGGCAAGCGTAGAGCCATTAAAAACCTCAGTCATTAATATGTAGTCTTTTACCGGGCACAGGATAGTCCACCTTAGAGTTATAAGCACAGTTTCTTCATTTCAGGAAGCCAGTATCTCGCTGGATGAGTGACCAGTCCTTTTCCGTATCACCGAAGGGGCAAGCAGGTACGCTGACAGGTGGTGAAGCCCTAGTCGCAGGACTAGGGTTGGTTTCTCCAGACATTAACATCTCCAGCCCCCAACCGTCCTGATAAGGGCTTTCTGTATTCAGAGACCTAAGGGTAGATATTAAGCAAGAAGCCCGGTACCTGAACACGAAATAAAGCAGGCTCTCCTGTTTTCTTGTAAGGAGATTTTTGCATATTACCATAGGTTTAATTCTTGTATCCGGGTTCCAATGTCTAGCCATAGCTGAATTGCCTATGAACCCAAATTTAAATGGTTTACAACAAACAAGGCATGATTTAAAATATGGTGGGGAGAACTATACTTGAATCTCCCATCTTGTGGAGTAGAAAATGTTAAACTGGGAGCAAAACTGCTGGAAAAATTTAGACGTGTATGCCGGACCATTGTCAGGGAGGCCGGACGTGCCTACAGTCAGGAATCCGAACAGGTGAAGTAAACTTTGGGCATGAACAAGAAAGGCAGGACTTTAAGCAAATGCTATTTGGATTTAATAAAACATCAAGTGAGAGCATAGGCAAAAATTATTAAGCAAACGATGATGAAAAGAGTTACTGTCCCCCCAAAAATGTTGGAAAAGTGACAGTTCCATAAATTGTATGTATCCATTAACATAAGTTGAAATATTTCCTTGTAAATTATTTGTAGTTGTACTTTAATAAGGAAATACAACCACTTTGACACAAAGTCTGAAGAAAGAAAAGATTGAAAACATTAGAGACATGTAGTTGGGTTATAGCTTAAATTGAGAATTTAAAACAGGTAAATATTGGCAAGAGAAAACAGTTTTCTTTGTTTTTATAATAGGTCTGACATACTTTTTTTTTTTTTTTTTTGAGTTGGAGTCTCACTCTGTCACCCAGACTGGAGTGCAGTGGCGCTCCCAGCCACCGCAGCCTCCACGCTGGGCTCCGGCGATCTTCCGCCTCATCTTCCAAGTAGCCGGAATTGCAGGCATGCGCTAACCACCCCGGCTGATTTTTTTGATTTATTGTAGAGATGAGGTCTCGCTGCCCAGGCAGGTCTTGAACCCGCAGGGTCAGGCAATTCACCTCAGCCTCCCAAAGGCGCGGGATTACAGGCTGAGCCACCAAGCCCGGCTCTGACATACTTTTTTTTTTTACAACAATTGATATGCTAGAGAGTGAAGCCCAGGTTATTTTCCACTTATAAAGTTCGTGCTGTTAGTGAAATTAATTTACCTGGCCTTCAGGCAATTTAGAAGGGGGCGGGGTAGGTGTGGTCCCTGGAGCTTGCTGCTTATCTCATCCTAGAGACTGAATCAAGAACTTGGAGTTTAAGCATTAAAGTTTTTCCTTTTTTTCAAAAAAGCATGTTACAACACAAAATCACAGTAGTTATTATAAAAGTTACTTATTTAGCCAAAATGACCGTTTAAGATTTTGAAGAGAAAAAAAAAAGAAAACAAAACTTTGCTCTTTTGTAACAAAGACAGTGGGGGGGGGCTAATTGGATTTCGTCTTGACAATGGATGGCATTTAGGACTGAACTTAAGGCTTGCATTGTTGCTATAGGGCAAGACTTTCAAATTCTTTTAAGTTTGCCTGTATGCCCCTAACAAAAGGGGGCGGCCACCCATAAGGAATTACAAAAGTCAAGGTGCCTGTTTACTTTATTTAAAGGCCTGATTAAAATTTATTCCAAATAGACAACACATTTTTTCATGAGCACTTATGTTTGTGGCCCCACTTTTTTTTTCCAGAGGCCTACCGTTAAACAATTTTAAAGGTTTAATAAGTTCCATTTTAGAGACTTGGATCCTGAGTGATGCAATATCAAATACCTATGTTTAGTTTATTCATGTTCTAGTTTTACATCTGATGGAGTTTTGCCTGGAGTTGCCAAGGGGTGGAATAGGCTGCCACTCGGCCTGCAGCAGAAACATTTGAACGCTCTTTTTTTTTTTTTAAACCTACCTATAGGAGATTTATTTATGTCGTCTGTGCTAGCTACCCTGCCTTAATTATTTATTCTTTAGAGATTTTTCAATCCCATAATCATTTGGGGTGCTGAGGGGTGAAGGTCCATCTTCTGTAATTTCTTCAGAGCTGATAATGGGCGCAGTCCTGCCTAGCCAGAGATCGAAAATCTCCCCCCGTCTGACTTGAGGCATCCAGATTTGTTTCAGCAGTGGCATTATTTGCAGACACTGGCTGGAATTTTTGCATGACCATTATGTGGGCATGAAATTACTGAACTTTAGCTTAATAGAAGGAATAAAGTCAGGCCTACATTTTGACAATTTTAGGCAGTGGCTGATTACCTTTCTTACAAAAGCTACAAGACCTGAAGTTATTAGCATAACTTAAATGATAAACTTTAATTTCTGTGGCTTTATTACAAGTACCAGCTTTTGTATTTTTGGACTATCATAGTAGCCTGACAGATTGTTTTAGACTATAATTTGAACTAGGCACTTAAGTAAATTTTACATAAAATTCAAAGGGAAATCTGAAAATGTTTGGAGACTTGTATCCAGAAAGGAATTTATTATGCCTAGATTGTTTATAGAATTTTTTTAATGTATTTTTTTATACCATTTTTGGCGTGCTTATACCATCTTATTTTATTTATTTTACTAAAACCTTATTTGTATACCAACAACCTTTTTACATTTTTTTCTTTGCTTTTTGCTTTCCTTTTTATTTATTCATAGATAACCTTTTAGAGTCATAATTTGTATTTACCTTTTAGTAACTGTTAGGTGAAACATTTAGATTTTGAAACACCTTTAATTCCACTGGAGAGCAGGTTTTAGGAGGAAGAAGTTCAGTATGAGCACAAGGACTAAAAACTTAGCCTCAGTATTAATTAAGAAATTAATTTGGACCCCAGTCACATTTATATAGACCCAAGGATTTTCTGGGTGGATGGCATACAGAGTGCTGCGCTGGGCCCAATTTGTTTACCCCCCCTTTTTTTCCTGGCTGGTGCTCATTTTGGAGTTCTTCTATTTTTTTGTTTGTTTGTTTCCATTAACTTTTATTTACCATGTTTGATAAACTTATACTGTTTTTTTTTTGACATGCTTAAACCTTTTATTTTTGTTCTATACTTTCTTTAACCAGCCATCTATTATAGAATAAAAATGTATTATATAATATTTTAAAAAATATAATTATCTTTTCTTTGTTCTTTTTTATTAAAAAAAACCTTACACCAACAATTTTCTTTACATTTTTTTTTAACCTCAGAGCTCTAACCAAAGCAATAAGTTTATGTGCAGTGGAAGGGCTTAGGTAGGATCTAACGTGGAACTATTAGAGAAATTCAAAGCTACACAAAAGGCATCCAAAAAGCACCTTAGTTAGCCTGTTTATTAACACATTTTTTTGTAGTTAGCTAGCAGGATTTATTTATATGATCCTTTCACCTTCCTCCGGAAAGAAGGTTGACTCAGTCCCAGCTCAGATACAACTTGAGAGAAATTTATCATAAGAAAACAACAGAGAAGAATTTTCAAACATCCCTTTGTTCCAGCCACCCCCCTGAGAAGAGACCCACCAAGCCATGTGGAAACTTAAAATGGTTTTTCGAGTATATATGGGGGCGAGGGGGGGTGAGAGAGGACAAGGGAGGTGAAAACCTTTCTTATTTTGTTTACCGAATTTGCCTTGAATGCTTGCAATTTATTATTGTTTATAATATTTATATTACTTATATATTGGCTATACATATAGCTTATGTTGCTTATATTACTTATATATTGGCTGAGGATTCTAGGGTATACTCTTAAAATGAAATGATAGAACTACGGTTATTAGCAGAAATTCTTCCGCAGCAGTGTGTAGAATTTGTAGGCTTTTATACTCACTTTGAAGGTTTTTCCACTGATTTGCTCATGCTCGTTAATCCTCTTTGTTCTCAGGTTCCCCCCTGCCGAGAGCAGGGCAGGTCCCGTGCACAGGCCCCCAGGGCCTCGGCGGGCAGGGTGCGGTGGCCCGAGGCTGCGTGCACAGGCTGCAGACCATGGCTCGCACGCTCCGCCCCGCTCACAGGGGGCGGGGCCAAGGGGGGGTTATCAGTTACATCCTGCCATACGAGGATGTAAGGCACCCGGGTGGCCTTAAGGAGAACAGGAAGATAATATGCTTAACCTGCAAAGCAAAACTTAGTGAGAAAGTGCCCTCAGGTGGCCATCCTACATTGAAGGACGGCCTTTTTTTTTTTTTTAGAAACGATTTCACTTAGATTATCAGCCCTTCTCTTTACGTCCGAGAAATGATCAGTCATAAGAGTTAGAGGATTTTAGTCAGTCTCTGTCCCACGTTTTCCATCCACAGTAACACACACACAAACACAGCAGACAAAAAGACGCCACCCACATAAAAATACGTTTTCCTGCGGCCGTGGAGACAGACGACACCGAACTGAAGGCAAGTCCGCGCCTCTTGGTGCTGGGCTACCTCCAGATACGAGGACAGCGCTGTCCTCCAAATGGGGGCCTGGTGCGTACCTGAAAAGTCGGGTACCAGGCAATCCCCTCTCGCCGGGCCGCCAGTGCGTCCGGGAGCTAAACTGAACACAGGCTGAGTCCACGCTTCTCAGCACTCTGGACTCCCTTGCAGGTACAGGTGAGGACAGACAGCTTCCGCCTGTCCTCCCGATGGGGGGGGCCTGGAACGTCTCCCAGGATCCCCGGCCGGCGGCCCCAGGGTGCGTCCGCCCACACCTTCTTCCGGCCTTACAGGTTGAATATCGATATCCTACAAGAAGCGCACTAACAAACAAGTAACAAATAAGCAGACAGACAGACAAGCTAACGAACAGGCAGACAGACAGACAGTAGAGTGCACTCACCCGCCGGTGTTGAGTTGAGACCCTCCGGGCCGAGTTTGGAGGTCTCTGGGATCTCGGTGGAACCTCCACTAGTAGCCAGTGAGCAGAAAAAACATTTTTTTTTTTGAGTCGGGATCACTCTCTGCTGCCTAGGCTGGAGTCCGGCTGGAGTCCACTGGCACGACCACGGTTCAGAGTAGCCGGGACTGCACCACGCAGGCTCATTTTTACATGTTTTATAGATGAAGTCTCGCTATGTTGCCCAGGCTGGTCTTGAACTCCTGGGCTCAAGCAGTCCTCTCACTTTGGCCTCCCTAAGTGCTAAGATTACAGGCATGAGCCGGGCTTGGTGGCTCAGCCTGTAATCCCGCACCTTTGGGAGGCTGAGGTGAGTGGATTGCCTGAGCCCGCAAGTTCGAGACCCGCCTGGGCAGTGAGACCTCATCTCTACAATAAATTGAAAAATCAGCCAGGTGTAGTAGTGCATGCCTGTAATTCCGGCTACTTGGAAGGCTGAGGTGGAAGGATCACCGGAGCCCAGCAGGTCGAGGCTGCGGTGGCTGGAAGCGGCCACTGCACTCCAGTCTGGGTGACAGAGTGAGACTCCAACTCAAAAAAAAAAAAAAAGATTACAGGCACGAACCACTGTGTCCAGAAATCACCTTTAGACCACTAAGCCTTGATCCCTTTATGGGGGAAAAAACAACGACAACAACAAAAATCCAGGCACTGTGTAAGAGAAAGCTTGGTCAAACCAGCTCTGGGAAGAGGAGAGAGAAGAGGAGAAAAGGACCCATGTGCAGCCCATTTGCATGGTGCCATACAGTGGCCTCCACCTGATTTTCTTTTCTTTTTTTTCTCTTTTGAGTCAGAGTCTCACTCTGTCACTCAGGCTGGAGTGCAGTGACATGCTCACAGCCACCACAGCCTCAACCTGCTGGACTCAGGTGATCCTGCCTCAGCCTTCCAAGTAGCTGGAACTACAGGTGTGCACCACCACACCTGGCACCTTTTTCTTGATTCCTCGTAGAGACGAGGTCTTGCCAAGTTGCCCAGGTTGGTCTCGAACCCTTGGGTTCGGGCAGTCCTCTTGCCTCCGCCTCCCAAAGTGCTGGGATTACAGGCGTGAGACACCATGCTCAGCCCCTCGCCTGATTTTCACAGAATCCTCATTTCCAGATCAAACTGAGAGATGGGGTGTTTGAATACATGTTCTAATGTCACACACTAGGTAGGCAGGAGGTCTGGAATTGACCCCAACACCCTTCTTTCTCTACATCTCCATCTAGAGGGCTCCTAGAAAAAGGAAAAGAAACAGAAAAAAAGAAAGGAGGAAGAGAGAGAGGGAAGAGTGATTTCACGATCGGTTTGGTCCGAATTTTTCGATTCATGCCAATATCTCTTTGAATATGTGTGTATAGGACAGACTCGTCCCCAGCAAGCCAAACTGTCTTCTTCCGGAGACAATTTGAAAAGCCAAGTGAACGGGAATGATACGCATCAAAACAACAGAGAGCTGAGAAAGTTCTCCAGAGACTCACATTCCAGGGAAGGGTTAGCATTTCGGCCAAGAAGGGAGCGCTCTTGCCTTGGGGGCACTTTCTGACTCTGGGCAGGACCAGAGATTGTTCATCTGGGCTTGTCCTGCACAGAAGGCGTTGCTGCCGGGCAGAGGAACCAGCAGAGCTTCTGGCAGTCACATGGGGTCTGAGAAACACAGTGGGACACTCAAGGGGTCTCACACAGGCAGCCTAGGTCCCCCGTGACATCTGCTGAAGTTCAAGGCTACCCAGGAAGGAACGCTAAAGAGAGAAACTGAAGCTGGGTGTGGTGGCTCATGCTTATAATCCCAGCACTTTGGGAAGTGAGAACGAGGGGATGCCTGAGCCCAGGGGTTGGAGACCAGCCTGGGCAACTTGGGGAGACCTCATCTCTGCAATAAAAAAAAAAAGAAGAAGCTGGGTGTGGTGGCACGTACCTGTAATTCCAGTTACTCGGAATGCTAAGGTGGAAGGATCACCTGATCCCAGCAGGTCGTGGCTGTGGTAGCTGTGAGCATGCCGCTGCACTCCACCCTAGATTCTTACACTTCTCTTCGAGTTGAGGGAAGAATATGCCAGGCTCATCTCAAAAAAAAAAAAGAAAAAGAAAAAAAGGAAAAAAATCAAAAGGTTACGTGCTAACCAGAAGAAAAAATAGACAATGAAAAATAGTGTCTGGAATTAAGAAATCTGAGGATGAGCTGGAGTCTCACTCCGTCGCCCAGACTGGAGTGCAGTGGTCGCTCCCGGCCACCGCAGCCTCGACCTGCTGGGCTCCAGGAATCCTTCCGCCTCAGCCTTCCAAGTAGCTGGAACTACAGGCGGGCGCTACCACACCCAGCTAGTTTCTGAATTATTGTAGAGATGAGGTTTCGCCAAGTTGCCCGTGGATGAGTTTAACAGGTTGACTCCAGCAGAAGACAGGATAAACGCACTAGAAAATAGGTCAATATCTCTTTTGGAAGGAACAAGGTAGTTGGAGAAGAATATTCCTACATATCACCCCATACATATCCTTATCTGCCCCCTGCACGGTAATTGATTGATTGATTGTGTCAGAGTCTCACTCTGGGCAGGCTGGAAGGCAGTGGCGTGCTCACGGCTACTGCAGTCTCGAACTGCTGGGCTCAGGCTATCATTCAGCCTCAGCCTTCCAAGTAGCTGGAACTACAGGCGCACACTACCACGCCCGGCTAATTTTTGATTTATTGTAGAGACGAGTTCTCACTGGTCTCCAGCCCCTGGGCTCAGGCAATCCTCTTGCCTCCGCCTACCTCTCAAAGTTCTGGGATGACAGAGAGAGCCACAGTGCCCAGCCATTAGCCTCTAATTTAGATGATTGTGTTTTAAGATTAGTTGCAACAGCTTTTGTTGTTGCTGTTATTTTTATTTTGAAATAATTTTAGGGTTACAAAAGAGTTGTAAAGATGACAGAGTCTCCGTAACACTTCACTTGGTTTCTCCTAGGTGATATTTAAAAAAAATAATAAGTATTGTCTTCTTGGGCAAGTAAAATGATTCTAGGTTTTTATTTCCTCATATATAAAAGTTATTATCATTCTCATTATCATTATTATGATTGATTAGGAGTTTCACTCTGCCACCCAAGCTGGGGTGCAGTCTCACCAAGTTGCCCAGGCTGGTCTCGCACCCCTGAGCTCAGGCAGTCCTCTCACCTCTGCCTCCCAAAGTGCTGGGATTACAGGTGTGAGCTGCCACCCCCGGCTTAGTATCCCCATTTTATTTTATTTTTTGCTTTGTTTTGTTTTGTTTTGAGTCAGAGTCTCCCTCTGTTGCCCAGGCTGGAGGGCAGTGGCATACTCACGGCCACCGCAGCCTCGACCTGCTGGGCTCTGGCAACCCTTCCACCTCAGCCTGCCAAGTAGCTGGAACTAAAAGTGTGCATGACCATGCCCAACTAATTTTTTGATTTATCATAGAGATGAGGTCTCACCACGTTGCCTAGGTTGGTCTCGAACCCGTGGGCTCAGGCATTCCTCTTACCTTGGGTCTCCCAAAGCGCTGGGATTACAGGCATGAGCCACCGCACCTGACCTTATCCCCATTTTAAAAATGAGAAAGGCCAGGCTTGGTGGCTCATGCCTGTAATTCCAGCACTTTGGGAGGTCAAGGTGGGAGGATCACTTGAGGCCAGGATTTTGAGGTCAGTCTGGGCAACACAGCAAGACCCCAGAATTTATTTTGAGTTAGGATCTCATTCTGTCGCCAGACTGGAGTATAGTGGCACAATCACTGCTCACTGCAGCCTCAACCTCCTGAGCTCAAGCGATCCTTCCATCTCTTGAGTAGTTGGGACTACAGGTGTGTGTCACCACACCCAGTTTCCACAGAATAAACATTTTTTAGATTAGAAAATATCATTTATTTAGACAATAAATTAGAGATAAAGAGAAAAAGAAGATTCACCTCTCCAAGGTACGGAAGGGGGCCAAAGCCAGGAAACATGGCAACAGCCATAGCTCAAAGAGCACATGACTACACCAGAGTCTAGTAAGGCAATGACCCAGAATAAAAATTTATTTTTTTGAGTTGGAGTCTCACTCTCTCACCCAGGCTGGAGTGCTTTGGTATGCTCATGGTCACCGCAGCCTCGACCTGCTGAGCTCAGGTGATCCTTCCGCCGCAGCCTTCCAAGTAGCTGGAACTTGCAGAGATGAAGTCTCACCAAGTTGCTCGGGCTGGTCTCGAACCCCTGGGCTCAGGCTGTCCTCTCACCTCTGCCTCCCAAAGTGCTGGGATTATAGGTGTGAGCCACTGCGCCCAGCCTACACGTTTTTAAAAGATAGCCGGACATGGTGGCCTGTGTCCCAGGCACTTGGGAGACCGAGGCAGGACCACTTGAGCTCAGGAGGCTGATGCTGGCCGTGAGCCAATGACTGCACAACCACACTCCAGCCTGGACAGCAGCCTGAGATCCTGTCTCAAGATAATGACAAGCAAAAATTTAAAACATAAAAATGAGGACACGGAGGCATAAAGTGACCAAGGGATTGGCTCAAAGAGCCACAGCCAGCAGGCGGGTTTGAATGCAGGCAGTTTGGCCCCAGGAGCCACACGCTCGACCTCCAGCCTGCTCTGCCTTTCCAGTAACGCTCCTGCGGGCATCGAAAGAGAGGGAAGGCCGGTGCTTCGTGAGCTGTAAAGCACTGTGCACAGCTTGGAGCGGATGATGTGGCTCCTCAGGACCTACTGGGACAGGGACTGTGAGGAAAGCCACCCTGTCTCCCCCCTCACCACCAGGCTCACACCTGTAGTCCCAGCACACTGGGAGGCCGAGGCGGGAGGACCACTTTCGGGAGGCAAGTGGGAGGGTCGTCTCTGCTGCCCTTAGCCCTGGGGCTGCCCAGGATGCTCCTGATGTGCGTGTTGGGGGCTGAGAAAAGCTTCAGCAATGAAATCAGCTCCCTCCCTGGTGGCTCAACGCCTCTCAGAGACAGCTGGAACGCTGGCTCACTCTTCACCCGCGTTTTTGTTTTGGGTTGATCATCTCGTGGGGAAGAGAAGCCCTGGAGGCCAGGCGGTCACTGGGGCTGGCGAGTCACCCGCCCTGCCAGCCGGCTCTGTGCACCGGCATCCCTCCGTGGGGAGACAGGGGGCGTGTCCCTGCGTGCCTGCACCGAGGATGAGGACGGCGGGCCGGGAAGTGAGGACGTCCCTCCAGACGGAGCAGACAGGTGCTGGGGAACGAAGGCCTGCCACAGTCACACACACACACACGCACACGCACGCGCACACACACGCACGCACACACGCACGCATGCGACACAAGCTCTTACCTCAAAAGGACCCAAGAGGGCACTTGTAGTTATTTGTAGACTGAATCAGTGGATAAATGGACAGGTAGCCTCCCAGCACTTTGGAAGGCAGAGGTGAGAGGACTGCCTGAGCCCAGGGATTTGAGACCAGCCCGGGCAACTTGGCAAGACCTCGTCTCCACAGTAAATCAAAAAATTAGCCAGGCGTGGTGGTGCGTACCTGTGGTTTCCAGCTACCCGGAAGGCTGAGGCAGAAGGATCACCTGAGTCGCAAGCGTGCCACTGCACTCCAGCCGGGGCGACAGAGTGAAGCTCCTAAAAATAAAAGTCAAATCAAATAAAGTAGCAACTCACATTTGCAAAGCACTTTACAGTTTACAAACCACGTTCCCATACATCTGCTCGTGTAATTGTAGCAGAACGGAGAGGTGGGCGTCACCACTACCCCGTTATGTAGATGACACCACCGAGGCTCAGAGAATGCATGTCAGTGGCTCCAGGTCTCGCAGCTGATGGAGACAGTTGCTGAATATGTGAATGAGCTGGTGAGCCAGGGTCTGAAACCACGGCGTCTTCTCAGAATCCTGGACTCTTCTCGCCACGGACGCCGCCGCTCTCGCCGTAAAGAGGGAAGCAGCCTCCTCTGAGGAACTGAGGTTGGAGGTCGCTGTGACAACAAGAACTTGCCCCGGAGGCTCCCGGAGGCCCAGCGTCCCCTCGGCCCGGCCCGGATGCCTTTCCAGGCTGCGGCCGCCGGCCCTCCTCCTCCCAGCCCTCCACAGCCGTCTCAGCCCACACCGGCTGCTGTGCGGGAACGTCTCTCCGTCCGGCCTCATGCCCCTCGGCCTGTGAACCCCAGGGGAGCCCTGTGCCTTGTTTCTCTCTGTGTCCCAGCCTCTGGCATCAGCAGATTCTCTTTCCTTCTTCTTTTTTTTTTTTTGAGAAAGTGCATGAACTCGACACACTGCAACCTCTACCTCCTGGGCGCAAACCATCCTCCCATCTCAGCCTTCCCGCTAGCTGGCCTACAAGGTGTGCACCACCACACCCAGCTATTAAAAAATTTTTTTTTGTAGAGATGGGATCTTGCTATGTTGTCCAGGCTGGGTTTTTGTTTGTTTGTTTGTTTTTGGCTTAAACAACAATCATTTATTTCTCACAGTTCTGAAGGCTGGAAAGTCCAAAATCAAGATGCTGGCAAGTTTGGCTCATGGTGAGAACCCTATTTCCGGCTTGCAAAGGCTGTCTTCTCACTGTCTTCACATGGGGGAGAGAGAGAGCAGGCTGGTTTTGAACTCCTTGGCTCAAGCGGTCCTCCCACCTCAGTCTCCCAAGGAACTAGCACTAGCACTAGCCTGGCCAAGATTCTGCCCAGTGGTTTGGTGTCAAGCGAATGTGCAGGACCAGTTCTGAGAATCCACACTGTGTCTCTCTCTCTCTCTGTCTCTCCTCCCCACCCTCCCCCCTCCCCTCCCCCATCTGTCTTGACAGGCTGGCCAATACTCAGGAGGAGGCTACATACTGCAGTGACCCCAGCCCCCAGGGACCAAGAGGGGACCGGCACAGCCCAGCTACCTCACCCCAGGCAGCCCCAAAGAGCTAGATTCTCTTTCTCCCTCAAAAGGGCCCACACAGCAATACTGCCGCCCACACCTTGGCTCTCCCGCACCCCCCTTTTCTGCCTCCCTGCAGGCAGCCACTCTGCCACCCTCCCACCCAGTCCTCTGCGAGCAGAGCTCCGAACACCCAAAAAGGAAAAACGATTTGTGCTGAGCAAAGACGCAGCCGGGGAGGAAGGGAAGGGCCGCTCGCCGCCAGCTGACACTCTGCAGACGGTGCTGCCTGTGTCTGGGCCAAGGGTGTGGCCGCTGGCGAATTCTGAGCGAGACGGGGAAGGCGGAGGGGAACCGTGCTGATTTTCCACAGCAGCCCCGAGTCCTGTCTTAAACGGCGCTGAGCCGGCTTCCCGGGAGGGAGAATGAGCTCGTAGGCCGGCCGCTGAGAGAACCAACTGCAGGTCACGCGCTCATTCAGCAGACACACCAGCAGGCACGTGCCAGGCAGCATACTCAGCACGAGGAATGCAGCTGTGAAAGGCGACATACCTGTCCGGGAAAACCTCGCCTTGGAGTGGGAGGGAGGGCCACGCCAACAGGCCACTCTCTACGGCGTGATCGGCACTAAGGGAGAGAGAGCGCGGGACACAGCAGGAGGTCCAAGGAGGGGGACCTCACCGGACTCTGGAGCAGAGGGTGTTCAGAGAGCCTGCCTGGAGGAGGTGACACCCGACACGCTGAGTCGCGGAGCGTGAGGAAGAATCAGAACAGCACCAATGAGAGGAGGCAAGGCATTTCCAGGCAGCTGGTCTGGCCTGTGCAGAGGGGAAGTGCAGGACCAGTTCTGAAAATCCGCACTCTGTGTCTCTCTCTTTCTCTCCCCCACACTCCCCTCCCCCGTCTGCCTTGTAAGGCTGGCCCATGCTCAGAGAGACCCTAGGCCAGCAAGATCCGGATTTGGTGTGATGGTGTGAGGGGTGAAGAGGAATGGTCAGAGTAGGAAGGCTCTTATCCAAGAAGCTGAGGGTTTGGGGATTTTATTTTATGTACTTGTTTGTTTATTTTAGTTTTTGGTAGAGATGGGGGTCTCACTGGGTTGCCCAGGCTGGTCTTGAACTCCTGGTCTCGAGGGATCCTCCTGCCTTGGCCTCCCATAGTGCTGGGATAAGCTGGGCATGGTGGCTCACACCTGTAATCCCAGCACTTTGGGCGGCCGAGGTGAGAGGATTGCCTGAGTCGTGGGTTTGAGACCAGCCTGGTCAATTTGGTGAGACCTTATGTCCACAATAAATCAAAAAATTAGCCGGGCACGGTGGCGTGTGCCTGTAGTTCCAGCTACTCTGAAGGCTGAAGGGGGAAGGTCGCCGGAGCCCAGCAGATCGAGGCTGCAGTGGCCGGGAGTGTTCCACTGCACCCCAGCCTGGGCGACAGAGTGAGCCTCCCTCTCAGAAAAAAAAGTGCTGGGATTACAGGTGTGAGCCACTGCACCTAGCCTTGGTTGTCACTTTATAGACGATCGAGGCATCATGAAAAGACTTGGTGGTGGGGTGGGGTACCTACCAGACTGGCATTTGGGGAGAATGAGCCGTAGGGGCGTGGCTTCCCATAGCCCAAGACGGGACGGTAACCCAGCACGAGGAAGTCCGGGGAGGAACCCAGTGAGAAACGGCCGGGACCTGAATCGGGGGCCGCTCCCACGGAGGGAAAGAGGAACACACAGGTCTGTGAGGCAGTTAGGAAGGAGAACCCCTGTCACGCCGACCAGGATGGGGGCACAGGCAGGGGGAGAGGGTGATGGCATCCAGGCTCCGGCTTGCGGGTGGGGCGGGCCACGTGAGGGTGCCGTGACCCGAGGTGGCAATCTGGCAGAGGAGCAGGTTAGTGGGGAAACAGACGAGTTCGGCGTGGGTCTCTGAGTCGAAGGCACGGGCAGACATCCAGGGAGAGAGAGTCGGCAGCAGGGTGCAGCGCGCGTGTGGGACCCGAGAGAGGGCAGCACAGGACGCGGACACTCGGGAGTCAGGGCGTCTGCGGAGGCTGGAGCCGTGGGGGGGATGGCAGTGCCCAGGAGAAAGCGTGCCATCGGGCAGGTGAACTCGGCTTCCTCAGACCCCACGGCTGAGAACACACAGGGAGAGCACCTGGTCTGGCATGCCAGTCACAACGGTGTTCAGTAACTTGTAGTTGAATGAACAGTTGGGCAAGAATCATGACTAATCATTTTGTATAATGTGTTTTTTTTTTAGTTGGAGTCTCACTCTGTCGCCCAGGCTGGAGGGCAGTGGCATGCTCACAGCTCCTGCAGCCTAGACTCCGGCAGTCCTTCCGCCTCAGTCTTCCAAGCAGCTGGAACCACACGTGTGTGCCCCCATGCCTGGCTAATTTTTATATTTATTGTAGAGAAGAGGTCTTGTCAAGTTGCCCAGGCTGGTCTTAAACTCCTAGGCTCAGGCAATCCTCTCGCTTCTGCCTCCCAAGGTGCTGGGATTACAGGTGTGAGCCACCGCACCCGACTGTAATGTTTTGCTTGCAAATACAATCATCATCATTTCTTCTTCTTTTTTTTTTTAATAAATTTTAGTTTAGGCTTTTTTTTCTTCTTGAGTTGGCGTCTCACTCTGTTGCCCAGGCTGAAGTGCAGTGGCATGCTTTCGTCCACGGCAGCCTCCATCTGCTGGGTTCAGGTGATCCTTCTGCCTCAGCCTTCCAAGTAGCTGGAACCACGGGCATGTGCCACCACGCCCGACTGATTTTTTAATTTATTTTAGAGACAAGGTCTCGCCATGTTGCTCAGGCAGGCCTCGAACTCCTGAGCTCAGGTAATCCTCTCACCTCCGCCTACCAAAGTGCTGGGATTACAGGTGTGAGCCTCTGCGCCTGGCTAGTTTAGACTGAATTTTTTTTTTTTTTAGTTTAGTTTAGGTTTTTGGTTTGTTTTTAAGAAACAGGGTCAGCCGGACTCGGTGGCTCAGCCTGTAATCCCAGCACTTTGGGAGGCCGAGGTGAGTGGATTGCCCGAGCCTGTGGGTTTGAGACCAGCACGGGCAACTTGGCGAGACCTCATCTCTACAATAAAATAAAAAATTAGCCAGCATACCTGTGTTTCTGGCTACTTGGAAGGCTGAGGTGGAAGGATCGCCTGAGCCCAGCAGGTGGAGGCTGCGGTGGCTGTGAGCATGCCACTGCACTCCAGCCTGGCTGGCAGAGTGAGACTGTGATTTCAAAAAAAAAAAGAAAGAAGAGAGAGAGAGAGAGAGAGATAGGGTCTTCCTCTGTTGCCCAGGCTGGAGTGCAGTGGCACAATCATAGCTCACCACAGCCTCGACCTCCTGGGCTCAAGGGATCCTCCCACCTCAGCCTCCTGAATACTGGGATTACAGGTGTGTGCCACCACGCCCAGCTAATGTTTTTATTCTTTGTAGAGATGTGACCTAGCTCTGTCCCCAGGCTGGTTCCAACTCCTGGCCTCGTGCCTGGTCCTCCCACCTTGGCCTCCCAAAGTTCTGGGTTTACAGGCAGGAACCACCATGCCGGGCCCAAATATTTCTGTCTTTCTTGCAGAATGCTCTGTTCTATTGCCCCTTGACCCTGGTCTTGGGAAGTGCTTCCAACGTACATCCTGAGTCCCTCCCACCAGAATTCCTGCCCTCCGGTCCTCAGGTCCTGTTTGTTTCACTTGCTATATTCACCAACGGTTTATCATCGCTCCCTGGCTCCTACACTCTCCCGTGTCTGATTTTTTTTTTTTTTTGAGTTGGAGTCTCACTCTGTCGCCCAGACTGGAGTGCAGTGGCCGCTCTCGGCCACCGCAGCCTCGACCTGCTGGGCTCCGACGATCCTTCCGCCTCAGCCTTCCAAGTAGCTGGAACTACAGGTGCATGCTACCACGCCAGGCTAATTTTTTTTATTTATTGTAAAGGTGAGGTCTCACCTGCCCAGGCGGGTCTCGAACCCACGGGCTCAGGCAATCCACTCACCTCAGCCTCCCAAGGCGCGGGATTATAGGCTGAGCCACCGAGCCCGGCCTTGTCTGATATTTTTAAGCTGTTTTATTTTAGAAAGTCTTCGTCACTGCCATCAGCTGCCTATCTGAGATATTTTCATCGAATATTGTATTTGTACCATCAAAGTTTATCCTTCTGTAGTGGAAAGCAATGGCATAAATAATCCCCAAAAGGCCGGGCATGGTGGCTCAGCCTATCGTCCTAGCACTTTGGGAGGCCGAGGTGAGTGGATTGCCGGAGCCCGTGGGTTTGAGACCCACCCGGGAAATCAACAATTAGCCGGGCGTGGTAGCACGCGCCTGTGGTTCCAGCTACTTGGAAGGCTGAGGTGGAAGGATCACCTGAGCCCAGCAGGTCGAGGCTGCGGTGGTCATGATTGTGCCACTGCACCCCAGCCTCAGCAGCAAGGTGGGACTCTGACTCAAAATAATTAAGCTGGGTGCAGTGGCTCATGCCTATAATCTCAGCACTTTGGGAAGCTGAGGCGGGTGGATTGCTTGAGCCTGTGAGTCCAAGACTAGCCTGGGCAACATAACATGACCTCTTCTCTACAGCACATCAAAAATATTAGCCGGGTGTGGGGCACATGCCTGTAGTCCCAGGTACTCAGAAGCCTGAGGCGAAGGATTACCTGAGTCTGCAAGGTTGAGGCTGTGGTGAGCCATGGTCATGCCACTGCACTCCGACTCGTAAAATAAAATAAAAGTTAGAAGACCGAGCTGTCGACTCTCACCTGTAATTCCAGCATTTTGAGAGGGTGAGACAGGTGGATCGCGTGGGCAACATAGCAAGACCCCATCTCTACTTATTAACTAAATGATTAATTAAGGTTGGGCGTGGTAGCTCACCCCAGTAGTCCCAGCACTTGAGGAGGCCGAGGCAGGAGAATTGCTTGAGCCCGGAGTTGGGGACGAGCCTAAGCAACCTAGCGAGACCCCATCTCTACAAAAAAAATCAGAAGGTAGCGGGGCGTGGTGGTGCACACCTGTAGTTCCAGCTACTCGGAAGCCAGAGGCAGAAGGATCCCTTGAGCCCAGGAAATAGAGGCTGCAGTGAGCCTCTGTACTGGCCTGGGGGACAGAGTGAGCCTCTGTCTCAAACAAACAAACAAATAAACAAATAAATATGAAAAGCCGACTTTCTGGCCTTGCTAAGCTCTGGTCTGGCCATCTGGCTCTTCAAGCTAGGCTGCAACGTTTTTCTAAGCCTTGGCCCCCTCCTCTACCTTGGGGAGGTGAATCTTCACCCTCTCTCTAATTTACTTTTTTTTTTTTAATTGGAGTCTCATTCTGTCACCCAGACTGGAGTGCAGTGGCCGCTCCCGGCCACCGCAGCCTCGACCTGCTGGCTCTGGCGATCTTTCCGCCTCAGCCTTCCAAGTAGCTGGAACCACAGGTGCGCTACCACGCCCTAGTTTTTGATTTATTGTAGAGATGAGGTCACGCCAAGTTGCCTGGGCTGGTCTCGAACCTGCGGGCTCAGGCAATTCACTTGCCTTGGCCTCCCAAAGTGTTGAGATTACAGGCTGAGCCACCGAGTCTGGCTTACTTTACTTTCTAAATAAATGATATTTTCCAATCTAAAAAAAAAAAGAAAAGGACACAGGAGACTGCTCTGTGTAGATGGAGGCAGAGAGTGGAGTGAAGCAGCTGCGATCCAAGGACTCCAGAAGCTGCAAGAAGCCGGGAAGAAGTCTCCCCTAGAGGCTTGGGAGGCGGCATGGCCCTGAAGTTGAACTTTTTGCCTCCAGAATTGTGAAAGAAGAAATTTCTCTTGTTTTAAGCAACCCTGCTGTGGTCATTTATGACAGCAGCCATAGGAAGACCAGGTGCCCTCCAGACCCACAGGTGACCCTTCTTTCTCATCCTGTGGTGCCCAGGCCCTGCTGGGGGATCCAGGTGTGGCCGGGACCCACAGGCGCAGAAGCCAGAGACTCCCTGTCACAGAGCTCCTGCCCAGTGGCTGTCAAGTGAATAAACAGAGAACAAGCAAAAAAAAAGAAAAGAAAAAAATAGAGACAGAGACTTTCTGGCTATTTCTTCCCAATGTCTTCAACAAGACACCCAGCTTCCTACTCATCTACCATTTTCTCCACCCATCCAGTCCATCCATCCACCCATCTTCAATACGTCCATCTAAAAACAGCTTTACAGCCAGGCACGGTGGCTCACACCTGTAATCCCAATACTTTGGGAGGCAGAGATGAGAGGGTTGCCTGAGCCCAGGGGTCTGAGACCAACGTGGGCAACATGCAACATGGCGAGACCGCATCTCTACAGTTTTTTTTTTTTGAGTTAGAGTCTCACTCTGTCGTCCAGGCCGGAGTGCAGTGGCATGCTCACGGACACCGCAGCCTCAACATACGGGGCTCCGGCGATCCTTCCTCCCCAGCCTTATGAGTATCTGGAACTACAGGCATGCGCCACCACGCCCAGCTAATTTTGATTTATTGTAGAGATGTGGTCTCGCCAAGTTGCCCAGGCTGGTCTCGAACCCCTGAGCTCAGACAATCCTCTCACCTTGGCCCCTCAAAGTGCTGGGATTATAGGTATGAGCCACTGCACCTGGTCTGCATCTCTACAGTTAAAAAAAAAAAATGAGCTGGGCATGGTGGCGTGTGCATGTGGTTCCAGCTACTTGGAAGGTTGAGGTGAAAGGATTGCTTCAACCCAGCAGTTCAAGGCTGCAGTGGCCATGAGTGTGCCACTGCATTCCAGTCTGGGTCAGAGGGAGACACTGATTCAAAACAAACAAGCAATAAAAACAGCTTTACGGCTAACCCCTTGGGGTCCGGCTGCTGGGCGCTTTCCTGTCTTCTAAATAAATTTCCACTTACCCTCCAAACAAAACAAAACAAAACAAAACAAAACAAAACAGTCTTGCATGCCTGCCCTACACCAGATCCGGTACTGCAACAGGCTAAGAAGTGACCATTTTGTTATTTAAAGTAAACAAAATAAAAATTTTAGTTGGGCGCAGTGGCTCACGCCTGTAATCCCAGCACTTTGGGAAGCAGAGGCAAGAAGACTGCTGAAGCCCAGGGGTTTGAGACCAGCCTGGACAACATGACAAGACCTTGTCGCTACAACTAAAAAAAAAAATTGCCAGGTGTGGTGGCACATGCCTGTAGTTCCAGCCTCTTAGAAGGCTGATGCGGAAGGATCACCTGAACCCAGCAAGTAGAAGCTGTGGTAGCTGTGAGAGTGCCACTACACTCCAGTCTGAGTAACAGATTGAGACACCAACTCAAAAATATAAAAAAAGAATAAATAAATAAATAAAATAAATTGGCTGGACCTGGTGACTCAGTCTGTAATCCCAGCACTTTGGGAGGCCGAGATGAGAGGAATGCCTGAGCCCAGGGGCTCGAGACAAGCCTGGGCAACTTGGTGAGACCTCATCCCTACAATAAATCAAAAAATTAGCCGGGCGTGGTGGCACGTGCCTATAGTTCCAGCCATTTGGAAGGCTGAGGTGGAAGGATCAACTGAGCCCAACAAGTCGAGGCTGTGGTGGCCGGGAACGTGCCACTGCACTCCGGCCTGGGCGACAGAGTGAGACTCCGACTCAAAAATAAATAAAATAAGTAAATTAAATCAAATAAATTTTTAAAGGCTTAATTCTGTAGTTAACACCAAGCTGAACTTAAACCGCTTGAACTTAAAGTGCACGTTTTTTTCCTCTTCTTTTCCTCTCTCCACTGCCCTGGGAATGAAACTCCTTTTGAGCTAGCGTGGCCTTGCACATGGCTTGGAAGGCCAATGCATCTAACAAGCTGCTGCTGAAACGACAGCTGCCTGCGAGAAATAAAAAAGTGACAAATCTCTGAAAAGACCTTCAAGAGATGAGATAGTCTCAGCGGAAACTCCTTGAAGCCCTTAAATTGTACTCATCTCTTTAAATGTAAATCTTTTCGTGGAATTCAGTTCAGACGAATGTCTTATGTAATCATAAGTCAGGTTATATGTGAACAAGACTAATGTAGTCTAGACACTGATTTATGCTAATTGGTGCTGAAAAGACTAAACATTGATTTTTTAATATATATTTTTTTGAGTTGGAGTCTCACTCTGTCGCCCAGACTGGAGTGCAGTGGCCGCTCCTGGCCACTGCAGCCTCAATCAGCTGGGCTCCGGCGATCCTTCCGCCTCAGCCTTCCAAGTAGCTGGAACTACAGGTGCACGCTACCATGCTCAGCTAATTTTTGATTTATTGTAGAGACGAGGTCTCACCAAGTTGCCCAGGCGGGTCTCGAACCTGTGGGCTCAGGCAATCCGCTCACCTAGGCCTCCCTAAGTGCTGGGATTACAGGCTGAGCCACTGAGCCCGGCCTAAACATTGATTAAAAGGAAACTTTGGTCATGGTCGTGAGACACGTAGATAGACACTGTCAATCAATAGTTGAAATAGATAAGACTGCCTGTTTTAACTATAAATACTGAATGGAAAGTTTGCCTTGGCGAACAGGTTTTTTTGGTCATTAACCAAACCTGTTCCCTGATTTCTGGTTTTCAGAATAGACGCCCATTTTCTCCCAGCTTCTGCCTCTCTCTCCCTCTGACTGGCTGTGAGAGATGGCAGCAGACTTGCTGATCGAACCCTAACAGTATCAGGTGCTGAGGGATACCAAGGCAAATGGGACTTGGAACCAAGAAACTTCCAGTCCGGATGGAAGGCAAGTCCCAAGCCTTCAAATAACTTGGCCGGGCATAGTGGTTCATGCCTGTGACCCCAGCACTTTGGCAGGCTGAGGTGGGAGGATTGCTTGAGTCCAGAAGTTCAAGACCAGCCTAGGCAACATAGCATGACCTCATTTCTATTTTTTTTTTTTTTTTGATTTGGAGTCTCACTCAGTCGCCCAGACTGGAGTGCAGTGGCCGCTCCCGGCCACCGCAGCCTCGCTTGCTGGGCTCCGGCGATCCTTCCGCCTCAGCCTTCCCAGTAGCCGAATTACAGGCATGCGCTACCACGCCCGGCTGATTTTTTGATTTATTGTAGAGATGAGGTCTCGCCTGCCCAGGTGGGTCTCGAACCCGCGGGCTCAGGCAATCCACTCACCTCAGCCTCCCAAAGGCGCGGGATTATAGGCTGAGCCACCGAGCCCAGCTTCATTTCTATTTTTTAAATGAATTATTTAAATTAAAAAAACGGCTTCACCTAGTCAGTGCTCTAAAAGAAGAATTAGAAGAGAGGACACAAGTCTTTCTAGAGGAGCTGGGAAGGCTTCATAAGAAACCATCTTGGCTGGACACAGTGACTCATGCCTCCCAGCACTCTGGGGAGGCAGAGGCGGGAAGATTGCTTGAGTCCAGGAGTTTGAGGCCAGCCTGAGCAACATAGCAAGACCCTATCTCTACAAAAATAAAAAATCACCCAGGCGTGGTGGCACACGCCTGTAGACCCAGCTATACAGGAGGCTGAGGTAGCAGGATTGTTTGAGCCCAAGAGTCCAAGGTTACAGTAAGCTATGATCCTGTCATTGTCCTCCAGCCTGGGTGACAGAGAGAGACCCTGTCTATGAAAGAAAAAAAGTATATGGATGGGGAACTGATTTCTCTTCCTCTCTTTTCCATTTTTCTGATTCCTATGTTTTTTCTTTGTCTTGTGAGAGGGAGAAGGGACTGTAAGACAAAAATAAACATTTTAGCTCAAAATCTTCCTTTGTATAGGATTTTTAGGAGCTCTAAAATAAATAAGAAAATACTAAACTAGCCAGGTGTGGTGGCTCACGTCTGTAATCCCAGCACTTTGGGAGGCAGAGATGAGAGGGCTGCCTGAGCCCAGGGGTTCGAGACCAGCCTGGGCAGCTTGGCCAGACCTCGTCTCTATAAGAAAAGAAAAAAAACTAGCCGGGCGTGGTGGTGTGCGCCTGTAGTTCCAGCTACTTGGAAGGCTGAGGCAGAAGGATCTCCTGAGCCTAGCAGGTCGAGGCTGCGGTGGCTGGGAACATGCCACTGAACTTCATCCTGGGCAACAGAGTGAGACACCAACTAAAAAAAAAGTATTAAAAAAATAATAAACTTCGCGACCCGCCTGGGCAGCGAGACCTCATCTCTACAATAAATCAAAAAAATCAGCTGGGCGTGGTGGCGCATGCCTGTAATTCCGGCTACTCGGAAGGCTGAGGCGGAAGGATCGCCGGAGCCCAGCAGGCCGAGGCTGCGGTGGCCGGGAGCGGTCACTGCAATCCAGTCTGGGCGACAGAGTGAGACTCCAACTCAAAAAAAAAAAAATAAAATAAAATAAATAAATAAATAAAATAAAACTTGATCATGGCTTAAAATTCATAGATTCCAGACCAACCTGCAGGAAGTCATCATACCCCTCTCACGCTCCCTTCCAGTACCACTTGTTCTGAAATTAAATGTCTGTCAGAAACTGGGGGGGAGGCAGGTGGCAATTAACTGGCCTCAAGAACTCCCTCTTATTGCTTGAGCTGGGCGTGGTGGCATGCACCTGTAGTCCCCTCTACTTGTGAGGCTGAGGTGGGCAGATCATTTGAATCTAGGAGGTCGAGGCTGCAAGAACCCTGACCATGCCACTGCACTTCGACTGGAAACAGAGTGAGATCCCAACTCAAACAAACAAACAAACAAAAACCTCTCCTCTTGTTTTGGGGTGGACCAGAGTGCTGAGAGGGGACCAGAGGGAATTGGAAAAGGGATCCCAGCTCCCCCTCCCTCCCCAGATCGCTCTGGCAACTCTAATTGACGCCCCTCACGGGGAGAGAAGCCAGCTGCAAACTGCACTCATCAGCAAATTACAGCAATTACAGCCCCAGGCCCAGCCTAATGGGGGTGGCGTGGCCAGTCAGGCAGGCCCTTCTCCGGATTCAGAGATTTCAAAGGCTGTGGGCTGCCAGGGTCATTTTTTCCAGTCGAGACTCCAAGCTTTATCCTGTGCCCACTCCCACTCATCAGGGAGGATGGGGGCTCTCCCCGACCTCAAGACGTCTCTAGAGTGTTTCTCTTGGCTGTCACTGATTTCCCCCCAGCAAGCAAGGACCAGTCCCCACTACTTGGTTGTTTTTTTCTCTTGAGTGGATGTGCTGCTTTTATTCGAGAAGGATCAAATGCTTGGCACACTCAAAAATATGGAATGCTTCATGAATTTGCATATCTTCTACGGGGGCTGTGCTATCCCCTCTGTACCGTCCCAGTTTTGGGGTGTGTGCTGAGAAGCCCACACGCCGCTTCTGCTGGACTGTCAGCTGCGATGCCTGCAGATCGGTCCTTGGAGGAGTCACTGGCTGGCACTTGAAGGGCCTGCTGAGAACTCCTTCCTTGCTGGCACCGGACCAACTCTGCTCTTTCATCCTCCTGCCCACCCTGACAACCTTGGGCCACCGCCAGGGTGAGGTTCACCTGAAACCCGTGGAGGTGTCCTGGAAGTGTCACCTCCCAGAAGGACAGGTATGTGGCCACCCACACTTGTCCACAGCTGCCTCCTCACTCCCCTCCCTGGGGCCAGCAGCTCTGGTTTCAGCAACATGAGGGTGTGTATGTATGTGTCTACGAGACACACGGCAGGACAGCCATGGACCGGGGACAGAAACATGGAGAGGGCATGACACTGGACCTGCCTGTGTGACTTTGAGTGGACAGGGCAGCCAGAAACGCTCCAAGAATATTCTTTTTCTCTCTTGCTTTACCCCCCCCGAAGGATTCTGGATTCTGGCACCTGTAAAAATAGGGTTGTGTCAGAGGAAAAGGAAGTTTCAGGCGGGCTCGGTGGCTCAGCCTGTAATCCATGCCTTGGGAGGCTGAGGTGAGTGGATTGCCTAAGCCCGCGTGTTCGAGACCCGCCTGGGCAACTTGGCGAGACCTCATCTCTACAACAAATCAAAAAATGAGCCGGGTGTGGTAGCGCATGCCTGTAATTCCTGCTACTCGGAGGGCTGAGGCGGAAGGATCGCCGGAGCCCAGGAGGTGAGGCTGCCGTGGCCGGAAGCGGCCACTGCACTCCAGTCTGGGCGACAGAGTGAGACTCCAACTCAAAAAAAAAAAAAGGAAGGTTCGTAAGTCAGTCGGTCTACCCCCCTGAAACAGTAATCTCTTCCTCTCTCCAGCCCTTGTTTGAATTTGGAAGGGGGCAGGGAAGGAAGGTGTCTCTTCATTCCAAAGTGTCTATGGAAGCCAGTGCAGACACACCCTTCCCCTTCCAGGGAATGTTTCCTGCGCTGTTTCAGTGGGAGTCAAGCCTTGAGAACGGGTCTCCGAGGGGTCCTTTCTCCCCACGGGAGGTGGGATGGATACACCCAGCCATGGAAACGCACAAGAGGGGAGTCAGGGTCAGACATCCCAGTGCCCAGAGCCTGCTGCCGAGGGGGCAGCAGAGCTCAGCTGACCCACGGGCCAGGAGAGGGGTCAACAGGGACCACCAGTAGCCCAGCCTCCTGGAGGCTTGCAAAGACGTGCAGGGTTTATCCTGAGAAACCTTCTGGGGGAGGCAAGGCGGGAGCAGAGGAGAGACCAAGGATGGGGGGAGAAAAACAAACAGTGGAGGGAGAAACAAGGCGGGACGAGCACAGATGAGCACTCAAGGCCAGGCCGAGCGTGCCAGGAGAACTGGCTGCCTGCCGTGGATCGCGATCAGGACTGTGCTTGCCTGGGTCAGCGCGCCCTGCTCTTCACGGGTCACACCTGAGCGGATGCCCTTGGCGCTCCGCCGGATCCCCTGGGTCGGCCCTTGGACTAGAGGGCGCCCAGAGCAACCGGCCGCCAATTGCCGACCGACAGGGGTGCAAGAGACCGGCCTCCCTGCCTCCCGGGGGTCCTTCCCGTGATGCGACTCTCCACCTGGAGCTTCTGGCGGGCTCACACCACAGCCAGACTCCAGCTGGGACGCAGGGCCCTGCCTGGGGCCTCCTGCCCCCTCCTGCGTCCCTCCCTCGCATTCCTCTGAGCGTTTGCCCCTCAACAAACCGTGTGCCTCCCGACCCCCGTCTCGCTCTCTGTGTAAAGGGAGCCAGCTGTAAGATGTTCCTCCGTGTACAAATTGCACCTTGGTCCGGGGCCTGGGATGGTGTGTCAGCCCCTAGGAGACCCTAAGAGACCCTCCGTGCGCAATAATGCTAAATACTCTTTAAATTATGTGTGGTTGGTTGAAAGAAGGAGTGATTGATGAATTAATGCTCTGGAAAGGAGGTCAGTGGGCGGGGAAGTTTATTTGTCTATCTGTCTATCTATTTATTTTGGTAGAGACAAGGTCTCGCCACGTTGCCTAGGCTGCTCTCCAACACCTGGGCTCAAGCAGTCTTCCCACCTGGCCTCCCAAAGTGCTGGGATGACAGGCGTGAGCCACTGCACACGGCCAGGGGAATTTGCTGTAGGACTGTCCTCCCCCCCCCCCACATTAACCTGATCCCCAGGGCTCATCCCAGGACATCCTGTCTGCATACAGGCCACCTGCTTATGTCTGTGCAAAGTCAGGGCCAGCTCATCTAGTCTGTGGATTAGCCAGCCCCCCAGCTGGTGCATTCCCGCTCAGTGTTGCCTCCTTGAATCCACCCTCCGCTCCAGAGCCTTCCTGCGGGTGCTTCGCGCGGGTGGGGGCTGGGCGGAGGAGGACAGGGTGGTGAAGCCACGGTCTGTCAAAGCCGTGGCTGCGGCCTCAGCAGTCTGACGAATGATCAGAAACTACTGGGTAAAACTGAGTGAGGAGCCTTCTGTGGATTCCAGGTGGCTGTGCTCAACACCGGGTAGACAGTTAAGAGCTGTATGTGGAGTGGAAGCCTTGAATGGAGCTACAAAAGCCACCTGCTAAGTAACCAAGTTTGGGTCGCTGAGAATCACAGTGTCTCTTATCACAGTGTGATTCAGCGACCCAAACTTGGTTACTTAGCAGGTAGTTTTTAAAATGATTGGAGATAAGTGAGGTCGTCTCCTATTCTGAAAACTTTCCAGGAAGAGGGGCCTGTAGACCTCAGAGTTTCCCATCCTCCCCATCAAGAAGGCCTTCCTGTGATCTAACCTCCTACCCGATTGCTGCAGTCTGGGTCTGTTTCTCTTCAGATTTCAGACAAAAGGTAGCACGATGAATTTTTCATTCTTTTGCCCATAATGCTCCTTTCCCCGCAAATATCTGGACCTGCACTGTCCATAGCTACAAACATGAGCCACATATGTCATTTCAATATTTCTGGTAGCCACAAGTCTTTTTCCACTTGGAAAATAAAAGTAAGTGTATTGAAATGGCAGAACAAGCTGCTTCGTGGGCAAAGCAGCCTGGCGTGGTCCACAGGAAGAATAGTAGATAGCCACAATCTTAAAGGCTAAAAAGAGGCCGGGCTCAGTGGCTCAGCCTGTCATCCCAGCACTTTGGGAGGCTGAGACCAGTGGATTGCCTGAGCCGGTGGGTTCGAGACCCGCCTGGGCAATTTGGCAAGACCTCGTCTCTACAATAAATCAAAAACTAGCCAGGCATGGTAGCGCATGCCTGTAGTTCCGGCTCCTTGGAAGGCTGAGGCAGAAGGATCACCGGAGCCCAGCAGGGTGAGGCTGTGGTGGCCGGGAGCGTGCCACTGCACTCCAGTCTGGGCGACCCAGTGAGACTCTGAGTCCAAAAAAAAGAAAAAGAAAAAGAAAAAAAAAAAGGTTAAAAACAGATGAAATTAAGTTTAACATTTTATTTAACTCAGGATATCAAAAAATTGTCATTTCAACATATGTGTAATCAATATAAAAAGTACATGTGAGATGCTTTACCTTTTTTTTTCATACTGTCTCAGAAATCTGGTGTGTACTTGACACTTACAGCATCTCGCAGACGAGATCAGCCACACTCTATCTCGTGCCGTGTCGACGTGTGTGGCATGCGGCTGCCATGTTGGACAGCACATGTCTGGATCCGGGGAGTCCCTTCCCAGACACCTGCCCAGTATCCCGCTCCTCTGGGGTAGGACGCAGATAATCTGTGTCCCCAGTTCAACTCGACAATCCTCAGGCAACACTGGGAGGAGCTGGGCGAGGGGAGTGGTAGACAGAGTCTGGGAGTGTCCCAGGCCGGGTGATTACAGAGAAGGGAGGAACGAAACTGTGTCTGTTAACCCTCAGACTCAGGCCTTTCCTCTTCAGCAGCAGGTAGGGCTAAGAGAGTGCTCCCGAGCCCACAGCCCTCCCCAAGTCCCTCTTAAGTCACAACGCTTAATTCTGGTTCCAAGCCATCTTCTCTTCCTTGCCTCCTCCAGGAAGCTTTCCCAGATAAACCCTCCTTTTCCTGAGTGCTGTCAGCCATTTATAATCGACAGACATGGCTTCACTGACAGCCCTGCCCTCCAGCCTTGGAGTGCACACCCATGTGTCTGGGGATGCAGTGGTGAGAAAGGTGGATGAGGGATGTTCTCCTACAATAGACAGCCTGACAAAGAAGGCCGACGTCAACGGGCTTCAAACAAAGCAAGGCCATTTCTGAGAGTGAGGAGATGCAGGTAGAAAGGTCTCGAAGGAGCTCCCGAGTGAGCCAGGGAAGATCGGATCTTATCTACTCAACCTCCTCACTTTGCAGATGAGCACCTGAGGCCAGGAGCCTAGGAATGGCTCGGTTAAGGTCCCAGACGTTGTGACAGAGCCAAGTCTTGCCCCGTGTTGCCTTGTGGGTTGCTTTTCGGGTGCTGCCTGGTCAGACCAGTGGCTCTCTTCCCGCTGCCCCATCAGGCTGAGAGAGTTCCAGGGAGTGACTCAGCAGTCCGGCCTCCTTTCTCCCCGAGGACAATAGAGGCATCTGGAACAGAAAGCAGTGGGCAATCTTAGAGAAACAAACACAATCAAGTGCACAGAACCTCGCTGGCAACAAGCGTTTGAAACCCAGCTGTCCCCCACCCTCCTCCAAGGCACTTCTGGCGAGATTAATAGGAGGGGGTGGGGCGCTAAGGAGGTCAGCCCTCCTGCTTCCCCACCTCCCCTCTCCACTGAGGAGGGGCACAGACCCAGGATTCGTCCAGGACCTGAGTGAGAGAAGCAGAGGTGAAGCCCTAAATCGCCCAGGGTGACCGAGGTCACAGCAACTCCCGGCATCTGCTTCTTGTCCCAGGAGTCCACAAGCTACAGCAGTCGGTGGGGAACCCCACCAGGTGGGTCCGGAGTCACCCTGGGGGCGGTCCAGGGCTTCTGCTGCCCTTCTTGGGGCGGAAGGTCGCGTCTCTGTGTTCCCTTGGGAGCATGCACTCCCAGTCTCAGCCTCTCTCCCTCCTTGAGCCAAGTCCTGGGAATCCATTTCAAGACTTGCTTCGCCCACGGTGCCTGACATCTGTGACAAGCTGGGCGCTAGGGAGTCCTCGCCATCTGCCCACCTCCACCACCAGCCAGGCAGCCCCAGGTGGTGCTCAATCCCTGGGCCTGAAAAGTGAACCCAAACTCACAGCTCATTCCTGCAAATTCTCTGCCAAGTTGCTGGTGACCTTAGTCCTTGCCTCCCAAAAAGCAAGGACATTACATGTCTACCCCACCACATATACACACCTCAGTTGAAAAGGCCTTGAAATCTGGGGATGGGGGATGAGGAAGCTGGATCAAATCTCCTTCCCCTTAAAGATTCTCTACACAAGCACATAAATGTCGGGGTCTTACCAGCCCCGACTTACAAGGGTGGGTTAGGACTGCAATGGTGGATCAAGACGGAGAGAAGAAACGGCTCTGAGGCCATTCTTCTGGGAACAGTCTGATCAGGACTGAATCCAAATTTTATTTGGACTCCTTCCAACTTATATACTTTTTTCTATACCCTCCTTCAGTATGATAATCACTTGTTGGGGGCGTACAAATTCTTATGCAAATTACGCATCAGGAGACTTGCAAGTTCCAAGCAAACAATTACAATTCCATGATACATGACGTGTTTCACAAAACTCACATTAAATTTACAGGTATACAGTTTTAATACAGATTGTTCAAAGTGTTTTTCATAGTGTTCAATAAATCATTCACACTATACCTTTTGTTCCAGACCCTGATTAATACAAAAACTTTTCTAAGTTAAATCCAAGTTTACTGACTCCTAATGTTTTTAACGATGAATATTATCAACTTAACACTATACTATAATCTATAAGTTTACTTAAATGACTCAGTTATTCTATTAATCTATTATGGTTCAACGTAGTGTCCTGTAATTCTATAACAATTAAAACTTATTCTTAAATTATAAAACCTTACCATGACTTAAATGAATTTCCTATGTCTAAACTTTAATTTTTGTAATGATTGACCTTTAATACTATGCTATATCCTATTAAGCCAATACCTTATCATTAATTCTTTTATAAATCTTATAGTAACTATTATATTTGAATAATGTAGCCAAAAGAAACAAAACAGCAAGCATAAGTTTACTCAAATATACTCTAAAATGTAACTATAAGTGTATAAATATATATTTTATCCTAACAAGTCTACTCTAGAAATCAGATAGTGGCTGTCACACTCTTGAATAAGGTAATGCATGGCTGCATGGCCACATGGCCTCGGGCTGAGGTAAACAGAGGCAGACAGAGTTTCGGTATGAAACAAAGGCATAGTCGCCATGTTAATGGCTTTGGGCTGCAAACAGTTTCGGTATTTAACAGCACAAAAGCAAGGAAATGCATAGCCTGTAACGAGACAAAAGCAATCGTTTCTGCCTGGCCAGGAGCAGGGCAATAAGACTATGATGGTAATTTAGTCTCTAATCTTAGCTCTAGGGGAAACTGCTTAAGAGTTGACTCACCAGTCTACCAAGAAAATAGAAGTTTGAAAAATATCTAGAAAGAAATACAACTTAGAATCATATAAGATAATTCTGCTGAGCAGCTTTCCATCAGGCTTTACTGCCACGTATGCACACTGGTCACCAATCACACGCCAATATTATAGGTATAACTGGTATCCTATGTCAGAGGTGATCTTCCAGATGGGCCTTTACAGGCCTCAGCCATGCAGCTATAGATGTTGGCTCCCAACACATAAACTTTGGCAGTATCTACGAAAACTGTACCCACGTGTACCCTTGACACAACAACTACACTTCTAGAAATTTATCTTCCAGTAAATCCTCCCCAGCTGTACAAAATAATAGATATAATGATGGTCATGGCTGTGGACACACTGTGGGTTCAACAAGGATTTAATGAACAAGAGATGGTTCATTCACACAACAGAGTCTCACGTGGTCGTCAAAAAGAATGAGTAAGTCCCCACGTCCTGGCGTGGAAGAACGTCCGAGATATAAATGAGAAAAGCGAAATTAAACATGAACATAAAAACTTGTTCACAGCCAGACATGGTGGCACACGCCTATAATCCCAACACTTTGGGAGGCCAAGGCGAGAGGATCACCGGAGGCCAGGAGTTCGCCACCAGCCTAAGCAACATAGGGAGTCCTCATCTCTACAAAAGCAAACAAACACACACACAAAACCTCTGCACACTGATTAGCTCTGAAGTTGAGATGATGGACTCTTTCCATTTTCTAAGCTCAGACTTCTTTCACAGTCAAGATCTTACTTTTGTAACGGGGGAGCGGGGCAGTAACAAAATCTTTTTTTAAGGAATAATGAACATCTTCTAGCCCTTCCAGGGGAGGAGGTCCCATGACATCCGCCCACCAACTCCCCAACAGATGGCCTTGGAACTTAAGTGTGGCCGCAGACTGCCCGCCCTTTCCAGCCCAGTGCTGGCCTGCGCCTCCCTTGCTACCTTTCCTCCCTCTCCTTGCCCCGCCCACTGGCCCCATTTCAAAACAGCCTTGCTAGAGTGGAGGCCATGCTGTGCACTCCTAGCTCTTGGGTGGGATTCAGGGCGTCCCAGCCCCACTGGAGGCGTCCATCTCGAGAAAGACTCGAATGACACGTGCTCAGTGTGAAAGGAGGGTGGAGACTTCCAGCCAGATTTGAGGACAGAGCTCTGCTCGGCTCTGAGATACAGCCCCCGCTCCCCAAGAGGGCAGGAGGGGAGAGGAAAGCCGGCCCTTAATCTAATCAAGGAGAGGGAAGAAGCGGGCAGGGTTCAGAGCCCCTGGCCCTGCTTCCTGTCTCCCTTGAAGGAGCCCCTAGGCGGCTGTGTGTCCCTGGGCGAGTCACGCCCCCCCACCTCAAGGACTGCTTTATCTCCTCTCTTTCCCTTCTCTTCCTTGAGCCCTCGGAGCATGGGGAGGCCTGAAGAGGGCGTGGGAAAGGAGGGGACTGGCGGGGCTCCGTGGCTCACACCTGGAATCCTAGCGCCTTGGGAGACAGAGGTGAGAAGCCTGAACCCATGGGTTCGAGACCAGCCTGGGCAACTTGGTGAGCCCTCATCTCCACACTAAATCAAAAAATGAGCTGGGCGTGGTGGCGTGCGCCTTTAGTTCCTGCTACTCGGAAGGCTGAGGCAGGAGGATCACCTGAGCCCAGCAGGTCAAGGCTGCGGTGGCCGTGAGCGTGCCACTGCACTCCAGCTTGAGCGACAGAGTGAGACTCCTACTCGAAGAAAGAAAAAAGAAAGAAAGTAGGGGACCACTGCCATCTTTGTCCTCATGAGGAGGGGCTCCGGAAAGGGAAGGCTTCCACCCGGATTTTACCTTCCAACCCATGCAAATGGAGAGGGTGGCTGGTGACAGAGGGGCCTGTAGGCTTCCTTCAACCACACCCACAGGCAGCCAGCCCCCCCACTCATGCCCCTCGGGAAACCTCTCCTTAGCACCCATGTCAGGGTCCCAAAGAAATCCTACTTGCTGGCTGCGGTGGCTCATGCCTGTCACCCCAGCCTCTCAGGAGACTGAAATGGGAAGATTGCTTGAGGCCCGAAGGTCGAGAACAGGCTGAGCAATAGTGAGACTCCATCTCACTAAGAAAATATCAAAAATTAGCTGGGCTCGGGGGCTCAGCCTGTAAACCCGCGCCTTTGGGAGGCTGAGGTGAGTGGATTGCCTGAGCCGGCAGGTTCGAGACCCGCCTGGGCAGCGAGACCTCATCTCTACAATAAATCAAAAAATCAGCCGGGCGTGGTAGTGCATGCCTGTAATTCCGGCTACTCGGAAGGCTGAGTCAGAAGGATCGCCGGAGCCCAGCGGGTCGAGGCTGCGGTGGCTGGGAGCGGCCACTGCACTCCAGTCTTGAGAGACCCAAGAGATTCAAAAAAACTCTAAGAGAACTATTACTATATGAATTCCTACCCCACGTTCACTGTATTTGTTTGCAGTGCTTGTTCTTAGAACTTTGTTAAGTTTAATTTTTGTTTGTCTCATAAAATAACTGATTGCTTCCACAACTGCTGCTAGCAGTGTGTGAATGTTAAGCAATAAGCCCCTCCCGGACGTTCCTTTGCTTAGATAACAGTAGACTGGTGGCACCAGCCCCCCCCCCCCGTAGGTTCTGTGTTGTTTAACCTCCTGCCTGCTTGCTAAACCTAGCTTATCTGACATTCTACCCTGCCCATTTAGCAGCTCCCCGTCAATCACAGGTAGCTGAGCGGACCAGACCAATCCCAAGTGTCCCCGTACCCATTAGGAGAAATTACCCAATCATGTAAAAACAAGTTTAAAGTTCTTTCCCCTCCCTCTGTAATTGTGCATAAAAACTGCTCGCCGTACTGGATCTCGGCTCTCGTCCCTGAAGCCACAGCCGACTTCGTTCGTGAGCCCAGACTCGAGCCTGAATAAAGACCCTTGTGTGTTTGCATCAAAGCTGGCTCTTTGGTGGTCTCTCGGATTTTGAATTTTGGGTTTAACAGTCTGGGTGACAGAGTGAGACTCCAACTCAAAAAAAAAATCAAAAATTAACCAAGCAGGGTGGCTCATGCTAGTAGCTTCAACTGCTCAGGAGGCTGAGGCGGGAGGATCCTTTTTGAGCCCAGGAGTTTGGGCCCTGCAATGAGCTAGGATGGTGCCACTGTACCCCAGCCCGGGGAACAGAGCAAGATGAAAGAGAAAGAAAGAAGGGAGGGAGAAAGAAAGAAAAAGAAAAAAAACCTACTTAGAGACAAGGGAATTACCGTCTTGCCCCCAACACCGACCCCACCCCCATTCCCAGCCCAGTGATTGAAAATGTGGAACCCACAGGGCTCGGTGGCTCAGCCTGTAATCCCAGCGCTTTGGGAGGCCAAGGTGAGTGGATTGCCTGAGCCTGCAGGTTCGAGACCCACCTGGGCAACTTGGCGAGACCTCATCTCTACAATAAGTCAAAAATTAGCTGGGCATGGTAGCGTGCGCCTGTAGTTCCAGCTACTTGGAAGGCTGAGGCAGAAGGATCGCCGGAGCCCAGCAGGTCGAGGCTGCGGTGGCCGGGAGCGGCCACTGCACTCCAGTCTGGGCGACAGAGCGAGACTCCAACTCAAAAAAAAAAGAAAGAAAATGTAGAACCCCCTGGTAGGGTGGAGACAAGAAGATGATCCCTTCCCTTTCAGTTCTCTGGTGCCTTTGATGCCTCAAGGCCGGAGGATTATTCCAAAGCTCCCCACCCCCACCCAGACACCATTTGTGGCTTTCTACTCAGAATTCCCCAGTGCCCCCCTCCCCACCACCCCTTCCGAACAACTGCCTTGTTCTCTCTCTCTGCTACCAGCCCCCTCCTTCACTGCCACCGGCTTGACAGGCCAGAGGGATTGAGGAAAAGCCTGGGACATTTACAGGCCTACGGGGCCGGGGCGGGGGGAGCAGAAGATGCCGTTTCTCACCAGATAAGGTAGGCGGGTGGATGGCAGGGCCAGAGCCAGGAGTTGGCACCTTCGAGGCCCCTCAGGGGGAGTAAGCATCTCTGTACATCAAACCCAGAGATCTCAGTTCTGCTGGTGACCAGAAATGGAGATTTTTTTTTTTTTTGGTCAGAGTCTCAGTCTGTTGCCCAGGCTGGAGTGCAGTGGCACGATCTCGCCTCACCACAGCCTCGACCTCCCTAGCTCAGGCGACCCTCCTGTCTTCGCCTCTCGAATAGCTGGGCCTATACTGGCCTGCCACTACCCCTGGATAATTATTTTATTGTATCTTTGTAGAGATGAGGTCTCACTGTGTTGCCTAGGCTTGTCTTAAAAAACTGAGCGCAAGCAACCCTCCTGCCTTGTCTCCCAAGGTATTGAGATACGGGCGTGAGTCACCTTGCCTGGCCTGTACTGTCGTTTGCTCTCTCTGAGTTCAGGTCTCACTATGTTGCCCAGACCGCAGTGCAGTGACACGCTCCCAGCCACCGCAGCCTCGACCCGCTGGGTTCAGGCGATTCTTCCACCTTAGCTTTCCAAGTAGCTGGAACTGTAGGCATGCACCACCACGCCCAGCTAATTTTTAAAAATTTATTGTAGAGATGAGGGCTTGCCAAGTTGCCTGGGCTGGTCTCGAACCATGAGCTCAGGCGATCCTCTCACCTCAGCCTCCCAAAGTGCTGGGATTATAGGCATGAGCCACCACGCCCAGCCTTTTTTTTTTTTTTGAGTGAGAGTTTCACTCTCGCCAAGACTAGTGCAGTGGCATGCTCATGGCCACTGCAGCCTCGACCTGCTGGACTCAAGCAATCCTTCCACCTCAGCCTTCCAAGTAGCTGGAACTACAGGTACGTGCTACCATGCCGAGGTTATTTTTTGATTTATTGCAGAGATGAGGTGTCACCAAGTTGCTCAGGCTGGTCTCGAACCCCTGAGCTCAGGCAATCCTCTCACCTCGGCCTCCCAAAGTGCTGGGATGACAGGCTTGAGCCACTGCACCCGTCTTGTCCTTGGAGATTCTGAGACAGAAAGACCATTCGGGTGGGCAGGAGAGATCTCCCAGCAGGACAGGGGGTCTTTGCTGGCCAAGTCCTCCCCTGCCTGGACGGAGCCTCAGCCTGTTTCTGGGCTGCAGGATTCTGCGCCGGGGAGAGAGGAGTCGCGGGTATGTGCAGGGGGCCAGGCAGCCTGTGTCCCCAGCGGAACCAGCCTAGCAGCGCTGAAAGGAGGTCTCAGCACTGACGCACACGAGGGCACCCTTCCGGATCAGTGAACACCCACTGGCTTCTTGCCAGTCGCAGGGACAGGAGGGTGCAGATCTGAACTTCTGACAACCCTGGGTAGGAAGAAGCAAATTCCTTGGGAAGCCTCCCACAGACTGGGTTGCCAGCACTGTCCCTCCCTCCCTCGGTCCTTTATCTGATCCCAGAGGAAGCAGAGCAGGGATGCAGAACTTGCTCTGGGGATGAATGTCTGCATGGGGGGGCAGGAGGGGGGTTTCTACCATCGCTCCCTCCCAGAAAGACGAGGAAGGTCTACTTGTTCTGCGTCATCAGGCACAGCTGGCTTTAGTCTGGTGAGGAGGGACAACCCCCAGCTGAGCAGGGGCACTCAGGCCTTTTCAACGACCACATTTTATCCTTCTGCTCACTGCCAACGTCGGCCTGTGTCCTCCCTGCTCCTGTCTCGGAGGCTGGGGAGTAGATGTCCAGCAGTCTTCACGGCCCCCAAGCAGCACAAACAGCTGGTACCATTCTCCCTCTGTGAGAAGAGCTACCGTTCCCAGAGTTGGAAGACTCAGGGTTTAGTCACCAGGAGGAGGCTGGCGTAACCCAGCCCAGGTCTGCCCAGCACCAGCGCTGCAACACTGCCAGGGACTGAGGTCAGCAGGACTGGGCACACGTGGGTGGCTGAAAGCCAGGGAGGAATTACTTTCTGGCCTCACCACATCCTCCAAGGGGGGGAAAAGCCAGACCGACCAGAGTACTGAGGAAGCTGGGAGGATGGGTCAGAATGGCTCTCGGCTTACCTGCATAGACCTAGGGGGTGTCCCCAAGGTCAAGAACCTAGGAGCAGCTCCGACTAGCAAAACTGGAGGCTAAATCTGCACGGAGCAGCTGCTGTCAGGGATACGTAAAAGCCCAGAGGACGGGGGAAGGGGAGTTAAGTCAGAGGAAGGAGATGTGGGCCCCCCTCAAGAAAACCAAAACCCCAAACTACAGCGATCAGGCAGTAGCTTGAGGAGTTTTCTACTCTCCTTCCTAATTTTCACCAGTCATCCCATAAACACACGTTTCGTTTTTTTGAGTGCTTGCTTTGCAAATTCAGCTTCAAGATAAGTCTCCACCCCGTGCAGAAATTCTGGACTATCTCTGGGGCAAGAGAAGGAGAGAGGAAAATGCCAGACCAAGAAAGGAGCTACAGACACCAGTCTTTAATAACTTACAGGCAAATGCCAAAAGACAGCCAGAATACAGAGGACACACACGGCTTATAAAAAGGGTCGTGGCTCTACATATGTGGGAAGGGGCTCTTGGCGCTCGCGCAGACACAGAAATAAAAACCACGTGACCGGCACCCTAGGAAAGCAGCCCGGGGAGACCCCGGCTGGGGGAGGGAGAGCAGGGAGATCGTCCTCCTCCATCCCGAGGCGTCCGCTTCCCACCCCGAAACACATCCAACCACAAAAGCCGGAGAAGAACAGCGAGCAGCAGGCTCGAGGGCGAGTCACAGCTCGCGCTCGCGCCTCCACAGCCCCGCAGGCCCCGCTTCTCCGGGGGCGAGGACGAGGGAGGGACGCCCCTCCGCGCCCGGGCGCCCGCTCCCCCCGCGCTCCTCCGTCCTGCACCGAGCCCGGCAGGCCCCGCGCCCAGGCTGACCGCGCGGCCGCAGCCCCGCCCGGCCGTCCCGGCGCGCAGCCCCGACGCGGCGGGGGCGCGGCGCCTCGGGTCACCGTCTCCGCTCGCCGGCCCGCGCCGCCCTCCGCCTCCGGAGGATCATCTCGTGCAGGCGCTCCAGGCCCTGCTGCAGCCCCAGCCCGTCCACGGCGCTGCAGCCCTGCACGTGGGTGAGCGCGGCCGCCGCCAGCTCGCGCACCGCCAGCCGCTTCTCCACCTCCGCCGCGCTCAGCGCCCCGGGCCGGTCCTGCTTGTTGGCCAGCACGAGCACCGGCACGCCCCGGCCGTCCGCGGCGCGGCCGAGGCGGTGCAGCTCGGCGCGGGCCTCCTCCAGCCGCCCCGCCTCCGCGGCGTCCACCACGAACACCAGCCCGTCCGCGCGGCGCGCGTAGGAGCGCCACAGCGGGCGCAGCTTCTCCCGCCCCGCCACGTCCCACACCTGGAAGGCGACGCCGCGCGCGCGCCCCAGGGGCACGCGGATCCGCTCGGTGTTGAAGCCCCGGGTGGGGCCGCTCTGGACGAACTCCTGGAGCTTGAGGCGGTAGAGCAGCGAGGTCTTCCCGGCGGAGTCCAGCCCGACGACCACGACGTGCAGGGCGCGGAGGCGGGGCAGGAGCGAGGCGGCGGCGGGGGCCATCTCCGCCAGGCGGTTCCCCATCGCGAGCGCGGGCGCGCGGGCCGCTCCCGGAGGCCCGGAGGTCGCAGGCCCTGCGGGAAGGGGCCGCGGCGGGACCGTCCGAGCAGGGAGAGGCCGGGAGAGAGGGGGTCGCTGAGTGACGAGCACGACGCCTGCGACTTCTTGGCGCTTGCCCCAGGCAGCCTCCCGTCCGCTCTTCCTTTTAGGGATTCCTGCTTTTAAAAAAAGTCGCTGCGGCTAACAGAGGTGCTGCCCCGCCACCCGGGGGTCCCCGGGGACGATGACACCCAGAAAAACCCCGGTCCCGGGACCCTCAGGCGGGGCGAGGGCGCGACCCGAGGAAGGCCGGCTTCCCGAGCCTCTCCCCCGAGCTCGCGACGCGGAGGCCCAGGCTGCGAGCCCCGCGCCCCGGCGGGAATCCTCGCGGAGAGGCAGCCGCCAGGCCGTGCCCCCGACCGAGGCGGGCGCGGACGCCGAGGCCGGAGGCCGCGCCCCGCTCCGCCCGCCGCCCCGGGTCTCCGCGAGCGGCCGACACGCCTTCCTGCCCGCACGCCCCCCCCGCGCCACGCCCCCGCCCGACTCCCTGCGATCGCCGACCCCCGCTCCCACGCCGCTTACCGGCCGGCCCGGAGGCCCGAAGCGCCTGTTCGCCCCCGGCAGCCGCGCCGGCCCCCGCCGTCCCCGGGCAGCCGCGGGCTCCCAGCGCGCAGCCCCCACCGCCGCGCGGAGCGGCGCGGGCTCGGCCCTTAAGGAAGACGCGCCGCGTGGCGTCACGAGGCGCGGGCCAATCGGCGCGGCGGGGCGGGGCCTGGGCGCCGCGCGGCCGCTCGGCCGCTGGGGGCCCCGGCTCGCGGGCTCCGTGCGCGCCTGCTCGCTCTGGCGGGTCGTTTCCGCCGTCGCCCGGCGTTCGGGGTTAGGCCGGGATGGCCGGGAGTGGAGGGTGGGAGGGCCGGGATGGGCGCGCGCGGCGGCGTTTGGCTCGCGACGGAGGTGGGAATGCCCGGACGCTCGCGGTGCCCCGCCCCCGCCCCCCGCGGAGATCCCGCCGGCCGGGCCGCCCCTTCCGCCCGGGTCTGCTCGGAGGTGCCGATGCGTCTTTCTCCCTTGTTCCTCCCGATTCCGTTCTCACACGCGCGCGCACCTGCAACCCCGGAAAACGGCCCGGCGCGGCGCTCAGCCCGTTACCCCACGGATGCTCCCGACAGCGCGTGAGAACTGTCGTGGCCCGCGTTTCACAGGAAAATAAGGCGCAAAAGGGCGGAATGGCGCGTCCGGTCGCGCGTAGCTGGTGAGTGACGGAGCGGGCATCTGTCCGACTCCGGCGCCTGGGCCCTTCGCCGTCGGGCCGTCCCGCCTTTCTCGTTCGGGAAGCCGCCGGGCTAGGCGTCCCGGCAGAGCAGCTCAGCTGCTGGTCAGCGTGCAGGCTGAGAGCAGACCCCCAAAACCCTCCCTGGTTAAAACAGATTGACGGTCGGGAGAGGTGGCCGACTACGGTAATCCCCGAACTTTGGGAGACCGAGAAGGGAGATTGCCTGAGCCCAGGGGTTCGAGACCCACCTGCGCAAGTTGGCGAGACCTCACCTCTACAATAAATCAAAAAACTAGCCGGGCGTCGTGGCACGCACCTGTGGTTCCAGCTACTTGGAAGGCTGAGGCGGAAGGATCGCCTGAGCCCAGCAGGGCAAGGGTGCGGTGGCTGTGAGCGTGCCACAGCACTCCAGCCCGGGCACCAGAGGGAGACTCCAAAAAAAAAGCAACAGATTGACAAAGACAGGATCACTCTCACTTGACAGTGTGTGTGTTGGCCTCATTCATACTGCATGCTCTGCCTGAGGCAGAGAGACTGGAGAAACAGAGAATATTCAGGCCCCAGGGCCAGGCCTCGAGGGCTCACACTCTAGGGAGAGAGCCAGGACTGAGCCCCTGACAGGAAGCGCGGTGACAGAAGGGGTCAGCACACGTCCTGGGCCTTCGAAAACTGTGAGATGGCTCTTGTAGGACTTCGGATGAGGAGGAGACGGTGTCAGCGGGAAGCTTCGAGAAGTCCTAGAAGTTCTTTAGTGCTGTGCGGGACTGGCGAGGAGGGGCACAGGACCGGGTGGCATCTCCCCAGGCGCTGCGGCCTGCTGCAGTCTGGGCAGCACTGTGGGGGAGGAGGTGTCTAGAGGGGCAGGCTGACCCAAAGGACAACAGCCATCGACCTCGGGAAGGGAGGCGGAATTGGTGGGCGGGGGAGATCACAGGAGAATGAAACTGTCGCGCGAATGTTTCCGTTTTTGCCGGGCTGGATTCTTCGATTGACTGTGTAATTCGATATTAACCTGTTCAAAGGCTGTGTGCGAGGGGCCTGGAGAAGGGGGAGGAAGTCGCGGTCAGACCGCAGAGCCCAGCCCTCCCCTGCCTGCCCGCCTGCCCGCCTCAGTCGAGAGCTGGTGAAGGAGCCCCATCTGTTTGTCCCGCGAGCCTTGCCTCCTCCCTCTTCCCCTCCTGTTACCCTAGCAAGGCAGGGAGCCTCCCTGAAGACCTTGGAAGAGTAGTCTAAGATGGAAACCGTAGGAAATTCCTTTGTTACACTCCACATTGGGGGTGGCAGATTGCTGAGGTACCCCTACAGGTCAGCGTGCTGCCGTTGCAGCGGGGACCGCAGGCTCAGGGGTTGGAGCCGCTGCTGCCCAGTGGCCGCTACCTGCCTGGCTCTGGCCTAGCGCTTTGCTTACCCCTTTTTTCTTTTGGCTTTTATGCATTCATTTATTTTTTGAGTCGGAGTCTCGCGCTGTCACCCAGGCTGGAGTGCAGTGTTCACGGCCACCACAGCCTCGACTTGCTGGGCTCAGGCAATCCTTCTGTCTCAGCCTCCCAAGTAGCTGTAACTACAGGCGTGCACCACCACACCCAGCTAGTTTTTTTTGCTGATTGTAGAGATGAGGTCTTGCCAAGTTGCCCAGGCTGGTCTCAAACCCTTGGGCTCAGGCAGTCCTCTCACCTCTGCCTTCCAAAGTGCTGGGATGACAGGCACGAGCTACTATGCCTGGCCACACCTGGCTTTTAACGAATGTTACAAATGGCTTTGAAACTGCGAACGTGCAGAAAGCAGAAGCACGCAGCTTGTCTTGTTTCTTCCAGCGTCTCTGAAGCTTCTTCGACACTTCTCCTGTTCTGTCTCTGGAGACTCACCCCCAAGACAGAAATTGGCACTTATCTGACAAAGGACGTGAAACTGAGGGTCCCGCCCCACCCGTCACCTTTCCTGTTTGCCGGGGAGCTGTGGCTGAGCCCATGGGAAGGAGGAGGTGGGGCGGGGAGGGGTAAGCAGGGTCCGCTCGCCCCGGCAGTCCCGGGCCGTGGCCCACCCGGTTCTGCAGAGAACACGCGGCATGCTTGGCGTCATCCTCGGTGCTGAGCGGAAAGGACAAGGATCTGCCCTCACCCGAGACACGTTATAAGGGGCTGTGGGGGGAGGGCGGTGAAGAACCACGATGACCCTGGCGGCCACGTGCAGTGGCTCACGCCTGGAATCCCAGCGCCATGGGAGGCCGAGGCGAGCGACTGCTTGAGCCCAGAGTTCGAGACCAGCCCAGGCAACACAGGGAGACCTCGTCTCTGCAGAAGATTTAAGAATTAGCTGGGCGAGGTGGCCCGTGCCTGTGGGCCCCGCTGCTTGGGAGACCGAGGCTCACCTGAGTCCCGTCATGGCTGCAGTGAGCCGTGGCTGCCGCAACCTCGTGATCACTGCACTCCGTCCTGCGTGGCAGAGTGAGACCCCAGCTCCAAGCACTAGTCATGGTGTCAGATGGCGACGACACCCAAAGGAAAACCCCGCAGGGAGATGTGCTGGAGAGTGACGGGGGCGAGAACCGCTCTGGACTGGAGGAAGCGTGCCAGGGGACGTCTCTCCGAGGCGACGCCGAGCCAGGCCTGAGGGGACAAGAAGCCAGACGCCAGGACGGAGGCTCAGACTCACGGGGAGACCCGCCGCCCCCGGCTGGCTCCCGCGCCGCCTGCCCTCGTTGCTCCCCAGTGCCGTCTCCTCCACCAGACTAAGCCCTCCAGGACAGGAGCCGGTTCATCCGTAGCTCCCAGTGCCCGGCCCCATGCCCAGCACACCACAGGCAGTCAGGAACTCTTGCACGAGTACACGGCGGAATGACTCAGCGTCCTCCGAGGGTTCCCCGAAGCTGAGAACCCAACACCCCCCTGAGCCCGGGGGTTTCCCGGTCGAGGGTCCTTGAGCCCCTGTGGTTCTGTCGGGACTGGATTGGCCGAGAAGGCCCGTAAACCCTGCCTTTCTCCTTCTTCGCAGGGTCTGAGTAGCACAGGACTCCGGTCTTCATTGGAGAGCAGGAACTTCTTGGCGGAGAAGCACAGGGGCCAGGGATGGGGTGACACTGGGGAGAGAGGCCCTCCAGGGCCGGGCATACTTAGACACTGGGCTGAGCGTCAGGGTTAAGTCTCATCCCTCACGAGCAGAGTGGCTTGGAAGAGTCTCCTCCTCCCTGGGAGCCTCAGTTTCCCCAGCATGTAGTGAGAGGCTCAGATGGCTCTGGCTCCTTTCCTCATGACAGTCTGTGCTCTGGAGTAAGAAAGGTCGAGGTACTGGATGGAGCTCGCCTGGGAAGTGGCGATGCCACCTCGTGTCTGCAGGTTTCAACCACGACCATGTCCTAGTGAGCACACGAGGGAGGGAGCGGGGTCTGCAGGAGCAGGGGCGTGATGGCGGAGTCCTGGCCAAGGAGCAGGCGTCCGCTGGGGATCACGAAGACCCGTGTCTCCCATCCCAGTTCTGTTTCTCCATGAGCAGGATGGAGAAAACGGCCTACTTCTAAGAATCTGTGCAGCCCGGCACTGTGGTTTCCACCTGTCATCCCAGCACTTTGGGAGGCGGAGGCAAGAGGATCGCCTGAGTCCAGGGGTTCGAGACCTGCCTGGACAACTTGGCGAGAGCTCACCTCTACGACAAATCAAACAAATTAGCCAGGCATGGTGGCGTGCACCTGTGGTTCCAGCTACTTGGAAGGCTGAGGCGGAGGGCTCACCGGAGGCCAGTGGGTCGAGGCCGCGGTGGCCGTGAGCGTGCCGCCGCCCTCCAGCCTGGGTGACAGGATGAGACTTCTACTGAAAACAACAACAACAACAACGAAATGAGTGTGCAAAGAGTGTGAACGGTCCTCCTAGGCGGCCTTCTCCCCAACCAGGAGCCCTTTCCCGGCCACCACCCCAAGCCGAGTCTCGGAAGGAGCCAAGGGTTGGACCTGAGCCGGTGCTGCCCCCTGGTGGAGGCGCTCGTCACTGCCTGATTCCGGAAAAGCACGGGTGGGTGGGGTGAAGCGACGTGGGTTCCTTCAGACAGGGCCTTTCCTGCAGCTTGAGGCTGGGGACGGAGCGTAGACCCTCTCCCAGGCTTTCTGTGCGAGTAGGATCAAATGGGGATGACCGCCGTGGCCGGGCCCGGGGGCTCAGCCTGCAATCCCGCGCCTTCGGGAGGCCGAGCTGAGCGGATGGCCGGAGCCCGCGGGTTCGAGACCCGCCTGGGCAGCGAGACCTCATCTCTGCAGTAAATCAGAAAATCAGCCGGGCGTGGTAGCGCGCGCCTGTAATTCCGGCTCCTCGGAAGGCGGAGGCGGAAGGGTGGCCGGAGCCCGGCAGGCGAGGCTGCGGTGGCCGGGAGTGGACTCCAGTCTGGGCGACCGGTGAGACTCCAACTCAAAAAAAAAAGATGGCCGTTGTGACGGCGCAATGGCTCATGCCTATAATTCTAGGCATTTGGGAGGCTGAGGTAGGAGGACTGCTTGAGCCCACGAGTTCAAGACCCGCACAGGCAACACAGTGAGACCTCTTTTCTTTTTCTGAGTACGAGTGTCACTCTGTAGCTCAGGCGGGAGTGCAGTGGCACGCTCATGGCCACCACAGCCTCGACCTGCTGGGTTCAGGCGATCCTTCCGTCCCAGCCTTCCAGGTAGCTGGAACGACAGGCACACGCCACCACGCCCAGCTAATTTTTTTTGATTTCTTGTAGATACGTCTCACCAAGTTGCCCAGGGTGGTCTCAAACCCGTGGACTCAGGCAGTCCTCTCACCTAGGTCTCCCAAAGTGCTGGGATTATAGGCGTGAGCCACCGCACCCAGCAATGAGACCTCTTTTCTACAAAACTACCAAAATATTAGCTGGGTGTGGTGGTGCCCACTTGTAGCCCAGCTACTCAGGAGGCTGAGGGGGAAGGATCACCTGAACCCCGGAGGCTGAGGCAGCAGTGCACTGTGATCCTGCCACTGCACTCCAGCCTGGGCAGCAGAGTGAGACCTACACTAAAAAAAGAATAATCAGCCGGGCTCGGTTGCCCAGGCTGGCCTCGAACTCCTGGCCTCGAACAGCACTCCCTTCCCATCCATCCACTCAAAGTGCTAGGATCACAGGTGTGAGCCCACGCACCTTCCTTCAAATGTGAAAGTCCCATTTGATGGATACAGAGGGTGAGCTGTGGGGAGAGGCCTGCCTGCGATGTTCGTCCTTGTGTTTCATTCTTAGAGGCATGTGACATGCAAGGCGTCGCCCGTCACCTCTGGTAGCCGCGTCTCATGACTTCTCATCTCATTCCCTCCAGTTGGCAGGGAAAGAGGCTGAAGCCGGAGGGCTGAAGCAGGGAGTCCACGTTCTGCACTAGCTCTCTCAGCCCTGCGGTGGCCGGCCGGGTCAGCCCCGGGTCTTCCACGGCTCCGCTCGTCGCCGCTGCAGACAACTTGGCTGCGGCCTCTCTGCGCACGAAGACCCGGGGCTCAGGCGCCACGCTCGGTCTCACGGTGTGCGGGACACGCAAGGGCACACTCTCTGTCACTCCGTGTCCCTTGCTGGGCTCTCTGCTGTCCACGTTGGGGTGGGAGGAATGAGGATGGAGACGCCGGAGCCCTCTCGGGCGGTTCAGGCTCACAGCCATGGGCCCTTCTTCGAGGGGACCGAGGCTGGGTCACCTCCCTGACACGGCTTCCACCCTCGCAGCCACACAAGGCGGCCATTCGTGCACGTCTCCACGTCTCCGTCTTAGTCAACTCTTTGTCCAGCACCAGGCTGTGTCTGGCACATAACCCAGGCCCAGCTCAAGTGCCATCTTCCCACGGACTCTCCCTGGTCACCTGACCTTCCCTCCTCTGAACTGGTTCATTTCTGTGTCATTTTTGCCTTGATCACGCATTGTCTCATTTCATCGTCTTAAAAAATGTCTTGGCCAGGTGTGATGGCTCACGCCTATAATCCCAGCACTTTTGGAGGCCAAGGCAGGAGGATCGCTTGAGGCCAGAAGTTTTGAGACCACCCTGGGCAACACAGCAAGATACCAGCTCTAAAAAAAGAAAAAAAAAAAAAAGAAGCTGGGTTCGGTGGCTCAGCCTGTAATCCCAGGGCTTTGGGAGGCTGAGGTGAGTGGATTGCCTGAGTCTGCGGGTTCGAGACCCGCCTGGGCAACTTGGTGAGACCTCATCTCCACAATAAATAAAAAAATCAGCCGGGCGTGGTAGTGCATGCCTGTAGTTCCAGCTACTTGGAAGGCTGAGGTGGAAGGATCACTGGAGCCCAGCAGGTTGAGGCTGCGGTGGCCGGGAGCGGCCACTGCACTCCAATCTGGGTGACAGAGTGAGACTCCAACACACACACACACACACACACACACACACACACACACACACACACGAAAAGTCTCATTTCTCTGGCGGGTTTCTACAGAATCAGTGAGAATTTTTACTCACTCGGGAGCTGATGGCCCTGAGACCTCACTGGAGAGCTGGCCTCCCGGGCTGTGGTTTGCCCGTTAGTAAGATGGAGACAGGCAGCGCTAGGCAGGCATGTTCTGCACCCCCTGATGCCGGGCACCCCACCCCCAGGAGAGGCCCCTCCGCACTGGCCTAGCAGAGGGTCTGGCTTCAGCCAGCACTGTCCACCCAGGACGAGCTGGCAAGGAAGACTCTGACTCGTGGGTGGGCGGCCTCCGAGACTAACAAGAACTGCCCATGCCTGAGACAGTGCTCTGTAACTACATCGCCTAGGCCCCACTTTGCCGGGGTGCCAGCCCCGACTTATAAGGGTAGGGTGAGGACCGCTCCGGAGAATCTGGACGGAGAGAAGAAACGACTCTGAGGCCATTCTTCTGGGAACAGTCTGATCAGGACTGAAGCCACATTTTATTTGGACTCCTTCCAACTTATATACCTTTTTCTATACCCTCCATCAGTATGATGATCACTTGTTGGGGGAGTACAAATTCTCATGCAAATTACGCATCACAAGACCATCACGAGACTTGCAAGTTCCAAGCAAACAATTACAATTCCACGATGCATGACGTGTTTCACAAAACTTACATTAAATTTACAGGTATACAATTTTAATACAGATTGTTCAAAGTGTTTTTTTCATAGTGTTCAATAAATCATTCACACTATACCTTTTATTCCAGACCCTGATTAATACAAAAACTTTTCTAAGTTAAATTCAAGTTTACTGACTCCCAATATTTTTAATGATTAATATTATTAACTCAACACTATACTATAATCTATAAGTTTACTTAAATGACTCAGTTATTCTATTAATCTATTATGGTTTAACGTAGTGTCCTGTAATTCTATAACGATTAAAACTTATTCTTAAATTATAAAACCTTACCGTGACTTAAATGAATTTCCTATGCCCAAACTTTATTTTTTATATAATCTAATGATCGACCTTTAATACTATGCTATATCCTATTAAGCTAATACCTTATCATTAATTCTTTTATAAATCGTACAGTAACTATTATATTTGAATAATGTAGCCAAAGGAAACAAAACAGCAAGCATAAATTTACTCAAATATACTCTAAAATGTAACTATAAGTGTATAAATATATATTTTATCTTAACAAGTCTACTCTAGAAATCAGATAGTAGCTGTCACACTCTTGAATAAGGAAATGCATGGCCACATGGCCTCGGGCTGAGGCAAACAGAGTTTCGGTATGAAACAAAAGCATGGCCGCCATGTTAATGGCTTTGGGCTGCAAACAGTTTCGGTATTTAACAGCACAAAAGCAAGGAAATGCATAGCCTGTAACGAAACAAAAGCAATCGTTTCTGCCTGGCTAGGGGCAGGGCAATAAGACTATGATGGTAATTTAGTCTCTAATCCTAGCTCTAGGGGAAACTGCTTTGGGGGGGAACAAGAGCTGACTCACCAGTCTACCAGGAAATAGAAGTTTGAAAATATCTAGAAAGAAATAAGTTTTACTGCCATGTATGCACACTGGTCACTAATCACACGCCAACATTATAGGTATAACTGGTATCCTATGTCAGAGGCGATCTTTCAGATGGGCCTTTACAGGCCTCAGCCATGTAGCTATAGATGTTGGCTCCCAACACCACTTTGCTTACCAAATTTGAAGTAGAGCAAATATGCCCAAATAGAGACCTGGCACGGACAGGAAACGCAGCCCAGACGCTGGGGAGGCTGGCAGCACTTTGAGATGTCTGGCGGCATCTGGGAGGCCAGCAGCCACTCGGGAGCCTGGCAGCACGTGGGTCTCCAGCCCTGGCTGATCGCTGGCTCCCTGTTGTGCCAACACGCTCATTAAGACTGGCAGCCGCCCTGCTGGAGAGCACGAGCTGGCATGGGGTCTGACTTGGTGACCGCACAGTGCATAAAGTGATGGGGCTGTGCCCTGTCCCAGCGGTTGCCCTGTGAACAGCACCCGCCGTGGCCGTCGTCATCAGCAGGTGACAGTCCTTGGGGACTCTGTGGCACTCGCGGCTTGCACGGCTCCGCACCCCATGCGCCGCAGCAGGGCAGGATGATGGTGGAGAGGCTTGAGGTGGAAGCCCGGCTGCCAATCTGGGGTGTGGCCTCGATGCTCAGGCAGGCGCCCACGAGCTTTGAGCCCCGCATCCTACCTGCTGGGTGATGGTGCGAGGCTGTGCCTCGTGGAGGGTGGTTGAAATGCCGCAGGACTGAGAATGCCAGCCCGAGGCCCACGCTGAGGAAGCCACCCGCGACGAATGGCTTCTTCCACCGCCAAGGTCACCGTCAGCCTCGTGCTCTGAACGCTCAACATCGGTGTGCTTGCTGACGTCAGTGCAGGGAGCCACTGGCCTTCCCTCTCAGCAAGGGACCCCGGGAGGCCCTGGAGGGCAGCCCAGAACAGGCATCTCCGCCCAGCATCAGCCAAGGACCTGCAGGCGAGGCACAGCAGGTGTCCACTCTGCCCAGAACCCTCGCCCCAGACACGCTGGGTCCCGCCGGTCAGCCTGGGGACTCTGCAGTCCTTCCATGGGGGCACCACTTATCACCCCACCACTGAAGTGCCAGCACTCGCTTGTGACCAGCTGGCATCTCGCCAATTCCAGACCGATTCTTGTTCATTTTGATTCTGTTACTCATGAACGACGTAACTTTCACCTACCCACCAAGTGTGTCTTAATGACTTTCTCTTTGAAGATGGTTGGACCAGCACCCGGGGCATCCTCTGCAGCTTCTACTTGTGTGGACCTGCCTGGGCGCGGCAGGAAGTGGGCGGCTAGGTGTCCTCAGGGCTGGAGGGAGCCGGGCAGCACGTGCCGTGTGCTTGGGGCTGGGGAAGTGGGGTGCACGTGTGAATGGGACCGCAGCCCCCTGGTGTCGTTTCTGAGACGAGGCCCAGGAGGGCAGCATGGGACATGACGGCTCTCACGGTCACCCTTAGCCCACCCCCGCACCTCCCACTGCCAAGGGCTGGGCTTCTACATAGAAAAGCAACAAATGAAAAGACCCAGGGTGAGCTGGCCACCGTCTGTGAGGGTTGGAGCCCCTCCCAAGGCGGGCCACACACTCCTGCATGAGCTTGAGGGCTTGGGGAAAGGCAGGACTTGGCTCATGCTGCCGGCAGCCCAGAGCCCTGGGAGAGGGGCCCGAAGGCGGACGGTCCCCATGGGCAGGAGGCCAAGTGCTGTGACTGGTCCCTGGTGACCAGGGGAGAGGGGTCTCACAGCCCATACCCGGGGACGGTGTCACCAGGCTTCCAATGCCGCTTCAACTGGGAGCGACAGGGGCCCTGAATCCTTGGCCCATGGGTGGTGGCTGCTGGGGAGGACGGCTCAGCCCTGCTGTCCTGTCCTGCGGCCCTTGTTATGTTTATACACATTTCGCTATTTATATTTTAATCTCTTAGCACATGGCTAGGACTGCATATAAAGTAGACACTTTAATGGAAGAATCACTATTTTCCAAGCAACTCCAGCCCATGTGAGTGGCCGGGGTGCGGGTAACTACACAGGCTCCTCCCCTTGGGGCCACTCCGTCTCCTCCTCGACCTCCACCGACTGCCCTGGCGCCGTTCTCTCCGTCGGGGCTTCCCTGCTGTCCCTGGGTGGGAAGGACAGGCTGAGGCTTGTCCCCCTGAAGGGAGCGGCTTGGCCTGCCCAACCTCCTCGTCCAGGTCCAGTCGCTTACCCAGCTTCCCTGCTGAAGATCTCATCCTCCTCATCGGAATCCTTCACCTCTTTGTGTATATTCTGTGCCATGATCTTGTGGGAGGTTTTCAGAGGTTTGCTTCCGCCAGAAGAAATCCTCCTGGAAGCCAGCATCTCTGCTGAAGATCTCATCCTCCTCGTCGGACTCCTCCTCATCATTGGGCAGCTTCTGAGCCATGTTCTCTGTGCGGGTGACACTAAGAGGCTTTCTGTGGGTGACATTAAGACGTCCCTAAGCCAGAGCAGCCGCCTCAGCCAGAAGAAATCCTCCTGGAAGCCAGCATCTCTGCTGAAGATCTCATCCTCCTCATCGGACTCCTCCTCCTCATTGGGCAGCTTCTGAGCCATGTTCTCTGTGCAGGTGACACTAAGAGGTTTTCTGTGGGTGACATTAAGACGTCCCTAAGCCAGAGCGGCCACCTCAGCCAGAAGAAATCCTCCTGGAAGCCAGCATCTCTGCTGAAGATCTCATCCTCCTCATCGGACTCCTCCTCCTCATTGGGCAGCTTCTGAGCCATGTTTTCTGTGCGGGTGACACTAAGAGGTTTTCTGTGGGTGACATTAAGACGTCCCTAAGCCAGAGCGGCCGCCTCAGCCAGAAGAAATCCTCCTGGAAGCCAGCATCCCTGCTGAAGATCTGCTTTTCATCGGACTCCTCCTCGTCACTGGGCAGCTTCTGAACCATGTTCTTTGTGCGGGATACATGTCCCTCAGCCAGAGTGGCTGCCTCGGGCAGAAGAAATCCTCCTCTAAGCCAGCATCCTGCTGAAGAGCTCCTCCTCCTCCTCGGACGCCTCCTCTTAATTGGGCAGCTTCTGAACCAGGTTCTCTGTGTGGGATCCATGTCCAGGCCAGAAGCCTTCTCAGACCTCTGGGGAAGGGCTGGGAAGGCCACACGGTATTGGGGCGAGGGGCGAATCTCTTCACAGCAGAGAGCAGGCAGAACAGCTGAGTCCTTCCTCAACAGTGGCAGGAAAGCCCCCTCTCCTCCAACTGGGGACTGCTCTCTCCATTCCTGTTATCCAGGCCTCGTGGGTTTTTGTTGTTGTTGTTGTGGTTTTGCATTTCATATGTTTACTTTCTTGCTGTCTTCCAGGTCTTCATTCTACACATGCACATATTTACTGTCACATGAACCTCACATGAGAAACTGGTCAAATAAGGTAACAGGAAAAGGATGAACAGCAGAGAGGAAGGCAAGCTTAGTCATGCAAGTCCAAGTAGGAGAATCACAATATGACATCAGAAGTCACCTGAGAACAACTTTTAAGTGGGAGATAAAATATGATAAAAATATATTCAGCACAATGTAAGGCAAGTTAGGACCCAAATTCCCAAGTATTCCGTAACTCCCAACTCTCTAGCCCCACTGAGGTGGAGTTGGGTGTCTTAACTGGATTTGTATCACACTGTGCATCTATCTTTAAGTGGTCATTTCCTTATGATGATTCAGACACATCTTTCCTCGTGAATTAGGCCACTCGTCTATTTTACTTTATCAGATACGAATGTGGCTGCTGAGTGTCATGAAAGTAGCACTAATTCCAATGAATACCGTGAAGGTTATATCCAAGTGTATTGTCTCCTTTGGGCTCCTTACCAATTAAGAAAAAAAAAAACCCTCTGCACAGCATGCCTGTGTCCCCCTACCCCACACAAACAATCACATAAGCACATGTTTAAATAGATATTCTTAATTTTTTAGCAAAAGGCAGAAGAGAAGTAAAAATATTTTTCTTTTTATATGAACTTTCTTTGGACTGTGCTATTTCTATTTTTCTAACACTTAACATCATCTTTCAAACTTTAACTTCAAATGACCCATAAATCCCAGCTTCTCAGGTGAAATAAGAAGGTCCCACACAGGCGACTGAAGACAGGCCTTATTTTAACTTCCAACGCCAAGAACAAAAATAGCCTGTAAAAAGAATACAGCTTCACAGCAACAATCATTTTTGCCATCTTCTGCTAATACTCAGTAGTTTGTCCCAAACCAGTGGCTGACTTTTGCTACACTAAGGTAAAGGAGCAGGTTGACGACGAAGTATCCCTCGGTCTCTCTGACCCACACCATCTCCACGTGCACTCTGCCGTCGTCGTCCCTGGAGTCCGCACAGTATGTCTCTCCCAAGAAATGAGGACCATCCGATGGCGCGGGAGACAGTCTCATGCAAACCCGGGAACTGAAACGCCAAAAAGGTTCCCTGCGCATATCCGAGAGGGTGAGGTCCATCATGGAACAACTCTTTATAGAGCCATCAACAACATCAGTTCTCCAAAAGAGGCCAGTTTTGCCAACAAGAGGGAGGTGGCCGCTGTTGTTTTTAGAACTTATAACAATGAGTTTCGCGTATCCATTTTCAACGTCTCCTTTTGTGGTGAAGAGATTGGAAATGCCGCACATAGAAAATCCCACTGCTATGCAGATCCACGTGGAGTTGGTAACCATACAGTCCATACTCAGGGCTGTTATTCAAAAGGGGGCTGTGAGGAGGCAGCTCTTAGGGAATAGTGGCCCAGCCTAATGTGCTCTCTCCAGGAGGTGACGGAAATGAAGATTTGCCATAACAAAACCCAGTTCTTCCTCCTCCTTCCACAGCCCCACCAGGAGGCCAGGCTGTAGGCAGCAGATCCGAATCTGTCGCAGCCAATCATGGCAGAGTCAGTCAAAAGACTCAGATTGTACTTGGCAATTAAAGAACGCCATCGGGGTCTATTTTGGGTGGGGTTCTTATACCAGTCCCTAAAAACTGGCGTCACACCATACAAATAGAAGGTTGACAATGATGCAAGACATGGCCAATTTTTGCCATACCACCCAACAGTAACTGATGTATCGTTTATGGAAAGGTCAACATGCTCCATGATTATATTCTTTTCCACTTTTTTCTTTCAATATAACTGCTTTCAATATAACCAGATATTCTGAGGGCCTCTTTGGTCTTGGCCGGAAGGCCTGTGTAAGGGTGGACATGTTGGAGAGCATGAGCTACCGAGGCTTTTACAGATGCTATTTGTTTTCTGATACATTCTTTCTTCCAATACCCAGCTTCCTTATCCTCAACTGACAGTACGCTCATTGACACAGCTGTCTCTTCCACTGAATGAACATCCCAATTAAATCTTTTAGGTGAAAAGGCAATCGAGTAGATTCTGATCCAAATAAAATTGTCATTGGTCAGATGGTAAAAGCGCCTGTTTACACATCCAGTAAGCAGCAGGCTCACGTCATCCAGGTAGGAAAATATCTTCCGCAAGAATTCAGGAGGCATTCTGTCCAGGAACACAGCGCAGCCAGCAGAGACCTTCTTACCATGCTGTTTGCCTCTGGCACACTGCCTCAGAGAAGCATAGCCTGCAGCCAATTTGATCCCTGACTCCTTTTCAGGAGCGCGTGCCGTGGGAGGGACCCATCGGTCGCCTATGGGCAGGGACTCCAGCTTTGCACCTGTCTTCGCATGTGCAGCGCATCCCCTCGGCCCAAAGCCCCAGAAACTTCCGAGTCCTGGCTTTTCCCACTCTCCCACGTTCTGACGCCGCTGCTTTATGTCTAGCACACCCATGCCTGCTTTGTGGCTACCTCGTTCGTCTCCACTTGCTGGCTGCTTATTGTCTGGTTTTCTTTAACAAACTGAAACACAAAAACTAAATTATGTGCCCACAAGTAACAGCAAAACCACAATCACATGGAGAATTTCCTGGTCTGCACAGCCCTCTCTAAAAGGGTGATGAAAACACTCCTCAGTTTGTAACTGCTCGTTTGATTTTGGCAAGCTCTAGTTGAAGCACGCAGGGAGTTGTTGGCTTAACTGCCTCTCTGGGACCTGTCCCTCGTGGGCTTTAACTGGGAGAGAGCTTGGAGAGCAGGTGGTCTCCTCCTTTATAACAAGGAAATGGAGAAAGAGAAAGGGAGCGGTCTTGCCTCGTGGTCTGTACTGTAGAAGAGTCAAACAGGATATAATTCCTGTCTTCAAAGAAGTTCTGCATTGGCTTCCAGGAGGATTTCTTCTGGCTGATGCAGCCACTCTGGCTTAGGGACCTCTTAATGTCATCCGCACAGAGAACATGGTTCAGAAGCTGCCCAATGACAAGGAGGAGTCTGGCGAGGAGGATGAGATCCTCAGCAGGGATGCTGGCTTCCAGGAGGATTTCTTCTGGCTGTGGCGGCCACTCTGGCTTAGGGACATGGATCCCACACAGAGAACCTGGCTCAGAAGCTGCCCAATTAAGAGGAGGCGTCCGACCAAGAGGAGGAGTTCTTCAGCAGGGATGCTGGCTAGAGGAGGATTTCTTCTGCCCGAGGCTTGCCTGCCTCTCTGCTGTTCATCCTTTTCCTGTTACCTTATTGACCAGTTTCTCATGTGAGGTTCGTGTGACAGTAAATATGTGCATGTGTAGAATGAAGAACTGGAAGACAGCAAGAAAGTAAACATATGGAACGCAAAAAAACCCCCAAAAAACAAAAAAACAAAACCCATGAGGCCTGGATAACAGGAATGGAGAGAGCAGGCCCCAGTTGGAGAAGGGGGGCTTTCCTGCCACTGTCGAGGAAGGACTCAGCTGTTCTGCCTGCTCTCTGCTGTGAAGAGATTCGCCCCTCGCCCCAATACCGTGTGGCCTTCCCAGCCCCTCCCCAGAGGTCTGAGAAGGCTTCTGGCCTGGCTTCTGCCTTCTCCTCTGGCCTGACGCCCTCCACAGCAGGAACAGGCACCACCAATCTCTTCTCCGACTCCTGTTTCCCTGCAGGTCTGGTGACAGCAGGCACGTCCTCGCCACCCCGACCAACACAGCTTTGGGGATCTGGCTGCCGGAGCCCAGCCAAGCACCAGGGCGAGGAAGCATCCTTCCGGCCTCTGGCAGTGACTGCACTGCAGAAGGAGGGAAGGCCAGTGGTGCGTTCCAAGTTCTCCTCCGGTTCTCAAATCCCACTTAAAAGTTGCCGGGTTAATGTTTACCTCGAGCTTCCTTGTTATTTAGTCTTCACGGCTCATCGGTGAGCATGAATCTGTTTTGGAAGAAATTTCACGTGGCCTTCCCTGCCCTTCCCCAGAGCTCCGAGAAGGCTTCTGGCCTGGCCTGAGGGCCTCCGCAGCAGGAACAGGCACCACCAAACTCCTCCCCGACTCCCGTTTCCCTGCGGGGCTGGTGAGAGCGGGCACGTCCTTGCTAACCAGGTCCAACACAGCTTTGGGGATCCCGCTTTGTTGGAGCCCGGCCAAGGACCAGGGCGAGGAAGCATCCTTCCGGCCTCTGGCAGTGACCGCCCTGCAGAAGGAGGGAAGGCCAGAGGTGCGTTCCAAGTTCTCCTCCGTTCTCAAATCCCACTTGAAAGTTGCCGGTTAACGTCTACCCCGAGGTTCCTTGCTTGTCAGTCTTCACAGCTCTTTTATGAGCATAAATCTGTTTGGGAAGAAAAGGTGGTTATCTACCACAACGGCCACTGTCTCTAGATCTTTATTAGTTCTAAGTCTCATCTACCCAATGCGGGACTTCTTCGGAGATAGGAATTCTATCCTGTTTGACTATTCTATACTACCGTGGTCCTTTCGCTTCTGCGGGGCACTGGCTCCAGGACCCCCACACCTCGGACCAAAATCTGCAGCTGCTCAAGTGCCTGACATACAGTGCTGTCGCCTCTGCATATAATCTGAGCACATCCTTCTGCAGGCTTTAAATCATCTCGAGGTTACTTAAAGTACTCGAGGAGTAATCTCCCAGACGATGTAAATGCTACGGAAAGAGTTGCTGTTGTTTTTTTTTATAATCTTGAATTGAAGTCTCACTCTGTCTCCCAGGCTGCAATGCAGTGGCACAATCACAGCTACTGCAGCCTTGCCCTCCTGGGCTCCGGCGATCCTTCTGCCTCAGCCTTCTAAGGAGTGGGAACTGCGAGTGTGTATGCCACCACGCCCAGCTCATGTTTTTAAAAAAATTTATTGTGGAGATGAGATCTTTCCAAGTTGCCCATGCTGGTCTCGAACCCCTGGGCTCAGGAAATCCTCTCACCTCTGTCTGCCTCCCAAAGTTCTGGGATTACAGGCATGAGCCAGTGTGCCTGGTCTGTCTTTTTTATTATTTTGCCTTTCTGAATATTTTCGATATGCCATTGGTTGAAACTGCAGAAGTGGAGCCCACGGATGTAGAGGGCCAGTGGCACCTGGCTTGGAGTCTTGCACGCAGCTGGCACCTAATCTACTTTTTATTGACTGTTGGAGGTAACATTCAGCAGATAACACCTACAAAAAACTGTTAAAAGTAGGAGAAAAAGGAAATGACCCCAACTTGGTTAAAGGACCTACTAAAAATCTAAGCAGCAGTCTTGTTTTAACGTCAAGAACGGAGCAGGGCGCCTGTCATCACTGCGCCTACTCGTCGTCATTGAGGTGGTCCTAGTCAGCGCTGCAAGGAAAAGAAATGAGTTGTAAACATTGGAAAGGAAGAGACACAACTTCATTAGGTGCAGATGAGGGGCAGACAACCTAAGAAGTCCAGGAGAATCCACTAAAAGTCCTAAGAGAATCCAGGAAGGTGGCTATGCAGAAAATCAAGAGCTGGGCTCAGAACTCAGCGGCTTCCCCAGGCACCACCAATGCTAATTAGAGCCTGGAAGAAGGAGCTCATTGACAGCAGCAATGGAAATGGACAAAGGACACAGGAACAAAGACACAAAGACCTTCTGCTAAAAGAGGTGTGTAAGACCTGTGCAGTGGAAACACTAAAACTCTCTGGAAGGACAGTGAGAAGACATGGACACGTGGCATGAAACATGTTCCCAGAGTGTTGTAAAGATGTCAGCTCTCAAATTAATCTCCAAATTTAATGTGACCTTTTCAAATTCCGACGTAGTTTGTTTACAAAAACGGACTGGCTGACATTTGATAGGGAAAATATGCAAGAATAGCTGTCTGTGAAATATATTTTTAAAAAAACCAAAGAGAAGGAGCTTGCCCTACCAAATATATAACTCAAAGTATGTTAGAGGGCAACTGGAATTAAGTAATGTGACTGGTACCAGTACAGGGAAAGACACCTGCATCAATGGGAGAAAACAGAGGCTAGTTAAAGATGGCATTTTAGGCTGGGTGTGGTGGCTCACATGTGTAATCACAGTGCTTTGAGAGGCCAAGGTGGGAGGATCACTAGCGGCCAGAAGTTTGAGAGCAGCCTGGGCAACACAATGAGACCCTGTCTCTATAAAAAATTTAAAAATTGGCCAGGCATGGGGGTGCACGCCTGTAGTCCTAGCTGCTCAGGAAGCTGAGACAGGAGGATCACTTCAGCCCAGGAGTTTGAGGCTGCAGTGAGCTATGATCATACCACTGCACTCCGGCCTGGGCCAAGAGTGAGGCCCTGACTCGTTAAAAAAAGAGAGAAAGAGAGAGATCGCATTTTAGATCAGTGAAGAAAGAATGAATCATTCAATAAAAGCTGTTTTGAAACAATTGAATATTCTTGTAGGGGGACAGTTGGATTCCCTACCTCAATCACACTAAAAAACAAAAAAACCCAGATGGATTAAAAAATATAAACAGCAACACATTGTGAAAGCACTAGAAGAAGATATCAGAGACTAACTCTATTCTGTGAGGTGACAAAGGCCACCACACCCATAAAGCACGAGGTGAAGGCTACGATGCGGTGGCTTAGACTGTCATCACACCAACTCTGCACAGCCTTTGCCCCTTTCCCACTGAATTGCTTGTCTTTTTCCTGTTCACTTATGGAACTCTTTTTATATTAAATGCGTCAATCCTTTCGGTGGTTTTCATTGCATTTCAGTGTTTCAAATCCGCTCCAGTGCTTGTCTTTAAGGAGGAGACAGAACAATGGAGAAGGGGAGCGGGTGGGCAGTCAGGGGAATCTGGGTTCTGCAATTGAGGCCTTAAGTTGCTCTCCTTCATCTGTGAAAGAAGGATGACAATACCTTCTTCTTTACAGATTGTGAGGATTAAATCAGACAATAATGAAAAACTGTTCCTTCTATGCCTGGCACACCCAAGTGCTAAGTTTGCTAACGGTGTCTTAGGACAAGGTATCCACCAAAGGTCTCTGCTTGTGGTATCAGCCTTAGAAAGCAGGCTGGGCACAATGGCTCAGCCTGTAATGCCAGCACGTTGGGAAGCTGAGGCGAGAGGATTGCCAGAGCCCGGGGGTTCGAGACCTCGTACCTACAATAAATCACAAAAACTAGCCAGATGTGGTGGCAAGCATCTGTAGTTCCAGCTACTTAGAATGCTGAGGTGGAAGGATCGCCTAAGCCCAGCAGGTTGAGGCTGTGGTGGCTGTGAGCATGCCACTGCACTCTAACCTGGGCGACAAGGCTAGAGTGCCTTGTCAAAAAAAAAAAAAAAAAAAGAAAGAAAGCTAGCTCTCTTCCACTATGAGATTATACAAACAACAAACACTGCATCTATTTTCTTCCAATACTTCTATAGTTTCTTTACATTTACCAAAATGGGTTTAAGGAGAGAAGTAGAGACCTGACATTACTTGTCTCCCGAATAATTGGGCAGCTGTCCTATTGCCATTGATTCATTTTCTCCCACTGACTGATCTTTCAGAAGTCTCAGAAATACACGGGTCTGTCTGTTGCTGGACTCCGTGTGCTGCTTCAAATAACTATCAGGTGGCATCATTCCTCATTGGGGAAGTCACCCAATGCCTCATCTATGTTCCTTTAAACTCCTTTGCTGTCTACTACAGGTACAACACCCCATACGCCCTGTCCTCAGAAAGTTTATTGTCTAAGTGGGGAGAGGGAATACTGAAAACATAAATACTAAGGTGAGGATAGACTGTACATAGAAACCGGAAGCAGGATAGGAGTTGACGGACATTTTTAAAAAGCAGAAGGCCACATGCCAGTGGAGATGCAGACGGTACTGCCTCTGGGCCAAGGCCACTGACTGCCTCCCCAGAGGCCTTGGCAAACTGCCTCCACCCTGGTCCCCACTTCCTAGGCTCAGAAGTCAGACTCTGTCCTCACCAAGAAAGAACTCACATCTTCCTTTCGGAGCAGTCTCACCTTATCAGGATCACAGGATTGACCAGAAATTCGAATGCCGGAATGTGACTCCGCAGCAAGAAACGCATCTGTCCCACAGATGAGTATCTGTGTTCATGTGGTAGGGTCACCCCTCTGTGGAGGCGGCTTCTGTGGCACATTTGGGCACAACCAGAAGGCCGCTTGGTGAGAGCAGGATTAGAACAAAAGCAACTGGCTGAAGCCAGCTTCTAATGGGAAGGGCTGAGGTGGCCGCACCCATGCATCTCCTCTGGTGCGGCCTTGAGGTGGGCCTGAGGCACCTTTTCCACTCTTGCAATGCCAGTATGGGCATGCTCCTGCCAGGCTCCTCCTCACCTTTTCTATGAGTTTACTGTTGGCCAGCCTCCCGCAGATAGAAATACTTTCTTTGGTATGTCAAGACAAGCTGAGCGTCCCTAACCGGAAAATCCGAGATCTGCAATGCTCCAAAATCTGAAACTTTTTGATCGCCGACATGATGCTCAAAGGAAGTACTCATTGGAGCCTTTTGGAATCAGATGTTCAGATTAGGGATAGTCAGCTGGTAGGCATAATGCAGATATCCCAAAATTTAAAAAAGTCTGAACTCCAAAATCCTTCTGGTCCCAGGCATTTCATATGAGGGACACTTCCTAAACTCTTATGGTCCCTAGGATTTCTAATGAGGGACACTCAACCTGTGCATTCAGGCTGACTGGGGTCATCTGGACCCACAGCTCTGCTCTGCTCCATCATGGGAAACTTTGGGGAGCTGTCTTTTAAAAACTGTTGACCCCTTTCTCAAGTTCTCAGGGAGAGAGAATGACTCAGTATGGTCTGCAAACACGGTGAGAAATCTCACAGAGGCCCAGGAGGGCTGGAGTTTTTTTTTTGTTTGTTTGGTTTTTTTGAGTCAGAGTCTCACTCTATCACCCAGACTGGAGTGTAGTAGCACAATCACAGCCACCGCAGCCTTGACCTGCTGGGCTTGTGATCCTTCTGCCTCAGCCTTCCAAGTAGCTGGAACTACAGGCATGTGCCACCACACCTGGCTAATTTTTTGTTCTATTGTAGAGATGAGGGCTTCCCAAGTTGCCCAGGTTGGTCTCGAATCTATGGACTCAGGCAATTCTCTTGCCTCGGTCTCCCAAAGTGCTAGAATTATAGGCATGAGTCACCATGCCCAGCCCTGGGCTGGAGTATTGAGGGAAGGCATCAGGAAGGAAGATTAACTTGAGGTGTCTTTTGAAGGACACATAGGACTTCCACAGGCAGAGTGAAATAAGGAAAATTTCAGGGGGGCAAAGGCACAGACAAAAGCAGGAATTGGCATGGTGACTGGGGTATGGTGCAGGGCAGCTTTGGCTGGAATGGAGGCCTGCCACGACAGTGGAAAGGGAAACGAGACAAGGTGGGTTGGATGGGTAGTGTGGAGTCAAGCACGGCAGCGTATTAAATTGCTCTTCTAATATGCTGGTGCCTGCCTGCTGGAATGAGTAATAAGTCAAAAGGTAAACAGAGGCAAGTTCCAGGAACAGCTCCTATAAGCAGGACATGCCTCAAGGTGCTTTCTGTGGGTCCCTTAGACAGTGCCTCAAACACCAGAGAAGCAGGAGCTACATGACTCTGACTCCTCTGCGGGATGGCCCTTCTGGTTTTGGCCGTGTCCTTTTCTAGGGTGATGGCAGCTGCGAGACGGTGGAGATTATACATCTCTCGTCATTTCTGCAACAGGGAAATAAACCCATGGCAGATCGGGAATGCCTGGGAAGTACACCAGATTATTAGATAGCTTTGGGTTGGAGAAATGTTGCTGTCACATACACTCTGGCCTTCTTAAACTTTGCTTTTGGAAAGAGGCTCATGGTTTGCTAACTTGGTTTCAGTTCCACAGAGATCTGCTGGGAGGAAAGTTCCTTTAAACATCCCCGGGACATACTTTGCAGTAAAGAACAAAGCTTTCCTCAGTCTTGGGGACTGGAGAGGATTGTCAAGTGCCAGTAGGTGGGAAAGTGGCCTTGATTTTCAGAGTGTGGGTTCTGAATCTATGGGAAAGACAGTGTTGCATTCTGGAAATCTGAGTTAATTGTTGTCTTTACCTCAACGAGACAGAAGATCAAAATCAAAATTGGGAAGATGACACTAACAGATATCGCCATGATTAGTTTGTGGTGATAGCCATGCCCTGGACTTCTTTAGTGAGCTAAAAGAAGGAAAGAAAGGAAAGGAAAGAACAAGTTTTTTAAAAAACAAAGTAGTGGAAAGGGCGATCGCTAGCTACTCAAAACCCTGTTCTTCCTATAGGATCTTAAATAACAGAGAAAGTCTAACGTGTTACGTGGTCGCACTACTGCAACTGTTTCACTACGTAACACTACGTGTTACGTGGTTGCACTACTGCACACAGTTACGTGTTTCCTTCTGCAGCTGGTCTTGTGTATCGGGTCTGCTTCATTCTCTAATGAGCAAAGTGTGAGGTCACTGTCATGGCCAAAGTGACGTGGCCAGGAAGAGAGGGGCCGGAGCCCCGGGCTCCACGTGGTTCCCCCCCCAGGGCATCCTCTGTGTCTGTGGTCATCCTCACCTCGTCTGGCTCCTGGCCCTTCTGCTCGCTCTGGGCCTCAGTGCCCTCCTTGATCTTCCACTCGGTCTTCCACTGTTCTCAGTCTTCCACTGGTCCGTGTCCCACTCCGCCGTGGGCACCTTCGCCTCCTGCTGCTCGCTGAGGAGCTTTGCCAGGAGGCCCGTCTGGGGGCTGAGCTTGGCGCAGGCCAGCTGCACGTGGCTCTCGGGGCAGTCCACCTTCAGGGTCCTGATCGCGCGGGGAACGAGCCTCCGCACATCGTTGTTGGGGATGAGGAACCGCAGCTGCTGGTTTAGCTGACTCTCAAGCTGGTCCTTGGGGACAAGAGCAGCGGGTACGTGAGGCCCTGTGGCGTGGGGGGCAGTGCGGGCCCCGGGTGGCCGAACTCCCGCTGCATCTCCTCGGTCTGTCTGATGGGCAGCTAGGCGTCGAAGGCAGGCGTGATGGAGTCAGCCTCGGAAGGGTTCATGGGGTCTTCAGATATAGTGTCTTCTGGCACCGTGGGGTTTTCTGCAAACATTTTTTCTTGAGAACCGGTTCCTGATGTGGGGTTTTCAGTAGTTTTTTCTACAGATGGCTCTGAAAGAGAAAATAGTTCTGGAAAAGGGTTTTCCTGAAGGCTCAGTTCTCACGAAGATGGAAAAGTCCCTCGGAAGGGCGAGTCGATGAGGCTCCTGACTGCAGGACCTCGACCAAGTGAGCCTTCCTTCCCAAACTTCCGACTCACCTTGGCCTTGGGTGCTTTCCAGACCACCTGGATTTTATCTATACCTGGTTTGGAGGCCTGCATCCTTTTTGCTTTTGCAACTGCATCTTCTAAAATAAAGATGGTGCATTTTAAGTCTTTGACCTCCTTTTGATCCCCAGGAAGGGCTTTCACAGAGGCAGCTGGGGGCACACCCATCTGCTTTTTTATGGAAGAGGCCTGTGTGGACGAGGGCTTGGTGTGGGAGAGGCTGCCCACCAGCTTCTGGGGTCTCGGCACCCTGTGAGGCCATTCTGGCTCCCTTGGGGTCGGCCTCCCGTGCCTCCTTTTCATGGCAGCATCTTCCACAGATGGCCAGGTGCTTTGTTTCCTCTTGATGCTCTGATCTTGAAGGGTCTTCCTGAGTTGCCTTTTCTTAATGCCCTTGGGTCCCTTGGTGATTATGTCCACAGTCTGCAGCCTGGTCCTTCTGCTCACTCTGGGCCTCAGTGCTCTCATGCTCTCCTTGATGTAGGAATCAGTCATCCACTGGTCCATGTCCCACTCCGCCTTGGCCACCTTCACCTCCTGCTGCTTGCTGAGCAGCTTCATCAGGAGGCCCGCCTGGGAGATGAGCTTGAGTCTTCGACAGGCTGTTTCCCTGTGGCTGTGCAGTTTTCAGTTGGTCTGGAGAGTTTTGATGTTCAAACCTAAGAGAACCTAAGGGGCCAGGCTGCGTCAGCATAGCAGCTCTTACTTCCTTTTTGACTGCATCAAAGGGAAGCCAAAGACTTAAAATACACCATCTTTTTTTTAATCAATTTTTTTTAACTTCTGCGTCATATCAAGCTTTTAA